>CM033650.1:5242713-5340065 GCA_019512145.1 Engystomops pustulosus | reverse complement strand
TGCAGATGTTCGGCACATCTGCTTACTTGTCGGGAGATACGCTGTCCTGCGATCCGCTCCTGTTCTTCCAATGAAGTCTCCACGATCTCTCTGGGCTGCTCCCCGATGTCTCTACGCTGCTCCCCGATGCCTCTGCGCTGCTCCCAATGCCTCTGCGCTGCTCCCCGATGCCTCTGCGCTGCTCCCATGGCTTGTTGAAGAAGCAGGGTCAGTGGGTAAGCACTGCCAAATTTAAGGCAAAAGTTCCTATTTTGTTTCACTACATACTACTTTTTTTTTTACAATGGAACGTAAACAATGTAAAAAAAAAGTAACTCATTTTATTAATCTGCAACGTTTTCCCTCTTTGTGTTTTTAGTGACAACTACTTGACCCGTGGCAATGGATTTTGGAGGGCCTGCATCAATGATACTTGTTTTTTGTGTGACGTGCCTCATTCTTCTCTTCATGTGGTCAGGGAACAGTCGACGGAAAAATATGCCTCCAGGACCAACGCCACTGCCATTTTTAGGAAACGTCCTACAGCTTAACATGAAGGAACTGCCTCAATCATTAATAGAAGTAAGAATGTTTCACTTATCAATGACCAACAATAATTATACTGGATAGATGTGTAGCGACCCAGTGGGGGTAATAGTTGGGCAGTTGTTGGTGGCAGTAGTATTATTACCGGCTTGGCTTGGTGGTGGTGGCAGAATATCTTACATAGACTTGCACATACATAGATGGACCTCACTTGCATCCAAGTGTTGGTTGGTTACTCGGAACGCTGAATATAGTAGGAAGAGGATGATAGATGGATACAAGATATATGGAAATGGATATAGATATTAGATCATCATAAATCCCTGCCGGACCGAACAGCCCACAGAGATACGCGCGCCTGGATCGCGGGTAAGTAAATCTGCCCATTATGTAACACCTACAATGCATTGGTGATTGTGTAGAGAGGACGAAAGCCTGACTTTTTCATCTGATAAAACAAAAAACATGTCAGTCTAAAACACAAACCTTTGATTCCATTTTTGGGTGGAGAGAAAACAAAACCACAATTCGTGTTGTTTGGGAAGTCTGTGTATTTTTTGAGCTCCGTGTCTACACATTCATATAAAGTGGTCCTTGTTCCTTTAATAAATGTTATTGGGTCTTATTTACATAGGGTCACCGCGGCCGTATTTTCGTTGGGTTTCCCGACTTTTTGGGGGATCGCGCCGGTGATTGTGCCGCATGTGATGGATTGTGTCGATTTACTACTATGCTCACCTGTTGGCAGGTTCAGTTCCTTGAACAATCTACTGTTGCAGTTGTTAGAGTTTAGTCCCTCGGCTACAATACTCTGTTACTCCCCTCTGTGTCTTCATCCAGGCTCCATGGCTCCTTCTCCTCCAGCTAATAGGTAGGGCTGACGCGGCCCTGGGAATACCTGGGCAAGGGCCGGGGCCAGAGCTGATGGGGGACCCACATAAGGCGCACATAAGAAATCCAGGGGTGAGGGGGGCTGTTTCTCATAGATATGAAGGGGTGCTTATATAAAATAAACAATGGGATGGCGTTGGGGATGATAAACTAAGGAATATTTTAGGGACAGGAGACTTTTTTAGTTTACAAATTCTAATTGTGCAACGTGATGTGCGCCACACAGACTAAAGGCCCACAGAGGCTCTGTCACCCAGGGGCCTACTGAAACCTGAGCCAACCCTGCTCATAGGGTATGGGCAAAAGCTCTCTGTGCCTCTTAAACAGCTTAGTGTGTGCACCAGTTTGTGTGCGCTTCACCTGGTTCTACAGACCCCTGGATTTCCGACAACCCAGTGCTGACCGGAACCGCCCCGTTGCCCGTGCTTGACCAAAGGTTCCTAGTCGCAGCTTGTCCTGTGCTCATGGTATTCCTGGACTCTGCTAATAACCACATTTTTGACCCTTAGCTTGTTCTTGACTATGCTCCATATCTGTAAACACCTCAGTTTCTGATCCAATACTACTCTCCCTGCTATGCGCAGTGCTAGTACATTGCCGG
The DNA here is from genome assembly GCA_019512145.1 of Engystomops pustulosus. Lineage (NCBI taxonomy): Eukaryota > Metazoa > Chordata > Amphibia > Anura > Leptodactylidae > Engystomops > Engystomops pustulosus. Next base: position 5,338,048 of record CM033650.1, on the reverse strand, counting down.
CCCTAACTACGAACGTCCTTGACATTGTCTTGAATGATCCCTTGGTGTCATGAACTGTGTGTGTTCTGTGGCCACTGCTGTCCTCAACAGACCACCACAAGATGAGGCGGCTTGTCGTCTCTCCGCAGGGAAGTCCAGATGCCTGGATGCGCGTAGAGATCCAGGGATTTATCGCTGTAACAAATATGAGGTAGTTGAACGTCCCCTACCATACAACTCATTCTTTCACTGAAGTTAATCGTAGTCGATATAGGATTATAAAACTTTTATAATCTCAAACATCTACATAGACTTCAGTGATAGTGGGGGGGGGGGGTATAATACCCTATATGTGGCCCAAAGTAACAATCAGTAGGGAAGCACAGTGGGTCCAGTCGGTGCTTTATAAGGTCTATTTTGGAGGCGTAAACATCCCAAATGTTTCTTTACCTTTCCTTTTTAAATTCTCCTTAGGTATCGAGCTTCATGTTGAATCATTTCCTAAGACTCTTTTCCCCCATTCCAAAATTTCTAAGGGTGGTGAGGGAAAATCTCCGAAGTTGCTTCCAAACGTTCTCCATTGCTTAAATGATGTCCTGATTACGCAAGAGATTATGACTAGGATCCCAAGGAACAATCGCTCTCATAACTTTAGAGACGAAAGAAGGAAGACCCTAGTGGTACTTACCAAAATCTATCAACAAAATCTCAGTCAAGGGCACTTTCCCTCTATCACTGACGACATGACATTGTCAATCAAAGCCTCCCTTAACAGTGTCGCCATCCATGTTAAGACGACCCACTGGCCTGGGGCCCAAGTGAAATGTGAAACGTCACCATATGGTTTTGGCAAGCTAATCAAGAGTAAAATACATTTCTATAGCTATGATAGATGGATACAAGATATATGGAAATGGATATAGATATTAGATAGATAATAAGAAATGTATTTTACTCTTGATTTAGCTTGCCAAAACATATGGTGACGTATTCACATTTCACTTGGGCCCCAGGCCAGTGGTCGTCTTACATGGATGCGACACTGTTAAGGAGGCTTTGATTGACAATGCTCATGTCTTCAGTGATAGAGGGAAAGTGCCCTTTGCTGAGATTTTGTTTAAAGATTTTGGTAAGTACCACCTATGGGTCCTCCTTCCTTTGTCTCTAAAGTTATGAGAGCGATTGTTCCTTGGGATCCGTAGTCATAATCTCTTGCGTTAATAGGAATCATTTTAAGCAATGGAGAACGTTGGAAGCAACTTCGGAGATTTTCCCTCACCACCCTCATCATAAATCCCGTGCCGGACCCGAACAGCACAGAGATACGCGCGCGCTGATCGCGGGTAAGTAAATCTGCCCATATACACCTACAATGCATTGGTGATTGTGTAGAGAGGACGAAGCACCATGACTTTTCAATCTGATATAAACAAAAAAACATGTCAGTCTAAAACACAAACCTTTTGATTCCATTTTTGGGTGGAGAGAAACATAACCACAATTCTGTACGTTGTTGGGAAGTTGCTGTGTATATTTTTGGCTCCGTTCTCACACATTCATAAAGTGGTCCTTGTTTCCTTTAATAAATGTTATTGGGTCTTATTTATCGATAGGGTCACCGCGGCCGTATTTTCGTTGGGTTTCCCGACTTTTTGGGGGATCGCGCCGGTGATTGTGCCGCATGTGAGGATTGTGTCGCATTTACTACTATGCTCACCTGTTGGCAGGTTCAGTTCCTTGAACAATCTACTGTTGCAGTTGTTAGAGTTTAGTCCCTCGGCTACAATACTCTGTTACTCCCCTCTGTGTCTTCATCCAGGCTCCATGGCTCCTTCTCCTCCAGCTAATAGGTAGGGCTGACGCGGCCCTGGGAATACCTGGGCAAGGGCCGGGGCCAGAGCTGATGGGGGACCCACATAAGGCGCACATAAGAAATCCAGGGGTGAGGGGGGCTGTTTCTCATAGATATGAAGGGGTGCTTATATAAAATAAACAATGGGATGGCGTTGGGGATGATAAACTAAGGAATATTTTAGGGACAGGAGACTTTTTTAGTTTACAAATTCTAATTGTGCAACGTGATGTGCGCCACACAGACAAAGGCCCACAGAGGCTCTGTCACCCAGGGGCCTACTGAAACCTGAGCCAACCCTGCTCATAGGGTATGGGCAAAAGCTCTCTGTGCCTCTTAAACAGCTTAGTGTGTGCACCAGTTTGTGTGCGCTTCACCTGGTTCTACAGACCCCTGGTTTCCGACAACCCAGTGCTGACCGGAACCGCCCCGTTGCCCGTGCTTGACCAAAGGTTCCTAGTCGCAGCTTGTCCTGTGCTCATGGTATTCCTGGACTCTGCTAATAACCACATTTTTGACCCTTAGCTTGTTCTTGACTATGCTCCATATCTGTAAACACCTCAGTTTCTGATCCAATACTACTCTCCCTGCTATGCGCAGTGCTAGTACATTGCCGGCCCTAACTACGAACGTCCTTGACATTGTCTTGAATGATCCCTTGGTGTCATGAACTGTGTGTGTTCTGTGGCCACTGCTGTCCTCAACAGACCACCACAAGATGAGGCGGCTTGTCGTCTCTCCGCAGGGAAGTCCAGATGCCTGGATGCGCGTAGAGATCCAGGGATTTAGTCGCTGTAACAAATATGAGGTAGTTGAACGTCCCCTACCATACAACTCATTCTTTCACTGAAGTTAATCGTAGTCGATATAGGATTATAAAACTTTTATAATCTCAAACATCTACATAGACTTCAGTGATAGTGGGGGGGGGGGGTATAATACCCTATATGTGGCCCAAAGTAACAATCAGTAGGGAAGCACAGTGGGTCCAGTCGGTGCTTTATAAGGTCTATTTTGGAGGCGTAAACATCCCAAATGTTTCTTTACCTTTCCTTTTTAAATTCTCCTTAGGTATCGAGCTTCATGTTGAATCATTTCCATCAGACTGTCTTTTCCCCCATTCCAAAAAATGTCTAGTCTCTAAAGTTATGAGAGCGATTGTTCCTTGGGATCCGTAGTCATAATCTCTTGCGTTAATAGGAATCATTTTAAGCAATGGAGAACGTTGGAAGCAACTTCGGAGATTTTCCCTCACCACCCTAAGAAATTTTGGAATGGGGAAAAGAAGTCTTGAGGAAATGATTCAACATGAAGCTCGATACCTGAGGGAGGAGTTTAATAAAAGGAAAGGTAAGAAGAAACATTTGGGATGTTTACGCCTCCAAAATATGACCTTATGAAAGCACCGACTGGACCCACTGTGCTTCCCTACTGATTTGACTTTGGGCCACATATTAAGGGTATTATACCCCCCCCCCCCCACTATCACTGAAGTCTATTGTAGATGTTTGGTTATAAAAAGTTTTATAATCTATATACGACTACGATTAACTTCAGTGAAAGAATGAGTGATATGGTAGGACGTTCAACTACTCATATTTGTTACAGCGATAAACCCTGGATCTCTACGGCATCCAGGCATCTGGGACTTCCCTGCGGAGAGAGCACAAGCCGCTCTCATCTTGTGGTGGTCTGTTGAGGACAGCAGTGGCCACAGACACAACAGTTCATGAACCAAAGGGATCATTCAAGACAATTGTCAAGGACAGTTCGTAGTTAGGGCCGGCAATGTACTAGCACGGCCACATGCAGGGAGAGGTAGTATTGGATCAGAAACTAGGTGTTTACAGATATGGAGCATAGTCAAGAACAAGCTAAGGGTCAAAAATGTGTGATTAGCAGAGTCCAGGAATACCATAGCACAGGACAAGTGCGACTGGAACCTTTGGGCAAGCACGGCACTACCGGGGGGTCTGGTCCAGCACTGGGTTGTAAGAGCTCAGAGGTGAGCGCACACAAACTGGTGCACACACTAGCTGTTTAAGAGGCACAGAGAGCTTTTGCCCATACCCTATGAGCAGGGTTGGCTCCAGGTTTCAGTAGGCCCCTGGGTGACAGAGCCTCTGTGGGCCTCTTTGCAGTGAACTCACGTGGCAGCATTCGAAATTTGTAAACTAAAAAAGTCTCCTGTCCTAAAATATCCTTAGTTTATCATCCCCCCCCAACGCATCCTCAGGGTTATTTTAAAGCACCCCTTCATAATCATATTAGATAACAGCCCCCCTCAACCCCTGGGATTTCTTATGTGCAGCCTTATGTGGGTACCCCCCAGCAGCTCTGGGCCCGGCCACTTGCCCAGGTATGTCCCAGGGCGGCGTAGCCCTACCTATGGTAGCTGGAGGAGAAGGAGCCATGGAGCCTGGATGAAGACACAGAGGGGAGTAACAGAGTATTGTAGCCGGGGACTAAACTCTAACAAATGCAACAGTAGATGTTCAAGGAACTGAACCTGCCAACAGGTGAGTCATAGTAGTAAATGCGACACAATCCATCAAGCATGCGCACAATCACCGGCGGATCCCCCAAAAAGTCGGGAAACCCAACGGAAAATACGGCCGCGGACCCTTCGTAAATAAGACCCAATAACATTTATTAAAGGAACAAGACCACTTTATTGAATGTGTAGCACGGAGCCCAAAAAATACACAGCCAACTGTCCCCAACACGACAGAATTGTGGTTGTGTTCTCTCCACCCAAAACGGAATCAAAGTTTTGGTTTAGACTGACATGTTTTTTTGTTTTTCAGATTGAAAAAGTCATGGTGCTTCGTCCTCTCCTACACAACACCAATGCATGTAGGTGTAAACATATGGGCAGATTTACTTACCCGCGATCAGCGGCGCGTATCTCTGTTGGCTGTTCGGTCCGGCACGGGATTTATGATGTAGTTCCTCCACCGTCCAACAGGTGGCGCTGCTTGCGCTGAAGTCCGCGAATGCGTGAAATACCACCGGCTATCCTGGATGAAGGTGAGGTGAAATTTCGCGACACAATTTTTTTAAATGCGGCGGTTTTTCCCCCCCCCCCCCCACTATCACTGAAGTCTATTGTAGATGTTTGTAGATTATAAAAGTTTTATAATCTATATACGACTACGATTAACTTCAGTGAAAGAATGATATGATATGTAGGACGTTCAACTACTCATATTTGTTACAGTGAATATCAGTATTATCCCTGGATCTCTACGGCATCCAGGCATCTGGACTTCCCTGCGGAGAGACCACAAGGCCGCTTCATCTTGTGGTGGTCCTGTTGAGGACAGCAGTGGCCACAGACACAACAGTTCATGACACCAAGGGATCATTCAAGACAATGGTCAAGGACAGTTCGTAGTTAGGGCCAGCAATGTACTTGCAATGTCACATAGCAGGGAGAGGTAGCATTGGATCAGAAGCTAGGTGTTTACAGATATGGAGCATAGTCAAGGAACAAGCTAAGGGTCAGCAATACCATAGCACAGGACAAGTGCAACTAGGAACCTTTGGTCAAGCACTGGGCAATTTGCCATACCCTATGAGCCAGGGTTTGGCTCCAGGTTTCAGTAGGCCCCTGGGTGACACGAGCTCTGGTGGGCCTTTCTCCTGTCCTAAAATATTCCTTAGTTTATCATCCCAAACAGCCTCCTCATGGTTATTTTATATAAGCCCCCTTCATACTTCATATTAGATACAGCCCCCCTCACCCCCCATGGATTTCTTATGTGCAGCCTTATGTGGGTCCCCCCAGCAGCTCTGGGCCCCGGCACTTGCCCAGGTATGCCCAGGGCCGGCGTCAGCCCTACCTATGGTAGCTGGAGGAGAAGGAGCCATGGAGCCTGGATGAAGACACAGAGGGGAGTAACAGAGTATTGTAGCCGAGTGACTAAACTCTAAACAACCTGCAACAGTAGATGTTTCAAGGAACTGAACCAGCCAACAGGTGAGCATAGTAGTAAATTGCGACACAATCCGATCACGTGCTGCACAATCACCGGCGCGATCCCCCAAAAAGTCGGGAAACCCGACGAAAATGCGGCCGCGGGACCCTTAGTAAATAAGCCCCAATAACATTTATTAAAGGGACAAGACCACTTTAATGAATATGATGAGCAGCGGAGCTCCAAAAATATACACAGAACTGTCCCAAACAACTACAGAATTGTGGTTTATTGTTTCTCTCCAGAACTGTCCCAAACAACTACAGAATTGTGGTTTATTGTTTCTCTCCTCCCAAAAATGGAATCAAAAGTTTTGTGTTTAGACTGACATGTTTTTTGTTTATTCAGTGAAAAGTCATGGGCTTCGTCCTCTCCAAACAATCACCAATGCATTGTAGGTGTAAGACTATAGCTGTAAGGCAGAGCTTTTTTATATTTATGCTAACTAGGCAGAAGTGCTTCAGGGGCATTAAAAGTGCCCCTCCATCTACAGTACATCGCCTGAACTATGACCCCCCTATATGGCCGATGTATATATGGCGTATAGAGAAGAGCGAGCATACTCACCCGAGCTTGATGCTCGTTCAAGTATTAGCGTACTCGAAACGGCTCGTTGCTCGGACGAGTATTTTGCCTGCTTGAGAACGAGCTTTCACTTAAGGAGACACAGTGAAGAACAGTGAAGAACACAGTGAACACAGTGAAGAACACATTGCAGATGTTTCCATACATCTGCTAACTTATCAGAAGACATGAGTACAGAAAGGTGTTCTTCACAATAGTATGTGAAGAACAATGGGGGTCATTTACTAAGGGCCGATTTGCGTTTTCCCGATGTGTTACCCGAATATTTCCGATTTGCGCCGATTTTCCCTGTATTGCCCCTGGATTTTGGCGCACACGATCGGATTGTGGCGCATCGGCGCTGGCATGCACGCGCCGGAAATTGGGGGGCGTGGCCAAACTAAAACCAAACGGATTCGGAAAAACCGTCACATTTAAAAAAAAAAAAAGTGTCGCAGGGCTCACGCTTACCTTCACTAGGAATAGGCCGGTGTACTTGAGTGCATTCCGGGGAACTTCAGCGCAGCAGCGCCTCCTGGTGGACGTCGGAGGAACTGCCTTAATGAATCCTGGCCTGACCCGAATCCACCGCAGAGAACGTGCCGCTGGATCGCGAATGGACCGGGTAAGTAAATCTGCCCAAATATGTGTGAAGAACACATTGCAGAAGTTTAACACGGGTCATTCTCCTTTTTGAAGTTCCACGAATATTCCATTGAATATAAAAAATGAAGAAACAGGACTGACTTCCTTATTTCTCAATAAAATGACACATTTTATTGGTCCCCTTGAAAAATGCTCGAGTCTCCCGTTGACTTCAATGGGGTGTATTATTCGAAACGAGCACTCGAGCATTGGGAAAAGTTCGACTCGAGTAACAAGCACTCGAGCGTTTTAGTGCTCGCTCATCTCTAATGGTGTATATACATCCCTTATACACGGCAATGGGCTCACGGCTCCCTACGGGAGCCACTCGTGCGGCACTGTACCGTTCCGTAGCCACAAGAAAGATAGGGCATGTCCTATCTTTCCCCGAAATGACGCTGCAGTCGTCTATCGCTATGGAGAGGGGCGGGGAAGAGCAGCGGTAATCCCCTCCTCCCCTCCCCAGCGCCAATGTATGCTGGCTATACTACAGTACAGCGGGCATACATCATGTGAATGTAGCCTAATAGTGGGTTTTAACCTACCTGGTGCGGGCCTATGAGTTGCGTGCATGAAGCAGTAAACAGGATGAGGAAGTAAGAAGCCTCTGCAGGTTTTTTGTGAATTACAAATACCTGTGAATTCCACTGGGGAATTCTGGGAAATATGCAAATATGTTTTCCAGGATGTGACAAGAAAAACATTGCCTCCTGACTACATTGTAAGGCAGCCCCCATAACATTAAACATCACTTTTTTAGAAAACCTAATGATATGATGCAGGATAAAAAGCCAAACTCGTGTATCTATTCTATAAGGAATAGATTCTCAACTGTAGACAGCGCTGTTTCAATGGGGTTTCATCTCATCAGTACAGTGTAGGGAACTGGTTTAGCTCAGTGAGAGGCTTACAACTAGGTTCGGGAAGTAGGAAGACTCCTTATGGGAATTTGGAAGCTCTGTTTATAGCTCTCTATTATAACCTCTACTTCTACTCTAACTCTACTGGAATTCACTTCCTACATCTGGTACTAGAATCAAGCTTGTTGGGGAATGGATGATGCCTCCCTTCTGCCGGCTTTCAATCTGCGGTTTCAGTACCTTTGGAGGACTATCAAAGGTCCTGAAATGACTCTTGTGTACATGTGTATTGAGAGGACAAACAGATATACAAGGATTTTATGGGTGAAAGTCCTTCTCAATGTAAAATTTGGTTGGTGGTTTGGGTGGCCATGGGCCCCTTAGAAGGCTTGGGCCCTGGACTACAACCCAAACTGCCTCTATATTATAATCCACTACTGGTCATAGCTAAAACACACCCGCATCAGTCCATAGCATGCAGTGTAATCCCACAGGAGCTATATGTAGGGTCCTTCATCACATTCATTTTGCTAATAAACACTTACACTGATTTCTTCCTTTACAGACAAAGTGCAGAAGGAAATTGATGCAGTGGTTGGTCGGGATCGTTGTCCGTCTATAGAGGATCGGAGCAAGATGTCATATACAGAAGCTGTGATTCATGAGATCCAGAGATACTCAGACATTGTCCCGCTGGGTTTGCCTCATGCAACTACCGAGACCACCATCTTCCGAGGATACACGATCCCTAAGGTCTGAGGAAATGTTCACATTTATACGTTTAAGCAACAAGTCCTTCTTCTGTACTCAGGATCTTATCATTCTCCTTCCTTCCCTTTTTGTCTGCTTTTACTGAATTCCATTTTTTAGCAATCAAATATAAGGTTACTGAGGTTTCCGAGTGCATGTAAGTTCTATGGAGCAGGGAGGGGGTCAGTGAGTCACAGCAGCGAGGTCACCACCTACCTGCACCAAAAAGACTGCAAATTCATAGACAATGCAGAGATGAAAGCTGCTAGAAAGGCAAACAAGGAACAGACATGGACAAGGACGCCCACTCGTCTATTTTGTAATGGCCAAAGCTCTAACTTGTTATTGGGTTAGTGACATAAAAATACTCATTCTTAGAATACAAGCAACTATTTACATTTTTTTTTATATATATATATTTGGATATTTTTGCAAAAAGTAAAGCTACCTGTAACATCCATTCCTCGATCTTCCTGTGTCCGTGGATGGCAGATCAGGAGGCGCTGATTTTTGTTTGTGTGAACTGTGCGTGAACTGTGGTTAAGGTTTCTTCTGTGTTTGGGTTGATTGAGCCGCACCCTGTTCAATTCGGCTCTGTCCAGCAAAGGGTTACTAGCGAGATAGGCAGTTGCTCTAGTCTGAAGCTTGAGCTGCCTTATATACCTGCCCAGCTCCATCACACCTTGCTGGTTATAGTAGTATATCTCAGCTCTGTATCTTGTCTGTGTTATTATGCTATTGCTAGACTATTGTACCTTTGTTGTGCCTTCGACTATCCCTCTTGGGCTCGGATTCTGTACTGTGCCTGCTATCTTGTTGTGACCTGGACCGCTCGTAAATCTTGTGTGTTATATGTTGGGTTGTCTTGTTTTGTATCTGCACGGTGGCTTAGAGAGGGACTGTCTCCATGGTTGTCCCGTATCGACTTAGGATACGAAAGGAAAGTAGGAAGGTGACAGCTTTTGGGGGCTAAACTTAGGGCTCACTGTTCTCCCTGTTCCACCCTCCGTACACTACAATTCTAAGATAAAGTGAAGCACAGGTTTTAAGTCTTGCTTTGTGCGCCTGCTTTTTTTTTCTTGTTTGGCGCTTCTGCAGGTCGGTTGTTTCCTAATGGTTTTTCCTTTATAATACATGTGGCATTTGAGGAGTTTAGTGAATTCGCGAGTTTGTTGACAAAAGTCACAAAAAGTTGCAAACCACTGTAAGCAATTTCTTACTTCTGGTGTGGAGCAGGTGCAGTTTTATGCTAAAATTTCCAACTTTTTGCATCTTTGTAAAAATGTCACAGCTTTCACACTCTAAAGCGTGATTTGCTCAAAAGAAATTTCAAAAGTGGACACGTGTCATTTGTAAATTAAGAAAAAGCCACGGAAAAATTAGATACACGTGGCCTAATGTGTACAGTCTTGAGATAAATAGTTTAATACTCTGCTCCTTTCACAAGCGGTAACAATTTTTGCTTACAAAGTTATATGAGGGTGTGTTATGTGTGAGACAAATTGGGGGTCATTTACTAAGGGCCCGATTCGCGTTTTCCCGACACGTTACCCGAATATTTCCGATTTGCGCCGATTTCCCCTGAATTGCCCCGGGATTGGCGCACGCGATCGGATTGTGGTGCATCGGCGCCGGCATGCACGCGACGGAAATCGGGGGCGTGGCCGAACGAAAACCCGACGGATTCGGAAAAACTGCCGCATTTAAAAAAAAAACCGGCGCGGTGCTTGCACTTACCTTCACTCAGCCCTGCTCGGTGAACTCCAGGGCGTTCTAATGCTTTTCAGCGCAGCAGCGCCACCTGGTGGAACTACCTTAATGAATCCCGGCCGGACCCGAATCCAGCGCAGAGAACGCGCCGCTGGATCGCGAATGGACCGGGTAAGTAAATCTGCCCCATTGTGTTTTCTAGTGGAACAATTTCATATTCTGTGCCATGTACTGGGAAGCTGGAAAAAAATCCAAACGTTTTGGATCAGTTGTGCCATATTCTGATCAGCTTTATATTCAAAACTTTCAATGTGCAGTTGAGACTGTATGACCTTTTTTCCTAAAATAACAATAAACTTTATTAAGGGGAACACGGAGATACAAGGTACACATTGAATAATGCATATAAGGATTGGTCTTGCAGGACCCGATATAGAGGGACCAAAAAAGGAGCATGAGTCCAAAATGAGCAGACATAGACCATAACAAACAGAGCCATACTCAAGTATAAGCTGAGATTTTTTTTAGATTTTTGAAAAAGCCACACTCGGTTTATACAAGGGTATATAAAAAAATAAAAGTTAGTTCTCATCCCCTGGCGCTGACTCCCTGTGTCCTCTTTATCGCCTCTTCGGGTTCCTGCTTAATGATCTCCGTCAGCTCCATAGAGATGAATGGAGCGGAACGGTCATGCGCAGCTGTCTGCTCCATTACTCTCCCAGGGCGACGAGGGGTCCGACTGAGGTAACTGGGACCCCATCGGACCCCTCATTTTCATAATCTGTAGGAGTCTCAGCACTAAGGCCCCACCGATCAGCAAGTTAGGCCTTATCCTGTGGATGATTCGTGGGAAAACCCCTTTAACATAATGTCCCCTTGAGATAACAAAGTACACTTGCTGGTTACACATTTCTGCTGATCTTCTCATTGTGTGTTTTCTTTCATTATTACTTTTTAGGGTACCACAGTGTTCCCTTTTCTATCCTCAGTACTGAAAGACCCCAAATACTTCAAAAACCCCAAAAAGTTTGACCCAGGGCACTTTTTGAATGAAAAGGGAGAATTTCAGAAGAGTGAAGCTTTCTTACCGTTTTCAACAGGTATCATTCAGGAATTCATACAGAAAATATTTTTCAATTTTGTCTTTCAATATTTGTTCTTTAGGACAATGATCTGTAAAGAAATCTTGATTTTGCCTTTTTCTGTAGGACGGAGGATCTGCCTGGGAGAAGGAATGGCAAGAATGGAGATATTTCTGTTTCTCACCTTCATACTGCAGAATTTTAACTTGGAATCAGACGAGGACCCTTCAGACATTGACATTACTCCTCTTCCTTTTAAGCTACGTTTTGTCCCTCGACAATAGATATAGAAGACAAAGAGTTAATAAAATGGCCCCTTGTTTTATGATTTATAGGACATATATGGTAGAGTGATCTGGACACATCTCATGAAAGTAATTTATGCCGTCTGATCGGAACCCGGAGGCCATTGATGTGTGTCAATGAGTTGGTTGGTGGAACATGTAGATAATAACTGATGTCATCACTTAGAAGCTGTAGGAGATGGGGCCATCTGTTAAATAGAAGGATATTTTTGGCCCTATTATTTTAAAAGCTGCTACACAGAAAATAATGAACGTCAGTGCCTAGTAGGGTTGCACAATGCATCAAAACTTCAGGGCTCTTTTGATACCATTCCAAAGCACCACCTCTTATTCAATGTCCCCTCCTTTTCCTCTTTCCCTCCTTATTGAGTGTCCCCTCCCTTTCCTCTTTCCCTCCTTATTGAGTGTCCCCTCCCTTTCCTCTTTCCCTCCTTGTTGAGTGTCACCTCCCTTTCCTCTTTCCCTCCTTATTGAGTGTCCCCTCCCTTTCCTCTTTCCCTCCTTATTGAGGGTACCCTCCCTTTCCTCTTTCCCTCCTTATTGAGGGTACCCTCCCTTTCCTCTTTCCCTCCTTTTTGAGTATCCCCTCCCTTTCTGCTTTCCCTCCCATTGTGTCTCCCTTATCTCCCCCTCTTATCTCTCCACTCAGTTGTGGTTCTCTTTCCTCTTAGCAGGGAAAAAATAATTAGCACTATAATTAACAATATATACTTTCCCGTGTTCCCCAGCTTTCCTCCTTCTCTTCTGCCCTTTGATTCTGTGGGGAGCTGACAGCTCTCTGCAACATCTGAATCCGTGTCCTGAGTCAGTGGGGGTGGAGTCAGTGACAATGGGAGTGGCAATGGGAGTAATAAGGGTGGGGTCTATGGGTGTCGGGGTCCACCAGTCTACTTACTGGTACATCAGTGTGCCCATCTGACCCTGTAGTCAAGCATTAGGGGATGAGTATGTTGCTCAGTGAAACATATAATAACCTTGTATCTCCCCTTTAAGTAGGAAATTCCTTTAACTTGGAGCGTTCCTTTAAACATGTTTTACAAATATTTACGTGACAAGACATATTGATACAATTTTCTGTTCCTAGTTGGAACCATTTTAATATTTTTATCTATAGAAAGTTATTCCTTGTCCTCAGGGGAAGATCTTGCACCAGGAATCATCATACAGTTGGAAGACGTCTAAACCTTGGAAACATTTACAACCTGAGGTTCTTAACAAGTTGTGTCATATAAGATTTAGTGCTCCGATTATAATCATACCTGGTAGAAGACACTGATAGATTCTTAATCTTTTGCTTGAAAGGCCGCACCTTTATTAACATAAACCTTCATAAACACTGATACAAATTACTGTGATACAGGGAAGGCTATGGAGCAACACACAATAAATTGTTACAGACAAGGTACGTCACATCACAAATCGAATATTGGGGCACATATACTTACCCGGTCCTGTCGCGATCCAGCGGCGCATTCTCCGAAGAGGTTTCGGGTCTGCCGGGATTCACTAAGGTCGTGCGCCCAGGTGTCGCTGGTGCGCTGAAGTCCACCGGAGTTCACACGGCCTCATCCTGGTCCCCCGGCATCTGCGGCCTTCTGCGCATGCGCAGTAGCTCCAGCCCCCCGGAGCCGCGGCCGCGCAGCCGAAGGCCTGCATTCTGCGCATGCGCAAAACGCAGGGGACCAGGACGAGGGCGTGCAGCTATGAGGAGCTGCGCGCCGAAGATTAAATGGTAGGCGGAGTAACGTGGCTACTGGGGCGTGGAGTAGCCGCGACTAGTAGCCTCATGTCCGGCTGTTCCACGCCCCAGTAGCCGCATGAAAAGATTTACATATGCCTCCATTAAAGTTTTGTAAAAGACACCTGGGACGTGAGGATTAGCCCAAAAAAGGGATATCCTCACATCCCATTCATCCACCTACCACCCCTTCTACCTTTATAGGTAGAATCGGGGTGGTAGGTTCCCTTTAAGAAAAAACACAATTGTTTGGCACCGAATTCAGGGAGTTGATAGGGAAGGTTTCAATGCTTTTCCAACAAGACATATCAACATACTTTGATTCCTTATCTTCAGGGAAGATCTTACACCATTAATCATCAGATTTGGAAACTGTCGAAGCCTTGGAAATGTTTTACCACCAACAGTTCTCAACAAGTTCTGTTATATAAGATTTAACGCTCTCGTTAACATTATGAATGGGTCGTGAAACTGACACCTTCTAAATCTTTTGATTGAAGGAAACACCTTTATTACAATAAACTTTCATGATCCATCTAAGGCGTATCGCCAACTTGTCTTTCTTTCCCTCCTTATTGAGTGTCCCCTCCCTTTCCTCTTTCCCTCCTTGTTGAGTGTCACCTCCCTTTCCTCTTTCCCTCCTTATTGAGTGTACCCTCCTTTTCCTCTTTCCATCCTTATTGAGGGTACCCTCCCTTTCCTCTTTCCCTCCTTATTGAGGGTACCCTCCCTTTCCTCTTTCCCTCCTTTTTGAGTATCCCCTCCCTTTCTGCTTTCCCTCCCATTGTGTCTCCCTTATCTCCCCCTCTTATCTCTCCACTCAGTTGTGGTTCTCTTTCCTCTTAGCAGGGAAAAAATAATTAGCACTATAATTAACAATATATACTTTCCCGTGTTCCCCAGCTTTCCTCCTTCTCTTCTGCCCTTTGATTCTGTGGGGAGCTGACAGCTCTCTGCAACATCTGAATCCGTGTCCTGAGTCAGTGGGGGTGGAGTCAGTGACAATGGGAGTGGCAATGGGAGTAATAAGGGTGGGGTCTATGGGTGTCGGGGTCCACCAGTCTACTTACTGGTACATCAGTGTGCCCATCTGACCCTGTAGTCAAGCATTAGGGGATGAGTATGTTGCTCAGTGAAACATATAATAACCTTGTATCTCCCCTTTAAGTAGGAAATTCCTTTAACTTGGAGCGTTCCTTTAAACATGTTTTACAAATATTTACGTGACAAGACATATTGATACAATTTTCTGTTCCTAGTTGGAACCATTTTAATATTTTTATCTATAGAAAGTTATTCCTTGTCCTCAGGGGAAGATCTTGCACCAGGAATCATCATACAGTTGGAAGACGTCTAAACCTTGGAAACATTTACAACCTGAGGTTCTTAACAAGTTGTGTCATATAAGATTTAGTGCTCCGATTATAATCATACCTGGTAGAAGACACTGATAGATTCTTAATCTTTTGCTTGAAAGGCCGCACCTTTATTAACATAAACCTTCATAAACACTGATACAAATTACTGTGATACAGGGAAGGCTATGGAGCAACACACAATAAATTGTTACAGACAAGGTACGTCACATCACAAATCGAATATTGGGGCACATATACTTACCCGGTCCTGTCGCGATCCAGCGGCGCATTCTCCGAAGAGGTTTCGGGTCTGCCGGGATTCACTAAGGTCGTGCGCCCAGGTGTCGCTGGTGCGCTGAAGTCCACCGGAGTTCACACGGCCTCATCCTGGTCCCCCGGCATCTGCGGCCTTCTGCGCATGCGCAGTAGCTCCAGCCCCCCGGAGCCGCGGCCGCGCAGCCGAAGGCCTGCATTCTGCGCATGCGCAAAACGCAGGGGACCAGGACGAGGGCGTGCAGCTATGAGGAGCTGCGCGCCGAAGATTAAATGGTAGGCGGAGTAACGTGGCTACTGGGGCGTGGAGTAGCCGCGACTAGTAGCCTCATGTCCGGCTGTTCCACGCCCCAGTAGCCGCATGAAAAGATTTACATATGCCTCCATTAAAGTTTTGTAAAAGACACCTGGGACGTGAGGATTAGCCCAAAAAAGGGATATCCTCACATCCCATTCATCCACCTACCACCCCTTCTACCTTTATAGGTAGAATCGGGGTGGTAGGTTCCCTTTAAGAAAAAACACAATTGTTTGGCACCGAATTCAGGGAGTTGATAGGGAAGGTTTCAATGCTTTTCCAACAAGACATATCAACATACTTTGATTCCTTATCTTCAGGGAAGATCTTACACCATTAATCATCAGATTTGGAAACTGTCGAAGCCTTGGAAATGTTTTACCACCAACAGTTCTCAACAAGTTCTGTTATATAAGATTTAACGCTCTCGTTAACATTATGAATGGGTCGTGAAACTGACACCTTCTAAATCTTTTGATTGAAGGAAACACCTTTATTACAATAAACTTTCATGATCCATAGGAAGTCTATGGAGCAGCACACAATAAACTACAAAGAAAGGACAATCCCACTACAACTTACGAGACAACAGAGCTCGTCCGACACCGGTGAAGGATACGAGTGGGAAGAAGGGGGGTTAAGCTTTGCTTTGACTGACATCCTACAAAATATTGAAAAAATATAATTATCTGTTATCAGACGTCAGGCTGTGGATGACCGTATGGACTCAAGATACGATTTTATGCAACGATACGTTTTTTTGTGAACTTTGGTAAACGCCAGGTCCACTGATTGTTGGCCATTGACTGCCTTCCTATAGTGGGCATCAGAGATCTATGAAATGTACTCCTTAGTATCAAATGTAATGAAGTGGTTTTTTTTTGCCAATTTAAGTCAAGTAACGCCTTAATCCCGCCAATCGGTTTCCTCCCTGCAAACCCCACATTATTCCAAAAATATTTTTTTTTAATGGCTGTCCCAATTTTTTAACCAATGCACATTGTGGCAGATTTACCTTACCCGTCAATTCGCGATCCAGCGGCGCGTTCCCGCGCTGGTTTTGGGTCCGCCGCGGGATTTATTAAAAAGTAGTCCCCCGCCATCCCCAGGTGGTGCTTCTGCTCTGAAAAGCATCTGAACGCACTGGATTTCACACCGGCTCGGGCTGAGTGAAGGTAAGCGCGTCCCGAGCGACACATTTTCCGTTTTTAAATGCGGCGGTTTTTTTTCCCGAATACGTCGGGTTGTCGTTCGGCCACGCCCCCGCGTTTCCAATCGTGCGCATCACCGCGCCAATGCGCCACAATCCGATCGTGTGCGCCAAATCCGGTCAATACATTGAAATCGGCGCAATCGGAATATTCGTGTAACGTATCCATAGAAGTCTATGGAGCCAGCACACAATAACTACAATAGAAAGGTACAATCCCACTACAACTTACAGACAACAGAGCTCGTCCGACACCTTGAAGGTGATAGAGTGGAAGAAGGGGGGGTTAAGCTTTGCTTTGACTGACATCCAGACAAAATATTGTAAAAAATAGAATTATTCTGTTATCAGGCTGTGGATTATCCTTAGGGACTTCAAGACAGGATTTTTATGCAAAAGGATACGTTTTTTTTGAACTTTGGTAACTGCCAGGTGCCACTTTGTTGGCCATTGACTTCCTATAGTGCATCAGAGATCTATGAATGTACTCTTAGTATCAACTGTAATGAGTGTTTTTTTGCCAATTTAAGTCAAGTAACGCCTTAATCCCGCCAATCGGTTTCCATCCTGCAACCCACATTATTCCAAAAATATTTTTTTAAATGGCTGTCTCAATTTTTTACCAATGCCATTGGGGGCAGATTTACTACTTACCCGTCCATCGCGATCCAGCGGCGCGTTCCCTGCGCTGGATTTGTGTCCGACCGGGATTTATTAAAGTGTTCCCCCCCGCCATCCCAGTGTGCTGCTTGCGCTGAAAAGCATCTGAACGCACTGGATTCACACCGGCTCGGGCTGAGTGAAGGTAAGCGCGTCCCGAGCGACACATTTTCCGTTTTTAATGCGCGGTTTTTCCGAATACGTCGGGTTGTCGTTCGGCCACGCCCCCCGTTCCATCGTGCGCATGCCGGCGCCAATGCGCCACAATCCGATCTGGTGCGCCAAATCCGCATACAGGGAAATCGGCGCAAATCGGAAATATTCTTGGTAACACGTCGGGAAAAACGCGCAATCGTGCCCTTAGTCAATTAGCCCCATAAGCGGGGTAATTGTATGCCTGTGTTTTAAGAGACAGATACCTGCTCAATGGACATGTATTAGCTTCACTAACACAGCATTATTTCCATGCATGTAAGGCTTTTGATTGAAGGAAACACCTTTATTACAATAAACTTTCATGATCCATAGGAAGTCTATGGAGCAGCACACAATAAATTACAATAGAAAAGGTACATCCCACTACAACTTACAGACAATAGAGCTCGTCCGGCACCGTGAAGGATGAAGAGTGGGAAGAAGGGGGGGTTAAGCTTTGCTTTGACTGACATCCAGACAAAATATTGTAAAAAATAGAATTATCTGTTATCAGGCTGTGGATTACCTTATGGGTCTTCAGGACAGGATTTTTATGCAAAAGATACGTTTTTTGTGAACTTTGGTAAACTGCCAGGTGCCACTTTGTTGGCCATTGACTTCCTATAGTGGCATCAGAGATCTATGAAATGTACTCTTAGTATCAAACTGTAATGAGTGGTTTTTTTTGCCAATTTAAGTCAAGTAAAGCCTTAATCCCGCCAATCGGTTCCTCCTGCAAACCCAACATTATTCCAAAAATATTTTTTTTTAAATGGCTGTCTCAATTTTTTACCAATGCACATTGGGGCAGATTTACTTACCCGGTCCATTCGCGATCCAGCGGCGCGTTCTCTGCGCTGGATTTGGGTCCGGACGGGATTTATTAAAGTAGTTCCTCCGCCGTCCACCAGGTGGCGCTGCTGCGCTGAGAAGCATCTGAACGCACTGGAATTCACCGAGGCCGGCTGAGTGAAGGTAAGCGTGTCCCGAGCGACACATTTTCCGTTTTTAAATGCGCCGGTTTTTCCGAATACGTCGGGTTTTCGTTCGGCCACGCCCCCCGGTTTCCATCGTGCGCATGCCGGCGCCGATGCGCCACAATTCGATCGTGTGCGCCAAAATCCCGGGGCAATACAGGGGAAATCGGCGCAAATCGGAAATATTCTGGTAACACGTCGGGAAAACGCGAATCGGGCCCTTTGTCAATTACCCCCATAGAGCGGGTAATTGTATGCCCTGTTTTTAAGAGACAGATACCTGCTCAATGGACATGTATTAAGCTTCACGTACACAGCATTATTTCATGCAGGTAAGGACTAGCACCAAAAAACATAAAAGGAGAGAGGACATGTAGGACTGTGCTCAACGAGGATTGCCAGAGAGTGAAGACCAAGTGGTTTTCTTGGGAGAAACAATCATCCTGTGCAGCCTCAGGATCATTTACATCTTTTGATTTTTTGGTTGGAAAATTTGGTGAGTGCATCTGTACAGCATTGACCACAGGTAACTAGCATTGGGGGTGGTGGTGGATGTCCTAAAACGATCATTGATGAGTGGACAAATAAAACAACATTCTTTGAAGTGCATATATTTGACATCCAGCACTTAACCTGTGCAGTTTGCTGGTGATAACTGCACCTCTCACTGCTCTAGATGAGTGCCGTTCCTCAACTTTGATTAACCCAAAAGTGGCCAGATGGTCTGTAAGAAACACATTCATAAGAATGTGGTGGTCAGGCCATATCACACACAATAAAGACCTGTAAAATGCAGATAAAAAAGAAAGAGTCCTCCAGGTGGTCTCCATAACTTTTGGAGCTGTATAGTTCCTTGATTAAGAATTAGAGATGAGCGAGCATACTCGTCCGAGCTTGATGCTCGTTCACGTATTAGTGTACTCGAAACAGCTCGTTGCTCGGACGAGTATTTTGCCAGCTCGAGAACGAGCTTTCACTTAAAGGGAACCTGTCGGCAGGAGAGCCATTTTTAGCACTCCCCCAGCCCCCACAGAGCATAGTACATACACTGCCAAAGTGTTTTTGTATAAAAAAAAGGTTTTACAGAAAAAAAGATCTGTTATATTGTACCTTTCATTAGCAAAAAATGTATAGCCTACAAAAGGGAACAATGCTGGCAGCTGCAGGCTTTCCTTCCCTTCTGCGCCTCGTTGTGCACCCATAAAACTAGTAATGGCCACAAGTGGGGGGTCTCTGTACGAATCCGCCCATACTTGACTCCTCCCACTCAATGACAAAATAAAATACTATGAGGAAATATTGTCAGAGTGGAGGAGGAGAGAGGAGGTGTGACAAGGGAGTCCCTGGCTATATCTTCTCCCACTCATTGATGTCATAGCTCCTCCCACTCTGTGACGTCATATCTCCTCCCATTCTGTGATGGAGGGAAGTGACATAGCTCCTCCCACTCGGTGATGCCATAGCCCCTCCCACTCTGTGACAGAGGAAAGTCCTCAGCCTATCAGCTTTCTGACTGCATATGGGGGAGGGCAGCATAAACTTTAAAAGTGTAAGAGGCAGAGCGCCAGATTGTGGCGCCCATGCCAATATATGTAGCCAACATACTAGTATAACTTGTATTATACGGGCCACTGCTCATTTTTGATTCATTTTAACACCTTGATGTGGAGCTTTTGCAGCCATACTTAGTATCAAGGCTGCATAGTCCACTACATTACTTTATTCCCCTGATGAGTGTGCTACACGACGTATGAAATGTGTAGGGATTACATATTAGGGACTAACAAGATCTCTAAGGAACGGTACTGGGACCGTCCTTGTCAGGGCGGTACCAATATTGCGGGGTCAGGATACAAACCAATCATAGGGCTTTATAGGTCCTGTACCTCCAGACTAGTACCGCTAGACCAGGATATGGTGCATCGAAGACTGGTGAGATCCACTCTATTATTCTTTACTGTCGGGATTAATTTTGGTACGTGGTTTTGAGATGATACACTGTGTCATATGCTATACAGGAATGCACTAAGACACGGTGAGGTATTAATGGGGACCGCGTCAGACGAGACTTATTGGAGATCTGAATGAGCTCCCCTTCTGATGTGTTTTTTCTGACTAGACAGTTGATTTGCATATTATTGTGGTTCACTGTGATCTTATTTTATCATAATTATTAAAAGTTATGCTTTACTTATGGTACTAGTACATTCTGCTGGATTTCTTACCGATTTTTGGATGTCTTGGATGACTTGAAAAGTGAGTTAGCCAGCTAGGCAACCTTTTCCTGTTTTGTTCGGATTTAGAATATTATATTGTATTGAGATCAAAGAAAATGGCACAGGAGTCCTAAATCAAACGAATGGGCCAAAAAACAGGCCAGTGGCCCGCTGTTTAGCCAGATTAGATCTAGTAGCCAGAGGTGCCCCAACATGCATATGAGCAGTAGGAGCAGTTGGACTAATACTGAACAAGGTATCTGAACTAACAGTGGACTACCCAGTCACCATCTACACCCCACATTACTTACATAGCATTCTTAACCCAGTTCAGCCTAAACACTTGACCATGGCTAGACAGCTAAGATTTCAATGTGCCTAATTGAAATTAATAATTCTTCATTTATATAGCGCACACAGATTATGCAGCGCTGCACAAAGCATGTCAAACTGATGCCACCAAATGTTACTCTGAAAAGATGTACAATTTTGAATCCAGCTATATTAACCCCAATTGATTTTGTGGATTTAAAGGGGGGAGTAGAGGGAGAAGATGACCAGGGAAAACCTCTATTTTTAAACACTTTGACTGAAGATGAGCTACATAAAGTAAAAATTGAACATGATTGTTCAGCTCTAAAGGCACAGGAAACATCAGGTTTTCACATATTTTTGACAAACCCCTTTCTAATCCAGACATTGAGTTTTTTGAAGATGGATCAAGGACCATCGGAGATGGTTCTATACTGGGTATGCAGTATGTCATCACAGGAAGTGAAGCTGAAGGCACTCCACTTAGCGCTTAGATAATGTGAAGGTAAGCAATGCAATATATATAACAAGTCGAGATATGCTTTTCATGTGTCATGATTTTGGCCCAATATGGAAAGCCAGGGACTTCCTTACCTCCACTGGTACCCCAGTTAAGCATGATGAACTCATTAGACAACTAATGGAGGCATTGCTACTCCCACAGGAAGTAGCCATTGTAAAGATAAAAGCCCATACCAAGCTTAATACCAATGAAGCACAGGGCAATCGCAAGCCAGGCAGAGCAGCAAAAGAGGCAGCTAGGAGGCCCGGGGAAGGGGGATTGCTCCCAAAAACACCTGAACAGATCATTTTAACTACCGGGTATGAACAGAATTTTGATTTAGGTATCTGACTTGGCAAACCACTGGGGAGGAGAGTCTGGTCAAGGGCCGATGCCCAGGAGGAATCAGGTTTGTGGAAGGCAGGACAGAGGGTGTGTCTGCCCCAAACCCTGTATCCTATGGTGGCTCAAGTTGCTCACAGTATGACACATCTGTCTAAAAATGCCAAGTGATCTCTATTAGACAAGTAGGGGTTTTTCACCAGGTTTCACCGCAGTCGCAAAAAGGTTCACACAAGTATGTCTGGTATGCACACAGCACAATCCAGGCAGTATATTAAAAGTCCTGCAGAAGCACACCTGAGACCTCTCTATCCGTTTCAACGACTGCAGATTGCCAAAGGTTGGTTTGTATGAGTATGTACTTGTGTGTGTCAATCTCTTCTCAGGATGGCGGGAAGCCTTTCCCATGCCCAAGGCCACTGCACACGCCACAGCAAAGAAACTGATGTCTGAAGTCTTCTGCAGGTTTGGCCTACCAGAGATGATAAAATCAGGCACACACTTAACATGAGAAGGGATGCAAAATACATTTTACGGTTGTAAAACCCTGGAAAAAGAGCCCAACAAGCTATTCCAGATAGTGTGGGTGTCAAAGAGTTCCCCCAGGAATCTTTAGTAGTTGACGCAAACTTTGGAGTGTTGGAGAATGTCAGCTATGAAGAAAAGATAGCCATAGAAACAGGATTTGCAGAAAGAAATTGATGGCTTAATTGGATGAAGTATACAGCTAATCAAAACAATAGATCTAAATAAATAGCTTGTGCAAAAGCTAGGCCATACTTAGAAACAGTTACATTCAAGCTCTCATAAGGAGATAAGAAGGGAAGGCACTGTATCATAGCTTTGTATCAGGCTACATATCAGCCTACTGATGAATTATGTATAATTCTAGCAAAATTATATCCACCAGCCAGAGCAGGTCAGGTACCCTCACGAGTAATAGCATATCCAGGGGACTACACTTGTTTCCATAGGACTGAAAAAGGAAAACAGGTAGGTGACTTGTCAAATGGGGCAGATTTACTTACCCAGCCCATTCGCGATCCAGCGGTGCATTCTCTGCGCTGGATTCGGGTCCGGCCGGGATTCACTAAGGTAGTTCCTCCGCTGTCCACCAGGTGGCGCTGTTGCGCTGAAGAGCATCGGAACTCACTGGAATACACCGAGCCGGGCTGAGTGAAGGTAAGTGCAATTTTCGAGACACTTTTTTTATTAAAATGCGGCGTTTTTTCCGAATCCGTCGGGTTATCGTTCGGCCACGTCCCCCGATTTTCGTCACATGCATGCCGGCGCCGTTGCGCCACAATTCGATCGCGCGCGTCAAAACCTCGGGGCAATTCAGGTACAATCAGCGCAAATCGGAAATATTCGGGTAACACGTCGGGAAAACGCAAATCGGGCCCTTAGTAAATGACCCCCACTGTATCAGCAAATAAATATAAAGATGGGTGTGAGGCTAAGTGGTTTATCAATCAAACTATGGCCAGGACAGATGTATGGTGGATCTGTGGAGATATGAAGCTTAGACCCAGCTTATCCATAAATTGGGTTGGGACCTTTGCACTAACACAGACGCTGATGCTCTTTAAGATAATATCCTGAGAAGAAATACAGAAAGGTCAGTGGAATGTAGACCATTTATGTAGACAAAGATGCTCATTACCAGGTGGATCCTTTGATAAAAAGATATACACTGATAGTATAGGAATTCCTAGAGGGATTCCTGATGAGTTTAAAGCAAGGAATCCGATAGCTGCAGGGTTTGAGTCAGCTCTCTTCTGGTGGGTTACGGTAAATAAAAATGTAGATTGGATAAATTATATTTGCTATAATCAGCAAAGGTTTATAAATTACATTTAGAACCCGGGGCAACACAGGGAAAATCGGCGCAAAACGGAAATATTCAGGTAAGACATCGGGAAGACGTGAATCGGGCCCTTAGTAAATGACTCCCTATGTTTGTAGAACTTAAAGCAAATTTTAATGATGATGATAAAGATAATCATATGCCAATAGAGGAAAAGATATGATCTTCCCTTATCACACGGAATTTGATGAAGAAAGTAACAAAAGTCTGACAGTTAATTTTAGGTTAATAAAGTAGCTGAGATGGGAAAATCATATCTATCCTTACAAGGGTTATCACAGGGTTAATGAAACTTAAATCAAAAATATAATTTTTAGCTCTCACTTATTCTGATTTTCACGTTGTACCACACCAAGAATTATCAACATGCAGAATCAACAGATGAGATTAAGATGAAATGCTGCTCTGAAAGATAACAATAAGTTATTAAGGTAAGATTATGGTAACATTATATTTAATCCACATTTATTGAGAGAAACAACATATACATGAATAAAGTAAACTTCAAAAGAATGAATGGAGGGTGGTCTCAATGCTTTAACATCATATCATCAAAGAATTACAAAGAAATAGCGTATTAGAATGAACTATAAAGAACAAGACAAACCAGACAAAGACAATGGGGGGGCTGAAGGCGGGAGGAAAGGGGAATGTAGGATGGCTTCCTAGTCAACTCTCTGTTGTACTCAATCAACAGTATGTAACCACATTTCCTCTTAGTTTAGGTAAATAGATCCTGAAAGGCAGGGGTAAACTGATATTCCTCCCAGGGCACCCAGGCTGTATTTGCTTTACCCAGATCCGATGAGTCATTGGCCACAGCTCCTCTATCCTGCGTATGTATCAGAGCTCTTATATCCACTCCACTGTAGTGGTGGATGTGGGTGGATGGATCGCTGTGGCAAGGAAGTGACGAAAGATGCCTTTTTGTATGGTGGAGATGGTGCCCGGCAATACCAAGAGGAGGGTGACCTGTGGGTTAAACTGTATGGTCTTACCAAAGACCTTGCTGTAAGTATCAAACAACATACACCATAAGACTTGAATCACCAAGCAGCTCCACCAGATATGTAGGATGGACCCCACTTTCGCATAACCCCTTCAGCAAATCTCAGAGACTCCCGGATAAATTCTGTGAAATGTGAGGGAACACCTGTACCATCGCAATAAAATCTTACGGCCACGAACCCTGGGTTCTCCGGAGAGGAATCAGAAAGCAAGATAGCATAAACTTGGGAGAGAACATGGGCAGGGGGGATGGAAGTGTGATAAGGGCCTCTAGGGCAGTAGGGGAAGCCCCAAATCTAGAATCAGAATCATTGTTGACGTATGATGTCCAACCATGACAGGAAGACGTCCAGGTTGGAGGCCCGCAAGGAGTTGCAAGTGGGCAGGGTACCCCCTTTCATTACCTGTCCCATACGAGTGTCGGCTTCCCCCTCCAGACTGGGTTGTCAAATAGCGGGTTGAGATGGCCCTTCAGCCTGGCCACGGAGTCCCGGGACACTAGCTTGCCCTACTCATGGAAAAAAATTCGGTGAATAGAGAGAATGTGTAAATCCTGTGGGTCATTGGGCCAGCTGCAGCCATGGGTTAGTCTGAAGTTGGGGGTGGGTAAGATCTTTCTCAAGGTTTTGGATGCCCTATGATATTGCCAGTCAATGAGGCGCATGAGTATGGTTGCTGAGTGATATAATTTGGGGTCTGGGAGATTCGCCCCACCCACAGTTTTAGATCTGATCAGGGTAGCATAGCTAATCCCCCCCCCATACAAATCACCAAAAGGAAGAGCGAAGACTAGTGAAAAAGGAACCCTGAGGGCAAATGGGAAGGGTTTGGTATGGGTATAGGAGTCAGGGCATCACATCCATTTTGAGGACGTTTATACGTCCAAACCAAGATATGGTGCGATTACGGTATCTGTCCAGGTCCTTTATTTTGTGATCAAGGCTGGTCTTGTTAAGATTGTAGAGTCAGGAAAGGTCTTTGGGATATCTATCTCTAGTGCCTCCTTTTCTGGATTTTTCTCTTCTCATCTTTCCTCAGGGCTCAGTCCTAGGTCCTCTTCTCTTTTCCCTCTATACATCGCCATTGGAAAAACCCAGCTATATACTTCTGCACTCAAAAGCACCCTTGCCTTAATCCAGAACACTAGTGAAAGTCTCTCTGCTGTCTCTAACAACATGTCCTCTTTCTTCTTGAAACTAAATCTAAGACTGAACTTCTTGTCTTTACACTATCTACTAACCGACTCAACCATGATTTTACCATCTCGGTCTGTGGGATCAATATAGCACCGAGACAGCAGGCCCACTGTCTTGGAGTTGTGCTGGACTCTGACCTCTCCTTTTCACCATATATTCAATCTCTTGCTCACTCTTGCCACATGCATCTCAGAAAATCTTTAGAATCCGGCCATTTCTGACACTCAAAACTTCTAAAATGCTACTTGTTGCACTGATTCCGTCTCGACTAGATTACTGTAACTCCCTACTAATCAGTCTTCCACTCACTAAACTCTCTCCTCTACAATCTATGCTTAATGCAGCAGCCAGGCTGATCTTTCAGATCGAACGCTACATGGATGCCTCAAGTTTTTACCAATCACTGCACTGGCTGCCTGTCTCCTTACGTATTCAGTTTAAAATAATAATTCTCATCCACAAAGCTCTGGACAATGCTGCCCCTCCCTATCTCTCTTCTCTCATCTCATTTTTTCACCCAACCCATGCTCTTTGATCTGCCAGTGATATTAGATTATTACCTTAATTTGAACCTCTCACGAACATCTCCGGGACTTCTCCCGAGTTTCACGAATTCTCTGGAATGCCCTTCTACAGACTCTCAGACTAACACTTACCCTCCAAAGCTTGAAACGTGCTCTTAAAACCCATCCATTTATGCAAACCTATCACACTGGCTAACTGCTTGAAATGTTACATCTCCCTTTACTAATACATACTTTGTCCTATCTCCCGTCTGTTATCCAGCAAACACCAGATATATACCAAGCTCCATACTTCTCTGCAGTCACTTTCACCTTGGACTTTGTATATATGATGTGGCTGGTGACTGGTTCAAGCAGCAGAATTTTTATTTATTACATCACTTATAAAGTTATTTTATATTGTTCCCTTATTAAGAATGGCTGGACCATTTTACAATCTCTTTTACCTCTTGTGTCACCACCTCTTCATCATGGACTGTAAGCTCCTGTGATCAGGGCCCTCACTCCTATTGTTCCATATGAATGTTTGTACTGTAATATTATATTTGTATATGTCCCCTATGATTTGTAAAGCACTACGGAATTTTATGTCCCAGTATAGATAATGATTATTATCATTATCTCCAAAATCCTTAAAGGGAACCTACCTCCACGATTCTTCCTATAAAGGTAGAACGGGTGGTAGGTGGATGTAAGGGACGTGAGGATAGCTCTTTTTAGAGCTATTCCTCACTTCCCCGCTAACTTTTGGTAAACTTTATTCCCCTAATATGTAAATTTTGTTATGCGGCTACTGGGTGGCTCTAAAAAGAGCTATCCTCACGTCCCTGATATCCACCTACCACCCGTTCTAACTTTATAGGTAGATTTGTTGTGGTAGGTTCCCTTTAATAGGAAATATGGCTGGTTACCTGAGTAAGAAGGACTTGGCCACACCCCTTATTGAAGCCACTAAGCTAGTGATGCAGTCTAAGTGGCTGCAGGTAGAACCCCCTACACTGAATGACTTGATAGTTAGAGACATACGGACAACATTTTCCGTATGGAGGAGATATCCAGTTGGGAAAATAGAACACATTATTGCTTTGCGAGCTTATAAGGTCCTTGGAAAAAATACAAAACTCTTCTGTAAAGACTAATAATAGACAATCAGTCATATTGATTGACTAAAACAACATACACTGAATGATCTAAGAA
Source organism: Engystomops pustulosus (assembly GCA_019512145.1). Lineage (NCBI taxonomy): Eukaryota > Metazoa > Chordata > Amphibia > Anura > Leptodactylidae > Engystomops > Engystomops pustulosus. Next base: position 5,310,448 of record CM033650.1, on the reverse strand, counting down.
GTAGGTAACAAAGCATTATTACTAGGGATGTAAAAATATAAATAACATAGAAGTATTTTACAAGAATTTATGACTTGACCTCAACTAATATCAACTAGTATGCATAGGCACATGGGCGCCTCTTCAACTTTCCATTTAATGCCCCCTCCACCCCTCCACGAGGTTCTTAGCCCCCCCCCCCTTCCCATCTGTTAAATGCAGGCATGTTTTTCATAGAAGACTTGATTGGTTTAAGGCTCTGGAGATGATGTTAGTCATGTAAGCTAATAAGATAAGCTTTTTTGTATCTATGTACTTAAGAATTGTTGGTTCCAAATACAGCTCACAATTTAGCGGGCATGCCCTGCCACAGCATACCAACTTTCAATAGTGAATTTTCCTTCTTCAGAAAGGTCCTGGAGGAAAAATAAATGCTGTGCAGATTGGCAACCTGATACATCAAGACGCTAGTGCTTCTTGAGGTATAGGGTCACTCGGAAGGTGCTGAAACATTACCATTTGCTGGTGTATGTGGCTATTATTTATTGATTTCAGATCAGGTAGGAAAGTGCATATACAGTAGGTTCTATGGTTTTCTTGGTAATTGCCTTTGATTTCTACTGGTTGTCTGCTCAGTTTGTGCAACAGCTCGAGAAATGGATTCACATTTGTAGATTTGTAGATGTAGATTGTAGATAACTGGACATGTTGACATCACAGAAGTGAGTGATCTTTGGTTAGTTTACTGTGTAGATATGTAACTTGAGGCTCCTAACATTGTAAGATAGATACAATATATAAAGAAATTACTAACAATTCCTTGTTTCCATGTGAAGTTTTGCTTTTCCATTTCTGGCTGTAATCCTTCCTCATTGAGTTGGTTTATAAATGTCATTTTACTCTCTATGTTTTCATTAACATCAAAAACCCAATTAAATACTAAAATTCTAGGAGAAGACCTGATCTGTCCATTCTCTTGAAAGGAAATCCGGGTCCCAGTTTTGTCTGTGAAGTTAATTCTTCTTAAATACTTAAAGAGCTGAAAAATAAGAATAACAATAACAGTAAAACTATTTGAATATTTTAATGGGTGTAGTCTCTTAAATCATGTAATTTATGTGTTTTCTGTTGTTTACATTCATTAAAATCACTTGAGAAATGAAATTGTCCTTAATTAAATGAATTTGGAATTTATTTTTAATAGCTACTAAACATAAAAGCTTTCTACCATCCTACAGTACAAAAGATTTTTAAAAAGCAGATATATGCTGGATATTATTTATTAAGTCATTTTTGTGTTATGACTTTTTGTTCAAAAATTATAAGAGTTTAAAAGTTTAAAAAGAGGACATCTTTACAAAGTCTTGCTATTTTTAATTTGTTTTGATGAATAAATTCAAAATACATTACTTGAGTGTTTCAAATAACATTAATTTCAATGTGTCACAAAAAATCGATCTCAAAATCAACTTGGTGTATTAAAGTGTTCCAAAGTAATTACAATTCAAATTGAAAAAAGTAAGATTTTAAAAATCTGACTGTTTACATAATGTCAAAATAGGCTTAGTCCTTAAGGGGTTAACTGGCTGTAGAAGGTCAAGTGACCTTCTCCTGTCCTGAGTGAAAGAAAAGAGCTTTTAGCGGTATCTAGCCCTGTGTGATAGCAGGAGCCAGGCGGGGGCTCCATTATACTCTATAGAACTGACCACTAGGGGAAAAATTAGGACAAATAGCTGCCACTTATTCTTCCCCTGTTCATTCTCTGTTCAGAGCCCTCCTCCCCCTCCATGTGAATGCAGAAAATTACTGCAGGTCAGGTCAAAGAGGAAGGAGGAGCAGGGTGTTGGTGGCTGTGCTTCACCTCGGGTCTTTGAGTGAGCTGTATCCTCCACCTCCCAGAGAGGGAGAAAATACTGACCTCAGGTGCTAAACAATTGATAAATGTGTGTATGTTTGTGAGTGATTGTCTATATACAAAGGGTGTGGAAATAAGAAAAGTAGTTGGATTTTGGAGAGTTCTGTTATTTTTTAATTTAAGCTTCTTTATTTTAACCTTCTCGGAGATTCTGGATCCCTGTAACATGGAAAAACAACATTCTGCCACGGTAGAAGTCCAAGGCCACCTACAAGAGCTCTTTAAACAAATTTTAGATTGCCTAAAAGTCAATCCAGTCTAACGTGAATGGCTACATTGGATTTAGGACCAACGTCATCTACTGTTAATCCCCAGGTCATCTTTCATTATATGGACTTTATTCTTAAGGAGATAATTATGACCAGAGCCCGGGCTTTCCAAGCTGTGGACTTCCTATGTTTTTGGCTGCAGCACTAGCAAGACCTATCCTGGATACCTTGGTATTCCTGTTTACATTAATCTCCAGAAAAGATGTAAATAGGAATGCATGCCCACACAGCACCATGCCGAAGGAAGAAGCATCATGCTTCAAGGTGAATGGGGCCCCAAAGTGAGAATATGTTGTTAGATCCAAAGGAGAGAGAATAGTGATTGACTCTCAATCATTATGGTCCTCCAATGCAATTTCCGTACTTAAAGGTAAACTGAGGAGTTTGTTACATTATCCATCTATGTAATTATAAGAATGCAGAGGATGGTAAAATTACTGAATGCAAAATCCATAAATTAATCATGCAGGACCTCATAGCCAATTGGTGGATCCACTTGTTCTTCCTGTTCATATTAGTATATTTTATTATATTATTACCATATGTCTATATTGATGAGATCTGGTCCTTCTAACACTTCTTCTCACCATTACATGCATGTCATGTATAGCATGAGCCAGGCTGTATACTGCACTGTATATATAGTAATGATTAGGATGATGTAAACCTGTAAATCCTGGTGGGATCCTAAGATCTAGTCCAGAGCAGTCACGTATGTCTCGTATGGTAAATACATCTTGTAGGACACTGAGCTTATATTGATTTGAGATGTTACAGTTCTTAGCATAGTACCAGATGTCCTCCAGTATTGGATCTGTTGGGCATCTTTGTGGAGTGACGAGACTTATAGATCTACTCAGCTTCGGCATTAATTTTCCTTTATAAGTAAAGGTTAGACTACAATTACACACTAAGGAGGCTGTTTTTGTTAATCCAATGTGATCATACCACCACAACTGAAATGAAATAAATGTGATATATCGCTGGATAAATACTGATCTGTGCAGTAAAACCGAAAAAGCCATTGAAGTGGTAACAATTATCACTCTGGTGGTGGCGTTTTCTATGGTGTGTAGTATTTCCTTTTCAGATTGTTTAACACCATAAGGGAAGTAAATAACATACTCAAAGCAGATTCCTTCATTTGTAAAATATTCCTCTAATCCCTTCATTTCTTCTCCATGAAATTCAGCTGATTTAATCAGACCAACCAAATTCCATCCAAAAAATTTCAGATAAGAAACAGCAGATTTTATGAGGGCCATGTTATCTTGATGACTCGTGGAAAAAAGATTTATTGGATGATTTCCAGTTGGTGGAGGAACAGCAGCCATATGGTTGATCTCAAGTGAAAGATATATATATGTGTTATCTTTAGAATATAAAACATATTATGTGATTCATTGTTTTGGTAGTTTATATTCTAATATGTTGGTCCCCAATCAGCTCCAGTCATCTAAAACAGAATCTAGCAACAATCAGTATAACAAGGAGAGGCGGGCCTCCCAGTCCATCCCAGCAGTGGGATTCAGGGACAGAGTAAGACTACCATTGGCCCTAGGCTGTGTACACATGGTCCAAGACTTAAGACTCTTGGGGAAGGATGTGTTCTTTCTACGTTCTTTTAATCTGCAATTTCAGGACATTTGGAGCCCCATCAAATGTTCTAAAATCGCTCTTTGATACATGTGTATTGAGAGCAAGAACAGATGTACAAGGATTTCATGGGTGAAATTCCTTCTCAGTATCAAATTTTGTGAGTGGTTTGGGTGTTCATGGGCCACATAGAAGGTTTGGGCCCCGGGCTACTGCCCAAACCTTCTATATTACAGTCCACTACTGGTGGGAGCTTGAAGCCTTACAATTAATTGGGATGTCACATGTGTTTATCTCCACATGGACACATCATTTATAGGCAAATAAGATATTCCTTTCCTGACCACCATAACAGATGTTTATTGTGGAAGAAGATAACTGTTGATAAATAGCTCAATAAATATTGTTATACATTCTTTATTACAGTGTATCAACCAATCTGGGCAAGACAATGACTGAACCTGCCCCCTCCCTCCAGTACATTGGGCACCAAAGCAGCTGCTTTGGCAACTGCAGCTATAGTTACAGTCTTCACCAATATTATCTCCCGCCCAATCTCATTTTCCGCAGACTATATAATTCTACTAGACTTATATTTCTTCTTCACCAGTAATATGACATTCATAGAACGTTCATTTGTATCATTTATATCATTGTGTCATATTATGTTCTGCATGTCAAAATTTATGTTCAAGAAAAACAAAAAAGTAAACTCCATCAACCAAGTAACCAAAAATGTTAAACATATTTAAAGAGCTATTTAACAATATTGTAGAAGGACCCAATGTTACACTCCATACTGAAAGAGGGCTGACTCTGTTTTATATAGTTCAAAAATAACAAGCACTCAAAATGGTAATGGTGGAAAACATACCTTAGTGGTCTTTATATTTGGGTGATCGCATAATTTAATTAGTCCCACCTCCCTCATTATAATAAAGTGCATTATACATGTAAACACGTGTAAAACAAGTGCCAGTAAATTATTATACAAATTATCATAAAGTGCAAGTGTCAGCGCCTGTCCAGCAACCGCGTAACCACAACCATGCTTGGCGCTAGCTGTCAGACTAGGTAAGTGGTGGCGAACTAACCCTGTGACGTCCCTGCGGACTAAGGCCCTGCCTAAAGCAGATAAACCGCCCTGGTAATGGCAAATTCACTATCAGGAACCTATCTGATGGTCCCTGAGTAACCCTACAAAGTAACAGGAAAACTTACTTTGTCTGCCAGCTGCTGGATGGTGGAGCGGACAGGTAACCGGAATAGGTCAGTGTTCACACTGGCGCAGAAAACAAACTCAGGTCTAAGACAGGTCCCACTGGGAGAGACAACAATACTGATGGACAAACCACAGATAAGACAGACAAGCGGAGTCAAACAAACCGGGTCAAAACCAAGATGGCGACAAAGGTACAGAATAGCAAATAGAATGGCCAGTAGGCAAAGCAGAAGTCAGTACACAGAATAGCAAGAAATGCAAGAGCACTAGATACACCGATTAGACTGCAATAACCAACACCTAATGAAGGGCTGGGCAGAATATAAGGCAGTAATGGACACCACCTCCAGCACTGACTGGCTCAGCCATCCATCACTCAAACCGCAGCTTCAGGCAAAATAAGTAAAAATAAGGCAAAATAAGTAAGACACACCCAGCTTTCCCAGAATCACAGGCAGCTCTGGGTGTGGTTTTCCAGCAAGAAACCTGAACCCATCAGAACAATGGGAGTTCTGACAGCAAGTGCATGGATATTAAGCGAAGTTCCATAAAATCGGGTTGAAAAGTGTTTAAAACAGTGTCAGACAATATAATTGTTATTATTAAAAAAACCCAAAGGGGTCTAGGATGATCTCCCTGTCAATTTGGAAATGATTACATAACAGTTGTTAAATTTTGACATATCAACAGAATCACTGTATAAATCTGGGGAAATAATCTGCACAAACGCATCTGCACCGAGACCCTTGGAGAAGGTCCAATCCACAGACTAGAGGATGTATGACCACATCGCTGCAACTCACATAAGGGAGAGAATATATCACTAGGATAAAAAAAAATGTATATCAGTATGAAGTAATAGCATTACTATTGAAGTAATATTTCTAGTTAATTATTAATATTATTAGAAAGTATATTGGAAAATGTTATTATTTTTCATCATACAAACAATAACATAAATTTGCCAAAGTGGGGATTCCCATTTTAAATCCTTGCCATATAGTCAGTTTTGGCATTTCAATAGAATCACTAGTAATGCTGACAAGGGAAGGGGGGATCTGTAATGGATAATATGAGCCCGAAATTCTTACAATGAGGTTGACCTGAATAAAAATAAGATTGAGAAATAGAACCGGAATTACCTGTTATTTTCAAAAAAACAGTTACCAAAGCCTATGGCTAGACCGGTTAGAAGTGATGTAGACCTTCTGAGAACCTCTAGACAAGCAGGCCTGTTTGAAAAATCTTAGAAAGAGGAGTTTCCCTTGTTGTAACTGCATTAACTATAGCCAAATGGATAAGGGTTCCAAATTGTTAACTTGTATTAGTAGTAAATTAGTTTTTGGGGTGGGGGTTTTCTACGTGACCTTCTATACATGGCAAAGACCATTTGGGGATCCAAAATTCATTTTAACCAGCACAGATACATTATAGGAGTTAAATCTAATGACTTTCCATTCTCAAAGCACTTTTTGGAGGCTGGACATCTCGGGAAACATACCTCCCACCCCCAACATAACTGTTATCACTGTGTCTGTAACAATGTGCAATAAATCTGTGGCATTATTGGAACTGTGTCTAACTTCGTGTAAATCAAAGGAAAAGCTTGCCAAAAAAGATTACAAAAAATGTTCCAAAAAAGTGATTAAAAAAGAATGTGGTCCACAATGTTACCACTGAAATACATCTAATTATTCATCAAAAAATAAGCCCTTAAAGAGGTTGTCCGAGTTTTAAAAAAAAAAAATATGTGGCCGGGAGCGAGCTGCCTTAAACAATAAAGCTGTACTTACCTTCCGGTGCCCTCCCATATCCAGTGCTGCTGTCGCTCCGGTCCGGGCGCCATGTAAACAAACATGGCCGCCGGAGCAGCACTGCATTCAGCTTCTGGCCGGACACGACAACCTTCCGGCCCCCATACACAATGCTGTGTATAGGGACGGATAGGCGTACCCGGCCACGGCCGGTCGGAAGCTGAATGCAGCGCTTGTTTACATGGCGCCCGGACCGGAGCGACAGCAGCGCTGGATACTGGAGGGCACCGGAAGTTAAGTACAGCTTTATTATTTTAGGCAGCCCGCTCCCGGCCACATATATTTTTTTTTTTCAAACACGGACAACCCCTTTAACCAGCTCTATCAACTGAAAAATGCCATAGTTACAACTGTGAAAAGACGTCACTGCAAAAGAAAATCAGAATATCTCTAATTTTGTTTTTATTCAGTAAAATTTGGCAAAAATAAAAAAGACTATGTAAATGGGGTATCGCCATAGTAACATATAGAGTAAATATGACCAATTATTTTAATGGTACTGCAAAAAAAATAATCTGAAAAGCCTCAACAAGAATTGGCAATTTTCCTTTCCCCCATCCAGAGTTAATAACATCACATCAATAAGTTATATGAATGGTGCAATTAATCCCGCAGAAAAATAAGCCCAAATGTCCACATTGCCAAAAAAAAAAAAAAAAAAAAAAACAATCCACAATGAGACGATGTAGTTCTAATTGGCTGTGTTGTGTTTACCACCACTTAAAGTAAATGATATCGACCTACTCAGGAGGAATTGGGTATCAAACTTTGTAGAGCGGTTTCATCATTTAATCTTAGTGTGAATTTGTCATATTTTTGGCACAAATTAAATGTAATTTTTTAAAAATTACACATTTTTAAATACCACCTCCATTCTGTTTTAACCCCTTTGAAACAGTTAAAAGGTTCACAAACAAAAGGGTTCTTTTAGGGGTATAGTTTCTGAAATGGGGTAATTTACAGGGTTTTACAACTAGGCCTCTCATAGTCACTTAAAAGTTGAATTGGCCCCTCAAAACTTTAGTTTTGGCAATTTTCGTGAAAATTCCACCAGACGTTTCTAACCTCATAACATCCTTAAACAATAACTGGAAATCATGTCAACATGAAGCAGACATTCTGTAAATTAATTTATCAGAATAATTGGGTGGTATGACTGTCTGTCGGAAAAGCAAAAATTTTGAACGTGTCAACCCAATCTTTCAACAAACATGAAGAACAACATGTCATGAGAAAACAATCTCAAAATCATCTGGGTGTGTTAACCCCTTCCTGATGTGCGCCATATAAGTATGGCGTGCATCGGATGCGGGTGCATGGAGAGGGCTCACGGGTTGAGTCCTCTCTATAACCGGTAAGTCTTTGCTGCACATTGCAGCAAAGACTTACTGGTAACACCCGTGTAGGTGTTAACACCAATCACAGGTGCAGATCGGCTATGCCGGTGGCTTCAAAAAGATGGTGGCACCGTCATCTTGTTGAAGATCGCTGCTCTATGTGACGTCATCGGGGAGCGTCGATCGGTACCCATGACAACATCGGGTCTTCGGAAGACCCAAAGCTGTCTCATTTTAACCATTTCATTACAATGTGTGATTTTCACATTGTAATGAAATAGGAGGAAAATCCTCATATACTGAATTTTTAGGTAATTCAAAATTTCAAATTACCCCCTCTCCCTAGGGCTGATATAACTATAAATAAACAGTGAAAATCATAAACATATTAGGAATCGCTGTGTCCCAAAATGCCCAAACTATCAAAATATAATAACTTTTTTTACTGTGTTTAACCCCGTAATGGAAAATAACACCTGAAGTTGAAAATGGCACTTTTTTGCCATTTTAAAAAATATAAAAAATCAATAAAAGGTCATCAAAATGTTGTACAGTCCAAAAATTTGTAGCATTAAAAACAACATCAAAAGTCGCAAAAAATTACACTAACCACAGCTCGGAAGTATAAAAAAGTTATTAGCGCCAGAAGATGGCAGAATACCCCCCAAATTTTTTGTACAGGAGGTTTTAATTTTTGTAAATGCATAAAAACATTATCAAACCTATACAAATTTGGTATCCCAGTGATCGCACCCAGCCAAAGAATAAAGTAGGCATGTCATTTGGGGCGCACATTGAAAGACGTAAAATCCAAGCCCACAAGGAAATGGCACAAATGTGTTTTTTTCACCATTTTCACTGCATTTGGAATTTTTTTCCCACTTTCCAGTGCCTGCCATGGAATATTCAATAAAATCACTATGATGTGCAATTTGTTATACAGAAAAGAAGCCGTCATAGAGATCTTTAAGTGTAAAAATAAAAAAAGTTATAGATTTTTGAAGGTGGGGAGTGAAAAATGGAAATGAAAAAAACAAAAAGGGCCAAGTCATTAAGGGGCTAAAGAGTTCTAAAGTTGTAACCAATTATTACAACATCTGTCAGATCCTAAAAATAGTCCGGGAGCAGGAAGATGAAAACTGGCTGCAGAGGAAAGTGGTTAAACCTTTAGGTTGTTCATTAATTTCATTTTGTCTAATTTCGTATTTAAAACTCTGTTTTTATCACATCGCAGAGAGAAAATAGCGCTACAAGGCTGAAGTGCTAACCCCTGAGCCACTGCACTGCCCATACCACAAAAACATGATTATTATTAGTACGTAGTGTTGTTATTCAGATATTATGACATTCTTCAAAAATATTTTTCATATATTTTTTCTTGTATCAGATTTTTCTTTTTTTTTTCTGCCACAATTTGATGGCTGTTATTTAATGTCTGTGATGATAGACAATTTACCCTTAATCCCTTTACAAGGTTTTTATGACACAATAATAATATTGACTGAACACTGTTCTAAACACTTTTCAATATGTTTTTTTTTTTTTACAATTTATATGGATTTTATGGAAAAATAATGCAATATTTATGCACTTGCATTTTATGATAATTTGTAAAATCATTTACTGGCATTTGATTTTAAAATATTTACATGTATAAAAAACTTTATTAAAATGAGGTAGGTGGGTCTAATTGAATCATGTGAACTGCTGACATGAAAGACCAATAGGGTGTATTATGAATCTGCAATTTTTATAGTCATGAAAATACAGAAAACTCTTTAACTAAGAAGGTGGCTCTATGGATGAGCTGAAACGTTGCACCTTATTTTGCCATGGGTGAATAAAGACCACCTTTGTACCTACCAGAGTGCTGCCTCATCAAATTTTTTGGACCTTACAAATCGGTAGATCGGGTTTGTTGGAGGTGTGCACCCACCATTGGACTCAATCCATTATACTCGCTGTGCTGTTCCACAATAGGACTGTTTGCTATATAACTATATATATTATTTAGATATACTCCTCTTACCATTGTGTACCCAAAAATATCCAGAAATTGCGCCTGATCATGTGAATGTCCAATAAACCCAGCCAAGACTTCACGTTTCCTGCAGGAATAATTTGGAACTGATATGTGATACCCAGACATAATTTCTAACATATTCTGGAAGGATTTTATATCATCATCACATGTGTCATATATGTGATAACCCAAAGTCACATTGGGCAGAAGATTTCGGTCCCGGTTAATTTCAGTGACAGCAAAGATAAAAGCCAAAATGCCGATATAATTTCTTATATATGGTCTGTGATGACATAAATTAATGAGCGCTATTAATAATGCATAGAAAACAACTTGATGCCAAAACGCACACTTTTCTGTAATTTTATAGAGAATTTTGTTTGTGTTCACACCCATCATCTCCTCTGTGCACCAGGGGTGTGGCTATGTGTACTGGTGAATCTGCTTTCGTCTTGCTTCATATGGAGGACACCATCTAGTGTTCCTGGAATAACCGTTATTATATTTTGATGGATCTGACATTTTGGGATGTTGTGATACTTACCATGTTTATAATCTTTACTGTTTATTTATATTTATACAGTATGGCAATATACAGGGATTTTCCTCCTCATTCAGTACAATGTGCAAATCGTGTCAATGTACTTACATGCACCAGGAAGAAGAAGGTGAACTCTGTCGGACCTTGGCAGGGAAGCAACACATTCAGGATATCGGGCGCACAATCTTAGTGAATTGCGACAGAGTGCATTATACAGGACAATGCACTTTCTGTGAACTTCTCCGGACAGGTAAGTAAATGTGCCCCTATGTGTTTCGACGCCAGAGGTCTTCTTGAGGACTGATTGAGTTGTTTTTGATGCCACATCCTCTGGCTTTCCTCTTATTATTATGGCGCCAGATCCCTCCAACTCATAATCTTTTATACAAATCAATAAAATAATCCAGTTACTCCCCTTTAGTTTCAATTTGGGTGATTCTCTTATTGGCACCATAACTTCTTTGAGTGATATGGGAGAGCGATAGGTACTTGATGTCGTCCCAACTTCAGTGGATCGAATTTCGAACAACAGTTCCCTGTCTACCAAAAATAGGTCTATTCTGCAGAAAGATCTATGCCTTGAGGAATCAAAGGAGTTACAACATAATGGGGCAGATATACTTACCCGGTCCTGTCGCAATCAAGTGGCATGTTCTGTGTGGAGGATTCGGGTCGATTCGAGGATTCGATTCACTAAGGTAGTGCGCCTGATGTCCACTAGGTGTCGCTGCTGCGCTGAAGTTCATCGGAGTGCACTGAAGTTCACCAAGCCAGGCCGGGTGAAGATAAGCGGGTGTCAAGCAACACTTTTTTTTTAAATGCGGCGGTTTTTCCATTCCGTCGGGTTTTTGTAGGGCCACACCCCATGATTTTCGTCGTGTGCACACCAGCGCCGTTGCGCCACAATCCGATTGCATGAGTCAAAACCTGGGGCAATTAAGAGAAAATCTGCGCAAAATGGAAAAGTGGGGCGGACCTCCCTCCTTTCAGTAGCCGTATCTGCTAAACTGTATAGGATTATATTGAAGTCTCCTCCTAGTAGGAGATCCCACTTCTGCATTTTCTGCACCTTTCTCATCATTTTATTCAGGAATGTTATTTGTGATTGGTGTGGCAGATATCAGGTCAGTCATCCATAAGAGCCCAATTTAGACTGGGGCGCATTTACTAAGGGTCGCAGAGTGTACCTTTGTGATTGGTGTGGCAGATATCAGGTCAGTCATCCATAAGAGCCCAATTTAGACTGGGGAGCATTTACTAAGGGTCGCAGAGTGTACTTTTGTCAGACTGTGGGCCGTTTTCGTGGATTCTGCGGCTATACTCTGGCATGCAGCGAGACTCACACCCCATATTCCATCAGCGATCGGCCTCTCTCCTTCCTCACTACAGTGGCGCAGCACTTCTAACCGGCTCACCCACTACTTTTTACTGGCATTTTATACAAGAAAACAGGACTAGGTCTATTAGATACCACCCCAGCCGAGCATATGTGAGTCTCTACATTGCATCCAGTGTATGTTGCCTTTGGACCAGAGGAAGGGGACAATTCGTCCTCAAAACGCGTCGTCCATAAAAAATAAAGCCTTTAACACACATCTTGGACTTTACTGTTACATTTTAGCTCTAGGGGCAGCGCGCACCTATATACATGTGTTTTTTGCACCTACTTTTCTATTGTTCCATATTGTTCCAGTGTTTTCACATTCCATATATCAGGGATTTTGAATGTGAATGCCCGGGATAGTAAATAAATGCTTTTAGCTTACAAAGCAACTGTCTCTTGACTGTCTGTATCGACTGTCTCTTGACTGTCTCTCTGTATGTGACTGTTTCTGACTGTCTCTCTCTACTTGACTCTCTCTGGCTGTCTCTTTGTCTGCCTCTGTGCATGTGACTGTCTCCCTGTCTGCCTCTCACTTTCTCTTTGTCTTTATATCTGTATGTAACTGTCTCTGATTGTCTCTCTGTCTGTCTCTGACTGCCTCTCTGTATGTGACTTTGGAATGAGTTATTTCCAAAAGAAGTTTTTAAAAAAGAAATTGCATGGCATTCCCTTATCAAAACAGACAAATACAGGACACAATGGGCCACATTTATCGAAACTAGTGCAAATGTTACAAATTTTTATTGTTATCCTTTTCTATTCTGTTGTGATTATAAGTATGCTGTTTCATATGTATGGTAAGAATAAATAACTTTGGTAAAAAAAAAAAACTAGTACAGTTTGCCTGTGGAGTGTGTAGAGTACACCAGATTTAATAAATAATTGTCACCTGGTCTTCATTAATCTGGTGCAACCTACCATTTATTTGGTGTGCTTTGTTTAAGGTGCAGTATTGCGGTGCACGCCAGTAATAAATGTGGCACAAACTCTGATTAAGCAGTAACGCACCACTTTAAGTGCACATCTTTCTGTCTTGATAGACACAGCACAGCCACAACACAAAACTGGCACAGACACTTTATAAACGTGCTCTTTTTTTGTTTAGCTGAGGGTCTTTCTTACAAGCAGGTTTTACATTTTTAACTAAGACTTTAAAAAATAATTATAGTTTAATGGATAATTTTGTGGACAATAATGCATGCAAATCATAACTGTAATGTGATTTGTACTTTTAAGTAACCTTTGAGCCTTATCGGTGATACACCCCAAGCCAACCAGTGACATACTAATAAGTCACATGTAAGGAAAACCATAAAGTTTAAAAAGATGTTAGTAATTATAATGGCTGCTGATTTTGCTGTGTTGAGGTAGTAGTGATGATCAAGCCTGCATAGAAATAATGGTCAGTGTGGGTATTTCTGCACTCCCCATCATCTTCATCATATCCCACTATTTACACAAATTATGTGAAGAAATAAAGGAGTTGGATCGGGGCTGCTAAATCCCCCATCATCTTCATCATATCACATAAGTTACACAGAGGAAAAAATATATCAAAAGTCATGCCATCTGCCTTTGTGCAGTTTGCCTCACTCATGTGCAGGTTGTGCCAGATAATAGTGGTGAACATATTTGTGTTTAGGAGAAGTAATAGATGTAATAAATACAATTTTAATTAAATGAATATATCAACACACACTCGCTGCTGTAGAAGGGCACTCTACCCATAAGAGGGTCATATCAACTAGACGATACACTGCACTACTACTTGTCGCAGACTACCTTGCTGAAACTAGATTTAGCAGTAGTAACCACTCAACTTTCTGCCGCAGGATCCCCGTGGTTACTCAATCAAGCGTTGTGATGTAAACGTTACAACTAATGGCATTGTGCACCGCAACCCTTTTTTCAACAACCAGGTGGTGCAAGATGGGGATGTAGTGGTGGCTGGGAATAAGGTATTGCCTTACCGCCACCAAAATAAGATTCTTAAAGAGGACCGGTCACCCTAAAAAAACGCAGTGCCATACTCTCAGAACACCGGACCGAGCTCACAGTGGTCCCCGTATTTGAAAATCTATTGTTTTAAAGTATTTTTTTAATGTCCTATGATGATCACTGCCTACTGTGTACAAAATGCTGTGAATCTTCTGGTTCATGCATAACATCATGTCTGACAAAGAGAACTAGTATTCTCCAAAGCTCCACCATCAAATATACTCAGTTACCCTCAAAATGGTATCGCCTGATTTCTTCACTCTTCTTCTACTCATTATGGCTAATGCGGTACAAATCTACACTAATATTATGTTCTGCAGCAGCTGAGTTGAAGCTTCTGCCCTGTTGGTTAAATTACTTTAAAACTGCAGTGACATGAGGTGGCTGTTTGGGATGATAAACTAGGGAACATTTTAGGGAACAGGAGACTGTTATAGTTTCTGAATTGTTAATGCTGCCACATGAGTTCACTACAAAGGCTCTGTCGCCCAGGGGCCTACTGAAACCTGGAGCCGACCCTGCTTCACGTAATGCTTAGTGAATTTAGAATATTTTTTGAGAATTCTCAAACATGTAATGTGTCTACTACTAACACTAATGACGTCACATCTCCCTGCACGGAGCAGGATTAGGGAGTTCTCCCATAGACCTCAATATGTCGTCTCCAGTCTATTGCTGCCTATAGCCACGGAGCTGCTCTACAGGAAGATCAGGATAAGTGACGTGTCCCATAATGACAAACAGAAAATAAAAGAACATAATTTTCATGAAAACAATAAAAATATGTGTAATGCACTTGCCTGAAACAAGTAAGTCTTCCAACTAAAATGTCAAAAGAAACTGCTTCTCTACACGGATTATTCACAGTAAACAGCGCTCCGATTATAAGGTCTGCATCTCTCTTATAGTAGCTGTATTCAAGGAATGCGCCGTGAGAATTTAGTGCACATAGAGGAGATGGAGTCAGCACCACATTTTTATATAATGATTCACACACGATTAACCATATGATGACCGGAAACAGAAGAGGGACCAGAAGCCGAGGAGACCAGTACATGACGTGTGACGGCTCAGGAGCTCCTCAGCAGCAAGGAGGAAGACTGGAAGATATCTGCAGCTTATATACAGGTTTCCGGATAAACTTAGTACAATAGTTAAAATCCCCAAGACATCTAACAGATCCTGAAACGTCTCATGTTCTTCGGTCTTACTCTTATTATTGTTATTAACACTTCGAGGTTACATCAGTAAACTTCATATAAAAGTCATCTTCTAGGACAATTTCTGTATATATGTGTTGTTAACCCTTTAGGAGTCTATTTGTGTTTTAAAGGGTTATTTGCAATCGGACAGTCATATTTAATTTCATTCATCTGCCATATGCAAACATTTCTCCAATTGGATGTTATTAAAAAATTGTACCTGTGTGAAGATAATTTGCGATATATGTAGCCATGTTGTCCTATAGAAACAAGATTTCTGTCGTTGTATATGGCCACCACTGTTGGAGTTTTTTCCACAAAGAAACAAATAGTTTGGGCATTGCAAATGGCAAGGAGTTAATTCATGTCTCACATTTCTGTAGAAATGATCACTGAATTCAGGTGATTGGGGTCTTCATTAGCATATAAATGGTCACCATGCGAGGTGGTTGTTTCCAAGGAGAGCTGTATAGTTTCCAAAGGACAACATGGCTACATTTATAGGAAATAATCTTCAAATAGATTATTGAAGAAATTATTTCATATTTTACATTGAAAATTGACCCCTTCAGGACGCAGCCTGTTTGTACGTTAAGGCTGTCCTTTTTTAAAAAATTTTTACTGTGGTAATAACTTTTCAACACTTTAAGATATCCCTGTAATTTTGAAACTTTTTTTCATAAGACATTGCAGTATATGTTAGTAGTATCATTTCTGTGATCTGTGATCTGTGATTTTTTTTTCTAGAAACCTTTTGCCATTGGTCTTCTTTTTATTTCCATAATTTGTTTTAAGTTTCCATTTTTTTTACGGACGTGAGAAGGTTTCAAGTTTTAGTAACAACTTCTCAGATTTTCTTGAAATTTGAAGAATGCTACATTTTTGGTGACCAATTCAGTTTGGAAGTGCCCTATAAAGGCTTATGTACTATAAAACCCACAAGTAACACAATTGTATGAACCTAACATATCAAACTATTCAAATCGGCATTTTAAAAGTCTGTTAACACTTTAACTATTGTTCAGGAAGGAAAACTAAAATGGATTGGAAATTTCAATTTTTGATAACGATTATTTTCATTTAGCCCTAAAATGGACACATTCAGAAAGAATTTGAGGTAAATATACATACCCAAAATGTTGCCTTGCTTCTTCCGAGTACGGCAATATCAGACATGTGAATGTCAACTGCTGTTTTGTTGCCCAGGGATGTCCAGAACAGAGTTTGTACTATTGGGTTGTTGGCAGCCAATTTGGCTGCAAATGTTTTGTGGTGCCACAGTGTACTTGAAGAGCCCCTGAAGTTACAGTACAATAGAAAACCAAAACCAGTACAATTAAATATGTCTTCTTATAGGAAACTAGACCCCTCAAAAAATTTATCTGGGTTTTTGGGGAGCATTTTAACCCCCAAAATGCTGGCCAAATTCTAATGCAAATGAAATGGTGCAGAGAAAAAAATGCTTTTTTATCTCAAAAATGTTATTTTAGTGCCTAATATACTGTGCCCAACCCATACCACTTTAGACAATCACCCCAAAAATCATTCTGCGAGTTAGCCTGAGTACAGCAATACCACACATGTGCCAATAATTGAAAGGCTGGGAACACAGCAGGTCTGAGACCTTTTTCACTGGACTGGTGCTTGGGAGCCCCTGAGGTACAAGTGCAATGGAACCCCAAGTAGTGACCTGTTTTAGGAAAGGGCACCCCTCAAAGTATTGATCTAGGGTTGAATGAGCAGTTGAACCCCTGAGATGCTGGCCAAAATGTAATACAAAATGAATGGTGCAGTGTAAAAAATTATATTATTTTCTCAAATGTGTCAAAGTAATGACAAATGAAATTAGCCCAAATTATGCCACTAGGCATACAAACCCCAAAAATCATTCTGTGGGATATTATGGGTATGGTAATACCACATGTGTGACAATAGGCTGCAAGATGGAGACACGGCAGGGCTTGGAAGAGAATGGCATTTGGAGCACAGACATTTAATTTTTTTTGGCACCATAAAACATACTAGTATAAAAATTATCCAGGTAGAGGTGGTAGACATGGTCCAGTAGCGGGTGCACCAAATCCTAAACTATCTTACCAGCAATTCCCAGGAAGGAAGAGGGCATTCTGGGGGCACTATTTTGGAATACTTCCCTTTATATACCCTGAACTTAAAAGTGTACCCTGATGCACTCTCACACAGCTTTTACATCTTCACGCCGTACCTTCCCTCTTATTGGGCAGGTACTGGCGGAACTGAAGTCTCCCTTTGAAATGTAACAACGACTCCTCTACTGATATGTGCCTCTCTGAAGTACACACTTCCATAACTCAGGCACTTAGATAGTCTAAAATGGTCTGGACCTTATACAATCTATCATAACTGCAGTCATCTCTGGGTGGGCAATGTGCATTGTGCGCATGATGCAAAAACCTATGGATGGCTTCAAAGTGCATCCTACTCATCACCATGCGAAACATCGGGGTGTGGTACAGTATTCCTGTGCTCCAGTAATCCCTGATTTTTGGCTTTTTGACGAGTTCCATAAGAAGTATTATGCACCAATACTTCACCATCTCTGCAGCACTGACAGGGGTCCACCTGTGGGGTTGTAAATAAAAAGAAGTGTTTTTTTGGGCAATATATTGTGTAGCATAAACATTGGTCTGGGACACCATCAGACCAATTAGGTCCTCACTAAAAAAAATCCCCTTAAAATAGTCTACTGGTCCGAGCCCTGCCATTTCTCTGCGTGTCCCAGGAGTGGCTGTAAATTCAGGAACCTGAGGAGCATAGTCACTGGGGATCACCCATGTGGAGTCAGAAGTCCTAGCCACTTTAAGAGAAGTCCAGTGCACTCCAGCAGAAGTCCCTTGCACTCCAGAAGAAGTCCTGGGCACTCAAGAAGAAGTCCCGGGCACTCAAGAAGAAGTCCCGGGCACTTCAGCAGAAGTCCTGGGCACTTCGGCTCTACTACGAAAACTCCTTCTCGGGGGTACATCACAGTTACTTTGTGAGGATAAGGTAGACAAATTTATATAGAGACCTGTCTTTATAGCTGATACAGAAACATTTTATACCCCAGTATCTGCCTACATCCCTATGCCTCATTGGCCATTACTTTAAAAGTCATATCGTAACACAAAAGAGTTCCACCACCCTCTGTAAAAACATACTGATACCTGTAAAACAAAGTGAAGCGATTAGCACTAGAGATGAGCGAGTATACTCGTCCGAGCTTGACGCTTGTTTACTCGAAACTAAAGGGGTAATCAAGTATGTGCAGATATCGGAAGATGATATGTATACCAGTATATATATATATATATATATATATATGTATATATATATATATGCAGGAGAGACCAGGACACCAGTAAAACAAAGTGAAGCAATTAGCATTAGAGATGAGTGAGTATACTCGTCCGAGCTTGATGTTCGTTCGAGTATTAGCATACTCGAAACAGCTCGTTGCTCAGATGAGTATTTTGCCAGCTCGATAAGGAGCTTTCACTTAAGGATCATTTAAGTGAAGAACACAGTGAACACAGTGAACAACACATTGCAGATGTTTCCGTACATCTGCTAACTTATCGGAAGACATTAGTGCAGACCGGTGTTCTTCACAATAATATGTGAAGAACAATATTTGTGAAGAACGCATTGCAGATGTTTAACACGGGTCATTCTCCTTTTTTGAAGTTCCATGAATATTCCATTGAATAAAAAAAATGAAGAAACAGGACTGACTTCCTTATTCCTCAATAAAATGACACATTTTATTGCAGAGTCTTGGTCCCCTTGAAAAATGCTTGAGTCTCCCATTGACTTCAATGGGGTTCGTTATTCAAAATGAGCACTCGAGCATCACTCATCTCTTATTAGCACAAATCAAAACCTTCTTCCAGTGTCCACTTATTTTAACATGAATTATCACTGCCCATCGTAACTACAGTCGAAGGTTATCAAAAAAGTTGGTCTTGGTCTAACGGTCATGTGACCAGACATTCACATACATTTATTGTATATGATTATGTGTGCTTTCAACCATTTCATTTCATTTTTTTCCCCTTTTTTCCCTAGAGAATAAATAGAAAAATAATCCTTGGGGCAGACTTATTCTTACTATAGAATTCCGAAGGGATGGTAAATTTTCAAAAACAAACCAGCACAAACATAGCATAAACGTTTGACACCAGTTTTGTTTGATACGGTTAATGCGGTGGGCTGGGTGACATTTTAAACTTTACAATTTAGTTAATATATTCAAAACAAAAGGAGTTGACCTCTGATGACCTCTGAAAATTTTTAGAAATATCTTAAAAATGATAACGGCACAAACGAAAATTTCTGCTGCACTAACCAGCACAAAGCTAGCACAAACGTTATCTTATTAGCTTGGGTTCTGGATATATAGTTGTTGATTTTGTATTGTGTAAGGAAGCAAACAATGATAGATCTGTGTGAAGCTCAGTGAAATTTTCTACAAAAAGCATTTGGTGCCCCCTGTAAATTTAACGTTCCCTTTGCTGCATGATTTTGACAGATTAGGAGCTTTTTTTTTTGTGCGTTATATATTTTTAAACACATTTGTGGTTAGAAACCAAATATTGCATGGTTTTTGTTTTAGCATGTTTAGGAGTGTAAATTCTTAATGTTGTGTATTGTGGTATATAAAAATCTGCTGACATCAAAGTGTAAACCTCCACTTCGATGTGAGTTTTATGTAAAAACTAGAGATAATCGAGCACTAAAATGCTCGGGTACTCGTTATTCGAGACGAACTTTTCCCGATGCTCAAGTGCTCGTCTCGAATAGCGAGCCCCATTGAAGTCAATGGGAGACTCGAGCATTTTTCAAGGGGACCAAGGCTCTGCACAGGGAAGCTTGGCCAAACACCTGGGAACCTCAGAAAAGGATGAAAACACCACGGAAATGGACAGGAAACAGCAGGGGCAGCATGCATGGATGCCTCTGAGGCTGCTTAAGACTGACTTCCTTATTTCTCAATAAAATTACACATTTTATTGCAGAGCCTTGGTCCCCTTGGAAAATGCTCGAGTCTCCCATTGACTTCAATGGGGTTCGTTATTTGAAACGAGCATTTTAGTGCTCGCTCATCTCTATTAAGAATCTATTAGACATTTGGTCAAAGGTTCTGTTCCTGATGTTAAGTGACCTTCATGTGATTTCCAGTTCAGTAGACTATTGTCAATGATCCTGCAGGCAGCAATCCGGTTACTGACAGCCTTTGGCTTGTTGCCTAGAATCTTTCCAGGAATCCATCCAAGAAAACATTTCCAACCACAAATCTGCTTCTACATGTGGAACCACTGTAATGAATTAAATTAATATACAATGTAATATCTAATTCCTTGAGATAAGATCTGTGACGGTTACAAGTCCAACTCCTTCCAGATCAGTAAAATTACATCATAGAATGGAAGAGGGAACCCCCTACCACTACTATTCTTCATGACCAGGGATACTAGCATTATAACCTGTAAGGCCCTAAATTTCCTTAAAGGGGTCGTCCACTTTCAGGAAATATTTGATATGGTTTGTGTAAGGAAAAGTTATCCAGTTTTCCAATATACTTTCTGTATTAATTCATCATGGTTTTCTAGATCTCTGCTTGCTGTCCTTCTATAGAAAGCTTCTTTGTTTATTTTGGAAAATTGTATAACTTTTCCTTACACAAACCATATCAAATATTTGTTGAAAGTGGACAACCCCTTTAACTACCAGAAAGGAAGATTTAAATCCCTTTGTAACACTTGTAAACCTGAGAAGCAAACCTTCAACCTGGTCCTCCAGAGATATAGTAGGATAGACAACCAGGGTCTGCTTCATTATCCTAGATCAGTGGTGGTGAACCTATGGCACGGGTGCCAGAGGTGGCACTCTGAGCCCTATCTTTGGGCACCCAGGCCATCACCCCACACAAAGGTTGCCATTCAGGACTCAAGACCTGAATCAAGGAGGTGTGGACAGAGCTTGATTATCATTGTAGGCCCTTCTCCGAAGCCGTGATTCATCCTGTTAAGGGGACTTTGGCGGGAAACTACAATAACAATCCAAATTTCTCCGTAGTTGAGCAGGTGACGTCATCACTAGTGGATACTGAATCGCTACTCACATTTTTTGTTGGCGTTCGGAAATAGTCACCGGCCGGGGCTATACCAGTACCCAGAAAGAGGAACCTATTGGACTGAGGAAACTTTGCATCGAGAGGAAAATTCAATAATAGCACCACAACGGAATATGAACGGGCTATCCGAAGATAAAGGACTTCAGGTAATCCCGGTCAATGCCCCTATAAGGATTACAGTAGATGCTATTTATGGTGTAATTATCTGGAGCGCGGTTAAAAAAAAATTCTTTGACTTTACAAAAGACATCACCTTCCACCAGGACCTACACCCCTGCCTTTTTATAGGAACCTTACTGCACATTAAGGGAGGGGCACTGGAAGAGTTAGTAACAGGTTATTGGTCCGGACAATATAGTTTGTAGCTTTTTGGATCATTTCTCCCATGTATATCAAACCGCAGGGGAATTACACTACACTGACTCAGTAATCCAGAAGAGGTAGATACGGAGCAGCACCGTGTAAATAGAATGGTCGGGTGCAGGTCTTCTTATAGGGTCCAACACAAACCCCAAGGTACAATATCGATCGGCGGTGAAGCAGCACTCATATTTTAATTCCACCAAAATATCTTCTCTCTACTAAACGGAGTGCTGCTTCACCGCCGATCGATAAACTACACTAACTCAGTTACAGTACAACACTGATATCACATGTTAAGTGTTCTTTAAAGGGAAACTGTTCGCCTCTCAGAACGTTGGTGCACAGTAAATTTTGGTAAAAATTTTGGTAAATTTTCCCTTCCACATACGGGCAAACTTTTTCCCCATCAAAGATTACATCACATGTGATATCAGTTTTGTAGTGTCATTGATTAAATGCCCCTGTGGTTTGAGATTGTTTAGGGGGGGAGATGGAAAAAAAACACCTTCTAATACACTGGCTATGAACCTATATACTAATCACACAAAATAACTGATGGTCGGAGATTGGGGAGGCCACTACAGGATCTGGATGGTTTCAGTTAAAAAATACGGGACCTGAAGCTTTCCTCGTAATCATGTGGCTGCATGTGATGTCTGCTCACTATATAGATATGAGACAAAAGGCAAACAATGTAAATTTTAAGCACACAAAGACAGAAAACACATGAGATCCAGCTGACATCTCAGTAGAGTAACCGTATGTGCAAAGAAGATCTTGTGTCAGGGAGCACCGGGCCGGTGTAATGGATACAGAAAGTAGTAGAATAAATCCAGAAATGAAGGTCTCATTTAGTTCCAATTTTCAGTGGTTGGTATCCAAGAGACCCACCACTGCTTTGTGATTGGCTAAGTGTTATTTTGAATATTTTTTACGGCTTTGTTATGATTAAGGATTCAATTAGAGCCTGAAGCGCCTAATCTACCGTAACTGTCTATTTTTCTTTGCATTGTGATATAAAATAGGAGACCTCCATTGCTTATGTTTACAATTTACCATTGGATCCTGGCCGAAATGACCTCCTCACACCACCCACTGGGCTCTGTATCACTGATCCCAAGACATATTTTGTTTAGGGACAAAAACCGATAGCATAGCCAAAAAAAATATTTTATAATCTATGCAAATGAGGCTTCGGGGCTCCACTTAAGTCACCCTGGTTATTCCGCACACCTCCGATACTTAATTATGCACGCCTCCATCTTCATTGCGTTTCTCCTCCTCCTTGGACCGAGAGCCAGTGATGTCACTCGGCTCTCGACACTTCTTGCGCATGCGTGGTCACTGAATCTCGAGAAGCCACAATGTGTCACAGGTAAGCACAGCCGCGGCAATACTTACGGGTATCCGTACATGGGCGGTCACTGAATCTTTGCAGCTGCGCGAGATTCACTGACCGCACATGCACGAGAAGTGCCGAGAGCTGACTGATATCACTGTCTCTCGGTTCAAGGAGGAGGATCGCAACAAAGATGGAAGCGTGCATAATTAAAGGGGTATTCCAGGAATCAGCATATTTCATATATAAATGAGTCAGTAAAATATAAGCTAAAATGTAATTGGTTTGTTATTTAAAATTTTGCTCCCTTTAGCAGAAAAATGCTGCTGACATAGACTATAATGAAGAGTTAAAATGCTACTGGCCCTTTAATCAGTCCGTTAATTTCCTCTGTGCAAAGAAGACTCAGGACAGAAGATGCCGTTGGTCACATGTGCACATCACCTGGGCAGATCATGTGATCACCCCTACGTTTGGCTGTAGTCGGTTGGTTGCAGTTTATCCACTATGGCTAGTGTTGTGGTGATGTGCAGGGATGGCAGTTACGCATCATTACTATGGTAACAGAGCAGGACAGTCTGTTACATCATCACTGGGGTAGAAAATAAGAGGGAGGAGCTGTTATTGAGAACTAAAGGATCATGGGACTTGTAGTTTCCAGTGGTGGCCATCTTGGTAATAACTCCACCTACTTTAGAGAGGCGATAAAATTTTGTGAATCAAAAAAAAATCTAACTATTTAACCTCTATTTTATGACTAATGACATTGAGTTTTGTTATATTCATTTATTTATAGCATCATGGGTTTTTGTATCAGACGTTCATATTCCCAGAATACCCCTTTAAGTATCAGAGGTGCGCAGAATCACAGGGTGACGTAATGGCAAAGCGGCACTCCTGTAACGCGTACGCTGCCTGCGACTTGTGTTGTACTCAAGCTGTCTTGTTCTGCTCAGCCTACTCTCCCACTCCGCTACTTGTCCCGCAGAGTCGCCCTCTGCTGCTAGCGCCCAGCTGCTCAGAAGGGAAATACTGTTGTCTGGCATGTGTGCTCACCAGGGCGCCTATCGTTATTTCATTAGCATCTACAGTCACAAAGAGCTCCGTGTGGTTCCTCTCTCAGTGATGAGAGTGGCAAGCATTTTGCTTACTACCGTGGGTCACAGGAGAGTGAATATACCATTCAGTAATCCCCGGTGCTGGATCCTACATTCTTTGATCGAGTGGTACACTGGATAGATGCAAAGCCTTGCATAAATCACTGACATGTGACGGCCAGAGACCCAACGCGCAAGAGTATTCACTCCTCGAACAATCTTTGACTTAGCCCTGGCCCTAGACTGTCCATTTGCTCCTCCTCCAACTCCTCTTCTCTGCCCATACAGTGAAGGACTGAGCAATGCTCCCCTCTTCTTCTTTTCACCAACCATACCTCATGGTGCTCTCGCCTCCCGACCATACTGTGGGCGCTGAGAACGACCTGATGGTGCTTTTTGCTATCAACAAGGGTCACTCTTCTTCTCCGTCCGTCCCTTGTGACGAGCGCTTTAAGCTGTGTCCGTACTTCCTCTGACGCAGTTATGAGTTCTTTGCAAGGCAGTGGCCAATCGCTGGTGATGGTGTAGAAGCAATGATGAGGCGGTGAGAATCGCCTGACGTCGACGCATCCGTGGTGTATTACTACTTCTGTAGTGTTGACTCCTCAAGTTTACTCAGCACTCTGATGCCTGATATCATCACCTACTTCTCTTCAGATTATTTCTATTCTACTCTCGTCCTCATTGTCTATACACTCTTGAGGAAGCTGACTTGACCTGACTACCAGTGATCATATAGTTGGAGTTAGACATATCTGCGCAGTCTCAATCGCTTCTGCGCTGCTGCGGCTAATACCCTCTGGAGCTACACATGTTCCATGGTGGTAGGAATTCCACCTTTCGTTGCCACGTTGCCACAACAGTCGGTTTGAGCGGACGGCAACTTGGGGGCGCCATTGCTCCGCGTTGCCTGGTGTGGCATCATCGTATGCTGGACTCTCCTAAAATATCCGCCACACCACAAGATATGGCGCCCCACCTTTGTCGAGTCAAATCATTCATCAGATTGCGGGTATGTTTTGAGGAACCCCGTGAAACTATCGATGAGATTTACCCATCACATGGGCCAGGCATCGGCACATGTGTCAGCTCTGCACACGAATTGCAGTTACGTTTGGGCGCCATCCTAAACTAGGTCTTAACGGCTGTATGAGTCAAAACATTGTTTGCCACCAGTGCCTGGCCTTGCAGGTCTCATGCAGTGTCGACACACAGATCAGTCTGCGCCGTGATGGGCCCCTGGTCACATAGCTCTTTGGAGTACACGGTAGATTATCCTTTCATGTGCTCTCGGCTCAGCATGTTTTGTAGCAGAATATAACCCATAGGCTACGCCAAATTCTAGAAAAACTTTAATATGGCCGTTCGACAAGTAGTCTGTTTCCCCCGTTACAGTGGTGGGGGGGGGTACGGTTATGTGCAATATATAAACCATTAGAGTTTTAAAAATTATATTTGAAACGTGTTTACTATTTCATTGTACCCAAGTCTAGTCAATGTGCCTTATTGTTGCCTCTTTGTAACCGAGACCCCTCGCATCCTCTCTATCCGTACCTTTTGGGATGGAAAATCACCCTGAACTTATCGGAAATTCGAGCTTCTTTGTTTACCGCCGATGCTAAAGGAAGATTAGGACCGTGCTTTTCACTACCTTCGAGGCCACTAGGAATACTTATACCGGCAGTACAACAAAATCTTCTGGATTTTCATGGTATATCCTCACCTCTCCTGATGTGTCCGGCCCGTTTGGTGCTCCCCCCAGTGTCTACTCCGCCCCCCCCTTCCCCCTCTCCCCGCTTCACCCCTCCCTTTCTCTCCTCGCTCCTCCTATCAAGTCCTACTTGTCATCTGTCCCTTCAGATCAGTTACATCATTACAGTCCATACAATCCACAGTTTATAAGTAACGTCATCATGGCCTAGAGGGAAGATGTCACCAATAGTGACCTATACAGGAAAAACGGGAAACTGAGGTGGGGTGGTTTCCTTTTCATTTTTTAAACTTTAAACCTGGCCCAACACCAAGGTTTTATTGTTAGGCCTAAGAAATCATTTTGATACCAAGCAAAATGACTTACAAAACAGTTTCCAAGCTTAGTGGATTGGAGGTATATTTTTTACCTGCAACGGGTGCAAAAATACCTTTCACATTAGTTTATGCACTACGCCAGAGAATGATGTAATCACTGTTCTACCTGCCAGGCAGAAGTAATCAATCGCTGCACCCTCCCCCAGTTACAGCGTATGAGTGATCCAGCTCAGGTTGATTAGTCCTGTCTTGGCTTGTGTGTAAGCTTGTGTGTAATGTGAGTAATGTGGATCCAGCTTTTCCAATGTCCTGAATTTTATTAGCAAAAATTTGTTTTATTTGTTTTTGTATTTTGTTTTACGCGAAATCACTCAGCCCGGGAATTAACACAATGGGCAGTTTATCAAGTGTCTGAAAGTCAGAATATTTGAGTTGCCCATGGCAACCAATCAAAGCTCCCTTTAAAATATTTCATGAGCACTGGTAAAATGAAAGCTGAGCTGGTGATTGGTTTCATGGGCAACTGGAAATATTCTGACTTCCAGACACTTGATAAATCTGCCCCATTATGATTCTGCAACCAGTGTAGCTACAGAATTCTCAAGGTATTTTTGGTTCATAATGCATGAAATCAAATGGCAAATTTTTCCCCAGAGGCCCCAAACTGATGTAAATGCATAGAAACACAGCAGATCCTCCCCTCTCTCTGTCTCGGAAGTTCCCTTACTGTTAGGTAGACCTCTGAACCGGCTCTACCAACATCACTCCGTGCAATGCACTGCCTGAGGAGTGCCACCGGAGGTGCATTGTTCACAATGGATGGTGTGACCTGCATAATTGATCAAATGAACTAGGACGGTGGCTCTTAGATCGATTGGCTCATTGGCTTATTGTTGAAAGAACATAACAGGAAGCTTATAGACCAGTGGTGGCGAACCTATGGCACGGATGCCAGAGGCGCACTCAGACCCCTTTCTGTGGGCACCCGGGCCATCACCCCACACACTAGACAGGACCAAATCTTCCTGCAGTTCCAAGCAACTTAAAAAGATGCTGCTGTCAGTCTATTTTGATACGACCTCTACTTGGGACTGTAGAAGAGGGAGAATTAGACAGGGTCGAATTATTTTTTGGAGGACCCTCCTGCTGGCCCGATTCTCTGTTTACAGAGGGAAACTGGAAAGAACTAAATGATGGAAATTTTCCATCTTTCTACTGTGTTGCTGTCCTCAGGAGGCCAATATGATTGAGAGTTGTTGAAAAGGGAGCAAGTTACTACTTTAACTTTTGGTTGGCACCTCGCTAAAATAAGAGGGGTTTTGGGTTGCAGTTTAGGCACTCACCTCTCTGAAAGGTTCGCCATCACTGTTATAGACTGTGTAGAAGGGGGTTCTTTCAGACCACCATAGAAATTCATCCTGAATGCCCAACTGTGCTATCCTCCAATAAAGTTGTCTTCTGCTGTATTTCAGGGGTAAAGTATTAGGATTAGAGCCTTCGCCCAACAGGGATTGTCTGGTGTCTCGTTGGGCCAGTGTGACACGACTCTTTGGAGGAGGCAATAACTTCTCTAGATTGCATTATGCAAATGCATGGTTGCTATGAAAACTTGGTATGGTGAACGGTTTGGGTCCCCATGAACTCCAGCCCCAGGTGGTTGTGCGGGATTATGCATTTATGGGAAATGTACCCTTAGTGCTTGGATGGTAAAACTCTCACTCACGTCTACAAGAGCTGCCCCTGCTATGCATCCAGGTAGCGAAATACTACTGTGTTCTCCCAGTTCCCATCACCAACCAAATCATAGAGGGGTCTGCTGGGGTGTTTCTTCTTCTCCACTGATCACTAACCTTGTACTTCATGATACTTCAGTAGAAAGACACTCATTCTCCAGTGTGGTGCTCGTGTCCTGTACCTGCCGAAACAGGTTGTGGACTATTACCAGGAGATTTCGTAAATAAATTCAGTATTGGGATCCTTTTTCTCCTGTGAGGAATTAATGTGGAATGTGAAAACTGTGGATGATAAACATATATATATAACATATATAATATCACACCAGTACAGGCGGTCCCCTACTTAAGGACACCCGACTTACAGATGACCCCTAGTTACAAGACCCCTGTGACCTCTGGTGACCCTCTGGATGTTTACTATAGTCCCAGGCTGCAATGATCAGCTTAAGGTGTCTGTAATGAAGCTTATTGAGGATCCTTGGTCCCATTACAGCATAAAATTTGAACTACCCAATTTTCACTGGGGCAAAAAAATAAAATTTGTCTGGATCTACAGTTATAAAATATACAGTTTCGACTTACATACAATTCAACTAAGAACAAACCTATGGAACCTATCTTGTACGTAACCTGGGGACTGCCTGTATATGGTTGATCTCCACAATTATACATATATACAGATGCATCATATAGCAGTTAGTCAAGTGACAACTAATGTGAATAAAGGGATTTTGGGGGAATTACCAGACACTATGGCCAGAACATTTCTTTCTATGGTGGTACTTTTGTAATTTGGATAATACCCTCTCCATTTTGATGAGGAAGCTGTCAATGAAATGTCGGGGTGCTGAGATCCAGGGACTTCTGGCTGGCCTTCACCCTCTCTGTGTACAATGCAGCCAATTCCTCAGAAAGTTGGATAATCCTATGATGAGGTCCAGAGGTAGTCAATTGATGAAGGAAGAATGAGTGCAGCTGTGAATGTGAAAAAGCGGATACTTTCAGTAAGACGTTTTGGTATGTAGCAAATAAGGAACAATTTACCTAATTAAAGGGGTTCACTTGTCCCACAAAAAAATAATTGCCTTGACTGTATTTACTTAGATGTCCATCGTAATCCACACAAGGAGAATTTGTTTCTCCTATTCTGATCTTGATCTGCCATCCTTCATCGTGCTATAAGGTATAATCCTGAGATACATGGGACGATTTACTTACCCAGTCCTTTGCGACCCAGCGGAGCGTTCTCCGACGCTGATTCGTGTCTTCCAGCGATTCACTAGGTAGTGCGCCCGATGTCCACTAGGTGTCGCTGCTGCTGCGCTGAATTCCGTCGGAGTTCACTGAAGTTCACCAAGCCAGGCCGGGTGCAGGTAAGTGCGTGTCTAGCGACACATTTTTAAAAAAATACAGCGGTTTCTCCGAATCCAACAGGTTTTCCGACGGCCGCGCCCACCCTTTCCGTCGCGTGCATCCGATCGCGTGCAAATCGGCGCAAAACGGTAAAATTTGTGTAACCCGACGTAAACGCGATTCGGGCCTTAGTAAATGACCCCCACTGTGTGTGTGAGGGTCACTGGATTTCATCTGCAGATAACAATGCTAAAGTTGGTTACCTTTCCCCAGAGAACTTCAAGTTGGAAAGTTTCCTCCACAATGTCAATCAGCTTGCTATACCGCACCGCCCATCTTGTAATCAAATCGATTTCCAAATATCACGGCACAAAGAACATTAGAAACGGCTTGCAAGAGCTGCTTGGATGGATGAAGGGGTGACCTGGGTCAGAATTGGATATTGACTCAATTCACATTATTTCATTAGAGAAAAATGTGCAACTGGTTCTTAGTGACTATCGTCTGCCATGTTTTATCATCTCTGTATCTCTGTAGTAATATAAGGTTAGGGTTTTTTATATAGGATATGATCAAGGCTTGGACTCCAGCACATTGCAATTCTTTTTGTGGGTCCTGTTCTGGTCTCTCATAGCCCATGTAAGATAGTTACCACATATAATCTATCACAATGTCATGGGTGACCCCGCATCCAAACACATGGATCGCGGGGTCACCCATGACATTGTGATAGATTATATGTGCAACCGTGCGCTGCCCGGCCCGTCTGCTGTCTCGGCACGTGTCCCTGCGATCCATGCTGCGGATCCGGGTGCACCCGTGCTCCACTTTGTACTTGCCTCTGCCCCGCTCCTCCAGCTCGATACTTACACGTCATGGCTCCTCGGCTCCGCCCGTCCGGCGTGCCCTGCTGTCTGACGAGCTTGCGCGCTTCCCGCTGCTAGGGCGTGCTTGCGAGACTCCCCAGGAAATTATGGGGCCAGCGTCCTCCTTATTGGTGCTGGTATCCTGGCTCTGCTATGTAGCCTGGTGACTCCCCAGTCCCCTGCCGATCTTCAGCTTATCTTCTGAGAGAAGCTTCCTGAGCATCTCCAGACATCTCTGATTTCCCGTGTTCCGTGGTGTTCCAGTGTTTTGTGGTGTTCCCTTGTTCCGTGGTGTTCTGTGGCAGTCCTGGTGTCCTGTGGCGGTCCTGGTGTCCTGTGTGGTCCTGCCAGCCTTCTGAGGTTCTGCCAGCCTTCCGAGGTCCTGCCACCATCCGTGGTCCTGCCAGCTCACCATCTGTGGTCCAGCCACCATCCGTGGTCCTTCTTGCCATCCGTGGTCCTGCCTGCCACCGTGTCCTGCCTTCCATCTGTGGTCCTGCCTTCCCGTGGTCCCTGTCCCTACCTTGGCTGCCGCGGCCTAGTCGCACCCCCCGCCTCCCGAGCGAACCTTGACCTCGCCCGCTCACCCACCGCTGTCTCTGCGCGGTCTGATCCGACCATATTCACTGGACTCCGCTCCGGGGTTCGACTAAGGTTGTTATCCCCGCGGTGGTCCATTCCCCGCAGACGTGACACACATTCTGTCTTAGTAGTACAATAACAATAAAGTAGTTCAGTCCCATAAAGTAATAAAACACATTGTTTGTGGTGCACAGTTTTGCCCCTATACGGAGCTACTCACGGTATAAGACCGGTCCACACAGTCTTTGAAAAAAGTCCCAAAATAGAGAAAAATATTTTCACTATAACCGGAGCTCCAGGATTTCGAAAACTTCGATGAACAACACACCAATCTTCAATTTCTCCTGCTGAAAGTGTGTCACCATTCAGACTAGCACCATCGCACTTCATCTCTCCTCCTTTATTATATTGTAAACTGGAAGAAAAATGCAGCAGATGGTGTGGTACGTTCCAACAGGGTTAAAATTTATTCCAGTTCATTATACTCACAAAAATCAAGTAAAAAATGCGCTATCAAAATTCACTAACGGGACGCTAGCTTTCTCTCCGCCCCGGACCCCAGGGTTTCGCGCGCAAGCTCTTCCGGGGCGTTGCTAGCGTCTCAAACATTCGTCCCTTCTTTTATACATATTCCTACAAACTTATTTTCAACAAACATTATTCTGTACACTTCCAAAACCCCTATAAATACAGTTTACACATAAGGTTTAATATATAAAATGATTCGTTTCCATTAGGTTTCTCATCAGCAATGTTTTTATATTCCCATATAATTCCCATATTAGATATCAGATAATTCCTATGATATCAGATACATGTACTACAATCGTTACGATCCTCTGAACAAAGTTACAATGTTGCGATCGTATAAATTATACATACAGTTTACAAGTAGGGACGATCAAAATTTCCACCACCAGGTGTCGCCTAACACTAGGATTCCTACTCCGTTAATTATCTCTCCTACTTCTCAGTGACACACCCCCTTTCTTCTCCTCTCTACCCGAAGCCTCTCGCTTAACCCTACTCGCTCCACTATGTTTCCAAATGGAACTGTATACACTCTCACTAGTCTTTTGAACAGCTACCTCATCCAGGTCTGTCCCAATAGTGAGAACCAGTTGTACATTGACTAAAGTATAGTATGTATGCATATGATAAATCCTATATTTTTTTAGATTCCATAATTGTCTAAGTGTTCAATGTCCTATATATTGTGATGTTTTATATAAAATTGCCGAAAATAGCCTATCTTCTAACTAAATTATTAAGTGCCTCGTCATTCCAATTTTATGCCATATTTGTTTTTTGTGTCTTAAGAGTACTTCTTTAATATTTGTATAATTGTGGGTACTATCAAATCTTTTGTGTCTGATCTATTGTTATTCATCCTATTGTGATAAATTTATTGTACTCAATTGAGTCACATTAAATTTATCACAATAGGATTGAATAACAATAGATAGACCAAAAAAGATTTGATAGTACCCACAATGTATACAAATTAAAGAAGTACTCTTAAGACACAAAAAACACATATGCATAAAATTGGAATCACGAGGCACTTTAATAATTTAGTTAGAAGATAGGCTTTTTGGGCATTTTTATAAAACATCACAAATATAGGACATGAACCCTTAGACAATTATGAATCTAAATTAAATATAGGAATTTATCATATGCATACATTATACTATACTTTTAGTCATATGTAACACTGAGTTCTCACCTATTGGAGGAAGCTCTGGAATGAGGTAGCTGTTCACACTAGACTAGTATGGTGTATCAGGTCCATTTGGAAACTATAGTGGAAGCAGTAGGGTTACGATGGCTTCGGTAAGACGGAGAAGAAAGGGGTGTGTGTCACTGAGAAGCATGAGAGATTAATTACACGGATTAGAAATCTAGTGTTTAGAGCGACCCTGGTGGTGGAAATTTTGATCGTCCCTACTTGTACTGTATGTATAATTTATACTCGTCGCAACATTGTACATTTGTTCAGAGGATCGTACGATTGTAGTATCATTTATCTGATCTCTATATGTAATTATCTGATATCTATATGGATTTAATGGGAAATATAAAAACATTGCCGATGAGAAACCTAATGGAATACTAATCATTTAATATATTATAACCTATGTGTAAACTGATTTTATAGGGGTTTTGGAATGTATACAGAATATGTTTGTTGAAATAAAGTTTTTTAGGAATATGTTATAAAAGAAGGACGCATGTTTGAGACGCTAGCAACGCCCCGGAAGAAGCCTTGCGGCGAAAACCCTGGTCGGGCGGAGAGAAAGCTAGCGTCCCGTTATGGAATTTTGATATGCGTCTTTTACTTGATTTTTGTGATATAATGAACTGGAATAAATTTTAACTTGTTGGAACGTACCACACCATCTGCCGCATTTTTCTTCCAGTTACTAATATAATAAAGGAGGAGAATGAGAGTGCGATGGTGCTAGTCTGAATGGTGACACACTTTCAGCAGGAGAATGAGATTGGTGCTGTTCATCGAAGTTTTAGAAATCCTGGAGCTCCGGTTATAGTGAAATATTTTCTCATTTTGAGGTCCCATAAAGTGGTATGGACTAATGCAGTGTATTTTTTGTTATTTTTGTAGTCTTTTTGTTGCCTACCACACAAACTTTCTAATCATCCACAATACACTGAGCTTCCTTTTGTTCTATCTTCCACTCATGGCTTTTTTTTGCCAATCCATAATTCTTTAGTGTCTTCATTGTAAAGCTTCGCATGATTTTCCACCTTCACCATTAGCGTGACCAATTCTACAAGATGAATTTCACATTCACAGCTGAGGATGATGGGAAACCTAAACATTGTATCAGCTGGCTAAACACACAGGGCAGATATCAAACAGCATCAACTGAGAGAGCTGCGTTATTAAGAAAATATATAACTATGGGTAGTAAGGAGTTCATTTTTAGCCTCCTCTCCTTTTCAATCAGGAAAAGTCAAGTAAACGAAAAATTGGCATAGAGAAGCTTTTTCTTATATAAAGTATATTGCAAGTTTACTATTGGCAAATGGAAGTTTACGTTCTGGAGAAAAATACCAACAAAAAGTAGCTTCAAAATTTAAGTCACACTTTAATGGTTCAGGATGGTTTAATGGCAAGCTCACAGTTATAAAAAAAAAAAACTTGCTAATGGAATATTCCAAGGATATATTAAAGTATCTATTAACAATGGCTGAATTAATGACAAAGGCAAAAGTCACCCTCCCCAGGGAGATTTCCATGGTCTATGGCAATACTATTTGGTTACTGGATAGATGCAGGAGCATCCTCTAGCGGGCCTAGGCTCTCACATATAAATGACCGATGTATGAATCATGCTACCATTGACTTGCTTGTTCGTTCCACTTTGTGGACAGTTTAGGTTTTTAAAGCGCAGTAAAATTAAAGCAGTGGGGGGTCATATAATAGTTTTCCAGGAGCTTCTATATATAGTAACTTACCTTAAATACCTTACTATGCACAATAAATAGTCATTCCCTTACCATAGCTTGCGCAAATTTATCCATCACAGGTAGCGGGCCTCTGCCACCAAATTCTCCCCACGATCAACAAGAGCTTCCTTACAGTCTTCTATCCACAGAGAACGATCCTAGTCGTGAGCCAAAGTATAGGTATAGACTGACCCATACTGATCCCAAAGCTGAAACACAGGGTACAAGTAGGGATGAGTGGACTCGTTCAAGTTTCTGTTCAGGTTCAGTTTGGCAACTGGACTGAATGTTCAGCCCTCCAGAACACCTGCAATTGTGCTGACACCAAATCCGAGAGTCAGTCTTTAAATGCTTCCAGCAAAGACGCTAAAGTAATTTCAAAGTCAGTTTTACAGTGTTTTATTTATGCTTTTAACATAACACCCAGATCTCAAGTTTCAAGACTGAGGTTCTTTGGGTCTACAAGATGAAAACTAAAAAATAGACCCAAGTAGCTTCAAATTGGGTAATCTTTCCATCGAGCTCATCCCTGCCTTGGAACCTGTACCCATCAGAGATTCTTCCATACTCTTGTGGTCGGACCCACCTGCCAGATCGCTTATGAATACTACTGTAGTCCTTGGGTAGCTCCAAGAACAAAGACACAGTTTTGTACCGGTACAACCCCCCATGACAGACTTTAGAACAGATAAAAAACCTTGTATGTTTTTCTACTTTTGAGTAAAAGACATGGTAGTTATGATGAGTGTATTATGGGTTAAGGCCTAGGTTTTTTTTTTAGGAAAGTTACACTCAGGCACAAGGAGACTATAAGGTCACAAGTGTTTAAACTCCCGTCACGCATTTGAAAATACTGTATAAATGACCCATTGGCAGAGGAACGATCTCTCTACATTTTCAATGCGCCCCCATCGGACATGCTTTATTGGAACAGTAGGAGTCTGACTTGGTTTCCAGTTCTCCCTGCCAT
Source organism: Engystomops pustulosus (assembly GCA_019512145.1). Taxonomy (NCBI): domain Eukaryota; kingdom Metazoa; phylum Chordata; class Amphibia; order Anura; family Leptodactylidae; genus Engystomops; species Engystomops pustulosus. Next base: position 5,275,209 of record CM033650.1, on the reverse strand, counting down.
GGTGGAGACCACTGTGTAGCACTACTAACGAAGCAGCCGGCAAGTTTCGCTAACAGAGACCTCTCTTAGGATACTCCATGGAATGTACTATATTCCCGCAAGGTCTTGCCAATATGTACCTGTACCCCACCTGCCCAACAGTTTCTTCCGAGGCTGCAATGCCCTGGGCGATATGGCCTCATATTAGTGGCACTGCCCCATAGTTGACTCCCTTTGGAAGCGCGTTAAAACCCTTATCCGCTCTCTGTTAGGTAACACATGTAACCCAGAAGTACTTCTACTAGGAGATAAACCCGCAAAGGTTAAAAAACAGAGCCATCGCTTAGTCCAATGTATATCTTTAGCGACTAGAAATCACATAGAGAGCTAAATGGAAATCTCGCGGACCCGGTTAAGAACAGAATCAACCACTGATGCTGTTTGAGAGAATTGAGGGGGATTAGGACAGACACTTCGCACTGTTTGAGGGATCTGGAGCCTGTGGATCACTTCACAAGGCTCCCACACTCTTACGAGAGCTCAATCCTGCCCCCTTAATGGTCCATTATGCATCAACGTGGCTCCAGCACTATACAGTTCTTGTGATCTTTTCTCCTTCCCCTGTGTCCAGTTCCCCTTGTTTTATTGTTGATGATACAGAAGCTGGCAATGTGTGTCAAAAAAAAAAATTCTGTTTTAATTACTAATCCCCCTGCGTGGGGTGCATCTTGCGCCATGACCTATTGTAAGGCATTTTCCTATGTTTTCAAACAAAACCCTTTGTTGAAACTAGAATTAAATTCATTTTTCATTTTTATACATACATTATACATATTAAACCTTTATGTTCCTCCTTCACATTTTAACATCCACCAGATCACACATTGTCCTGAACTGAAGCATAACTATATTACTCCTATACTGATCCGAAAGCCTACACAAACAGTGATCCACTTGATTCCTCAAACTATAAAAATAAACCCACATTCACAGTTTTATCTTCTAATTAAACAAGAATTGAGAGAATGACCTTTATGAAAGACTTCACCAGCCTTCCTTTTTTTAATATGTAGGATTGATCCTATGAGAGGCGCGGGGTAGGACCAGGGGGAAGGTTACTGTTTCGGTAAAAGTTGTCCCCAAGTTGAGTAGATGAAGAGGAATAGAGGACAGGATCCCCATCCATGTAATATCCATGTCTGCTCCCGGCACAGAGACGACACGTGAATAGCTCTTCTGCAAATGAAAAAAAAATTAAATATTACATATACATGACTGGGAGGAGGCGACTGGGTCATGAGTCTACCAGAGATTAGTTTAACCTTCATTGCCAAGACAAATTATTTTGATAGTTTTTTATGTGCATGTCAGCATATTAAATATACAACTATAGTTTTCTGCAATATTATATTAGTTTTGGCAGCATAGATGTTAAAGTATCTATGCTGAGTAAAAATATGGAAATTCCCAAATTTACAACAGCAAGCACAGCTCACCTGGAAAGCCAAGCAAATACACAAAAGAAGTCAACACATCCCAAAGCCGCACACTGCGGACAGAAGCAGACGACACGACCCCCACCACAGCCTCAATAGATCCACCATTTCTGGAAGGATTTTGGCAGTCGTATAACTTCAGGAGGCTTGGAGCATGGAAAATTAGGGGACATTTTCAGGCCAATCATAAGCCTCGATAGTTTCTAAGGGGCTTCAATTTTCAGAATTGGCAAATGAATCAGCATTATGATGGATCACACATCCAATCGTCTATCGTTTCCATTCCTCCAGCGCCAATCTGGATGGCCGAAAGCTTTAATTGCTTTCAGAAGAAGAGAATTTGCTTGAGAAGAAAGCTCAGGCTTAAGATTAATGACGGACCCTGACCTCTAACCTCTGACACGAACACTCCACACTCCTACCTCAGAACATCACAACCTCTACTAAACACACACTGATATAACTCTAGCTGAACCAGACTGGATTGTCATTTCTTGAGCTGCGCAAATGTTTGTTCAGCTTCTGGCCCCTTTTTATCTACATCAACCATGTGCACCACAACCGCAACCCCTACCCTTCATAAAGACCAGTGCGTTGAAACGCACTGGCCCTACGTCCCTTAAAATTTTTCATCCTTTACGATACTTGTATGTAGCTTTTACTATTTCTAATCATGTAATGGAGACTTGGGCTTATTTACTAAGGGTCCCACGCCCGCATTTTCGTCAGGTTTCCCCTTTTCGGGGATTGCGCCGGGTTTCACCCCGCGTCCACAAATAGGGGGGGGGGGGCGTAGGATGATCCAACGGATATGGACTAAGCGCCGGGATTTAACTTAAAATTGTGTTCAGCGGAAGAAGAAAAGGTAACTCGGGCGACCCTGAGCGGGGAAGCGAACATGTCAGGGATATTGGGCTCCAGGATCTTCATGAATCTCGGCAGACTTCATCTCGTTGGAACAGTCCTCCCCGATCGGAGTCCGCGCAGGGACCGGTTAAGAAATGTACCCCCATAGGTTATCCAAGCGCTGAAAATGCCCGATCATCTATCAAAATTTAATAACAGTTTTCTCTGTGTTTAACCCCGTTAATGGACAAATAGCGGCTTCTATCAAAAATAGCACTTTTTTGGCCACTTTAAAAAATTATAAAATCAATAGAAACATAACAACAAGATCGTACAGTCCTAAAAGTGGTAGTCATTGAAAGACGAAAATTACAACATCAAAACTCGTAAAAAATGACACCACCCCCATGTATAAAAAGTTATTATGCCCAAAAGATGGCGAATAGAAAACATTTGTACAGGAACGTTTCAATTTGTTGTAAAATTAATGAAACACTTATAAAACCTATACAAATTTGGTATCCTCCCCTATCGCTCGTAGACCCAAGGAATACATATGAACCTGTCACTGTGGTGCACAACTGTAATCCTAAAATTCAAAGCCCCAACAAGAAACGATCCTGCAAATGCGTTTTTCATCACCAATTTCACTGCATTTGGATATTTTTTTTCCCCGCTTCCCAGTACAATCGGCATGTATTATTGTTAATACCACCATTTTTGAGTGCAACCGATTATACAGAAAACAAGCCATTGCAGAGCTCTTTGCGTGTAAAAATTAAAAAAAGTTGAAGGTGTCAGAGTGGAAAAATGGAAATGAAAAAACAAAAAAAGGGCGTCTTTGTTAGGGGTTCATGATGCGTTTGTTAACGTTGTGATTGATAATGTATTCTTAATTCTATAGCACAATTTTTGCACATGTACCTGTATGTCTCCTGGATGCAATGTAGTTCGCCTGTTGTCCGGAGTCTCAGGCATTACCAAAACTGTCCTTGGTTGATGGTTACGTTTGCTTGTTTATATTTCTGTTTTTCGTATTGCCATTTATACGTAGTAATTACTTTTTCATCACAAGAAGTTATTCTCATAATCATGTGACTATGTATGTTCTGCTCTCTTTCCACAGACATGTAGACAAAAGACACCAACATTAATGCTAAAGTACCATGAACGCAGTAAACACAGGTGATCCACGACAAACCCATTAGAGCGAACTGCTTGTCCCAATTTGACCTCATGTACAAAACAACACTGGCCACATTTGAATAAGCCCCTGCCGCAGTTTGCGCTTTCCGCGTGCTCAGTCGGTACAAGGCGCCACCAATTTATTATGCAGAGTTCCGCACGAATTTAGCTTGATCATTCCAGTATGAGCTGTATTCCGGAGCTGTGGGGCTAATCTTGCAGTGAAGAGGTTGCAGCTTTCCATATAGAAGCAACAGTTCAACTGTAGATGAAAGCACCAAGGGTTCAATGCAATTCCTTAGCCAACAGGCAGAAAGATCGGATATAGAGAGCGAAACACTCTTCCGAGCTTGAATGCGCGTATCGATCATAAGCTGTACTGAAACTGCTCCGTGTTGCTCGATACGAATACTTCGCCAGCTCGAGAAAACGGCAATCTCCCCCGCCGTTTTTATTTTTGTGGCCAGAAAAAGGCCAATCACAGGCAGGATAGACTCTGCACTCCACCCAGCATGACGTGGCAATGCACAACCCTTACACGTCGATAGCAGTTGTTGGCTTGGCCTGATCAGGTGACCCTGTAATAGATAAACCCCTTGCCTCGCGCTGCCGCATCATTCTTCTCTGTTGTCTGATGGCCGCTAGGGAGATTAACCTGCTGGTCAGGGATAGCGTTAGGGGCTGTTATCTTGCTTACGATTTTAGGCAGGACTAGTCTACAGAACCCAACATGCCCCTTTGTCGGGCTACATAGCGTTATATATATTTTATTTTGTTTGCTTGGCTGGGCTTGCTGGCACTAAGTATGGCAGCTAGTCCCCCATTTGTTGAGGACTTTGCGGGAGACTTGCGATCGTGGTGTTTAGCTCTTAGTGACACACATAATCCATCTTAAACAACCGAAGTGGGACAATTTTATTAGGGTGTTTGAGTTTGACTTAGGCCAAGTCCTGCTCATTAATTTTTTTTACTTTATTTTTTTTTATAACCTCAAAGTCATCAAGGCACAGCACAAAATCCAGTTGTTGCTGCCAGTGTTAGGTTTAGAAACTATGCCATAGCAATAGGAGCATCGTTTTGTTTAAAAAAAAAAAAATTTCGTTTACACTTTATTTTAAAATGTTTAACCCGAGGCTAGGGGTAGAGGACGAGTGCGTGGACGTGGGCGTCTAACTACTGCAGGGGTCAGAGGCCGTGGTCCTGGGCGGGGTGAGACAACCACCTGCTGATAGGAGAAGGAACGCCGTCAGGACACACTCCCTGGTTCATTCTCAAGTACTGGACTCGTGGAGGCCAGAAACAGTGCGAACATTGATGTCGTGGATTGACGTCAATGTTTTCTTAGCCATTTGTCCACCAGTCATCTCCACGCAGTCCCCCCATGTCACCCCGAATCAGCAATCCTCCCCAGCTCCTCCACCTCAGCCTCCTTCCCCCATTCTGTCCCCCTCCCCAGAAAAATTTGCATTTGAACCGCATACTCTGAGGAACTTTTTGCTGTACCTTCCCAAGTCACAAACCACTTGTCCGTTGCTGCTGAGCTCTTTTCCAATGCCCAGTTTATTCCACCGGTCCGCATCTGTGGGTGATATGGACATTATTTGGTAGTGGAAGACATGTGTAAAGAGGTGGCGGGCTATGCGAATGGAGACCGTTTTCAGACATAGTGGTAAGTTGTTGTCGGGCGGAGTCCGAGGGGAGCATCTGAGGGATCGGAGGATTGATGAAGGTGGACAACCCAAGCGGGTTGATAGGCCGGGTGAACACAAGTGCTTCTGGACGGAGGCGAGTCCTCGACGAGAACAGGTTGGGGGAAGGCATGGTGGGGCCAGACGTAGAGGTATGGCCAAGGACTGGTGCATCAGCGCACAATTTTTCACGTATCAAGCCTCCCGTGGCGAGCTAGATTCTCAAAGTCTGGAGAGTTTATTAATGAAACACCGATTGACCACGACTGTGGTGTGTTCAACCTGTGCAACCGGATCAGCATGGGTTCCACCCACTCTAGCTTAACTACCCCACCAGTATTCGCAGGCATATGAATGCGATAACACCGACACCCCACTAATGGCACCAAAATCCCGTTCACCCTCCGCGGGCACATCACTGCTCCTTCCCCTGTGTCATCTGCTAGTCCAGCCCCCTGCCCAGGACCCGGGCCCAAACCCTCCCATGAAACCCACATCTTCGCCTCCTCACGATCCTCCACAGCAATCCACCAGCGTTCATCTCTCCATAACCCCAGACGCTGAGTGCAAAAGGAAGCACTATTCCACCCACCCCACACGCCACACTCCAACGTCCCAGCGCAGCGCCGCCTCCACTGCCCGCTCACGATGTTTGCGACTTGCCCCACGGTGGAATTCAACATTAAACCATGTTATCCCCATAGTTTATCCACAGCCCACGACGATTGTAAACTGGCAGATGTCAACTTCCACCAAACTGGTATCAGTGTCATCAGCTTCCTCAGTCTATGATTATGAGGAGTGGACGTGGATGTCCTGATTCTGTCAGGTGCTGAGTAACTTTGAGGATCAACACAGATGTCAGGGGCGATCCGCCATCATCAGCTCACCATCACCCCCGCTCTTGGCCTGTTGAAAAACTCTCATGGTCCCATGAAGTCGGAATGCTTTGGCGCTCGTCCACAAGAGACGGGGAAGAAGATTCCCTGTTGATGAAAAAAGGCACCCCTCAGGTCTGTTTCTCAGCGCATATCGAGAGGTGGGGAGAGGATGAGGAGGAAGAGGAGTAATTTGCGAGACCAAGAGGGGAACCATTGTTCAGGATCCTTCACTTTCAGCGTGATGGGGAAGCATAATAGAGTTGGAGGAGTTGGATGAGGAATGAAATGTGAGATCAGGCCAGTGAGTGGAGTGCAATTCTGCAACGTTGGTACCTGGCGCCTATGCGATTTCATGCTTACGGCTGGCCTATCCCGTGACCCTCGCGTTCTCACTCTCCTGGACCCCGGTACAACGCAAAATCTTTCCACTCTCATCCCTGGATGAGAAAGGGGTGTGAGAATGCATGAATACAAGCAAGCCCCTGGTCACAGCTGAAACCGTATTTCCCCTTCGACCAGCGCTAGCGGCAGAGGGGTACTTCTGCGGACAGTAGCGGGGCAGATAAGGCACAGGCGCTTGTCCACACTGGCAGGAGTTACGCTTTACAAGGCCTTTGCCATTTTATGTCCACCCCACCAGACAACTGTCCACCCTTCCTCCGCCAGTCTAGGCAGGTCGGGCTGATCTTTACAGAAATATGCGAGTGAGTACGTAGCTGTACCATACCTCGTCCTAAATTGAATCCACAGCTCCCACACTACTGGTTTCTCAAAGCTTGGACATGTGGCACGAACTAGCGCTGTACACCCTCGGAGGTTTCTGACGTGCCCTGCCCCTAATGCCGTGTCCGAGCGGGTTTTCAGTGCAGCTGGTGGTATCATCACCGATAATCGTACACGCCTTCGACTGACAGCGCTGACAGCTGACGCTTATCAAGATGAATAAGCCTTGTTTCTCAGGATTTCCATTCCTCCTCTCTCTCCTCCACGTAAGTGGAAGCGAAGGCCTCATTTGCATAGATATATATATTTTTTTTGCCTAAACTATCAGCTTTTGTCCCTAAACAATATGTCTTGGGATCAATGGTACAGAGCCCAGAGGTGGTGTGAGAGGTAAAACCAATCGACAAAATAATTTAACTTGGGAATAAAGAGTTGTAATGTGAGTAATGTGGATCCAGCTTTTCCAATGTCCTGAATTTTATTAGCAAAAATTTGTTTTATTTGTTTTTGTATTTGTTTTAGCGAAATCACTCAGCACAGGGATTAATCACAATGGGGCAGATTTATCAAGTGTCTGAAAGTCAGAATATTTTGAGTTGCCCATGGCAACCAATCAAAGCTCCCCTTTAAAATATTCATGAGCACTGGTAAAATGAAAGCTGAGCTGTGATTGGTTTTCATGGGCCACTGGAAATATTCTGACTTCCAGACACTTGATAAATCTGCCCCATTATGATTCTGCATCATTGTAGCTACAGAATTCTCAAGGTATTTTTGGTTCATAATGCATGAAATCAAATGGCAAATTTTCTTTAAGCCCAGAAGGCCCCAAACTTGATGTAAGATGCATAGAAACAACAGCAGATCCTCCCCTCTCTCTGTCTCTGGAAGTTCCCTTACTGTTAGGTAGACCTCTGAACCGGCTCTGCCGACATCACTCCGTACAATGCACTGCCTGAGGAGTGCCACCGGAGGTGCATTGTTCACATGGATGGTGTGACCCTGCATAATTGATCAAAATGAACTAGGACGGTGGCTCTTAGATCGATTGGCTCATTGGCTTATTGTTGAAAGAACATAACAGGAAGCTTATAGACCAGTGGTGGCGAACCTATGGCACGGATGCCAGAGGCGGCACTCAGAGCCCTTTCTGTGGGCACCTGGGCCATCGCCCCAGCACACTAGACAGGACTCAAAGAATCTTCCTGCAGTTCCAAGCAACTTAAAAGATGCTGCTGTCAGTCATATTTTGATACTGACTTCTAACTTGGGACTGTAGGAAGAGGGAGAATTACACAGGGTCGAATTATTTTTGGAGGACCTCCTGCTGGCCCGATTCTCTGTGTACAGAGGGAAACTGGAAAGAAGCTAAAATGATGGAAATTTTCCATCTTTCTACTGTGTTGCTGTCCTCAGGAGGCCAATATGATTGAGAGTTGTTGAAAAGGGAGCAATAAGTTACTACTTTAACTTTTGGTTGGCACCTCGCTATAAATAAGAGGGGTTTTGGGTTGCAGTTTAGGCACTCAGCCTCTGAAAGGTTCGCCATCACTGTTATAGACTGTGTAGGACAGGGGGTTCTTTCAGACCACCATAGAAAATCATCCTGAATGCCCAACTGTGCTATCCTCCAGATAAAGTTGTCTTCTGCTGTATTTCAGGGGTAAAGTATTAGGATTAGAGCCTTCGCCCAACAGGGATTGTCTGGTGCTCTGTTGGGCCAGTGTGACACAACTCTTTGGAAGGAGGCAATAACTTCTCTAGATTGCATTATGCAAATGCATGGTTGCTATGAAAACTTGGTATGGTGAACTGTTTGGGTCCCCATGAACTCCAGGCCCCAGGTGGTTGTGCGGGATTATGCATTTATGGGGAAATGTACCCTTAGTGCGTTGGATGGTAAAACTCTCACTCACGTCTACAAGAGCTGCCCCTGCTATGCATCCAGGTAGCGGAAATACTACTGTGTTCTCCCAGTTCCCATCACCACCAAATCATAGAGGGGTCTGCTGGGTGTTTCTTCTCCACTGATCACTAACCTTGTACTTCATGATACTTCAGTAAGACAAGCAGTCCATATCTCAGTGTGGTGCTCGTTGTCCCTGTACCTGCCAGAAACAGGTTGTGGACTATTACCAGGAGATTTCGTAAAATAAATTCAGTATTGGGATCCTTTTTCTCCTGTGAGGAATTAATGTGGAATGTGAAAACTGTTGGATGATAAAACATATATATATAACATATATAATATCACCAGTACAGGCGGTCCCCTACTTAAGGACACCCGACTTACAGATGACCCCTAGTTACAGACGGACCTCTGTGACCTCTGGTGACCTCTCTGGATGTTACTATAGTCCCAGGCTGCACTGATCAGCTGTAAGGTGTCTGTAATGATCAGCTGTAAGGTGTCTGTAATGAAGCTTTATTGATAATCCTTGGTCCCATTACAGCAAAAAATTTTGAAACTCCAATTTTCACTGGGGCAAAAAAAATAAAATTTGTCTGGATCTACAGTTATAAAATATACAGTTTCGACTTACATACAAATTCAACTTAAGAACAAACCTATGGAACCTATCTTGTACGTAACCTGGGGACTGCCTGTATATGGTTGATCTCCACAATTATACATATATACAGATGCATCATATAGCAGTTAGTCAAGTGACAACCAATGTGAATAAAATGGGATTTTTGGGGGAATTACCAGGACACTATGGCCAGAACATTTCTTTCTATGGTGGTACATTTGGTAATTTGGATAAATACCTCTTCCATTTTGATGAGGAAGCTGTCAATGAAATGTCGGGGTGAGCTGAGATCCAGGGACTTCTGGCTGGCCTTCACCCTCTCGTGTACAAATTCTGCCAATTCCTCAGAAAGTTGGATAATCCTATGATGAGGTCCAGGAAGGTAGTCAATTGATGAAGGAAGAATGAAGTGCAGCTGTAGAGATGTGAAAAAGCGGATACGTTCAGTAAGAACGTTTTGGTATGTAGCAAATAAGGAACAATTTACCTAATTAAAGGGGTTCACTTGTCCCAAAAAAAAATAATTGCCTTGACTGTATATTTACTTAGATGTCCATCGTAATCCAACACAAGCAGAATTTGTTTCTCCTATTCTGATCTTGTATCTGCCATCCTTCATCGTGCTATAAGGTATAAATCCTGAGAATACAGTGGGACAGATTTACTTACCCAGTCCATTTGCGACCCAGCGGAGCGTTCTCCGACGCTGATTCGTGTCTTCCAGCGATTCACTAAGGTAGTGCGCCCGATGTCCACTAGGTGTCGCTGCTGCGCTGAATTCCGTCGGAGTTCACTGAAGTTCACCAAGCCAGGCCGGGTGCAGGTAAGTGCGTGTCTAGCGACACATTTTTTAAAAAAATACAGCGGTTTCTCCGAATCCAACAGGTTTTCCGACGGCCGCGACCACCCATTTCCGTCGCGTGCATCCGATCGCGTGCAAATCGGCGCAAAACGGTAAAATTTGTGTAACCCGACGTAAAAACGCGATTCGGGCCCTTAGTAAATGACCCCCACTGTGTGTGGAGGGTCAACTGGATTTCATCTGCAGATAACAATGCTAAAGTTAGTTACCTTTCCCCAGGAAGAACTTGCAAGTTGGAAAGTTTCCTCCACAATGTCAATCAGCTTGCTATACCGCCCATCCGTGTAATCAAATCGATTTCCAAATATCACGGCACAAAGAACATTAGAAACGGCTTGCAAGAGCTGCTTGGATGGATCGAAGGGGTGACCTGGGTCAGAATTGGATATTGACTCAATTCACATTATTTCATTAGAGAAAATATGTGCAACTGGTTCTTAGTGACTATCGTCTGCCATGTTTTATCATCTCTGTATCTCTGTAGTAATATAGGCTTAGGGTTTTTTATATAGGATAATGGTCAAGGCTTGGACTCCAGCACATTGCAATATCTTTTTGTGGTCCTGTTCTGGTCTCTCATAGCCCATGTAAGATGAGTTACACATATAATCTATCACAATGTCATGGGTGACCCCGCGATCCAAAACACCCATGACACCCATGACATTGTGATAGATTATATGTGCAACCGTGCGCTGCCCGGCCCCGGTCTGCTGTCTCGGCACGGTTGTCCCCGCGATCCATGCTGCGGATCGCGGGTGCACCCGTGCTCCACTTTGTACTTGCCTCTGCCCCGCTCCTCCAGCTCGATACGTACACGTCATGGCTCCTGGCTCCGGCCCGTCCGGCGTGCCCTGCTGTCTGACGAGCTTGCGCGCTTCCCCGCTGCTAGGGCGTGCGTGCGAGACTCCCCAGGAAATTATGGGGCCAGCGTCCTCCTTATTGGTGCTGGTATCCTGGCTCTGCTATGTAGCCTGGTGACTCCCAGCATCCCCTGCCGGATCTTCAGCTTATTCTTCTGAGGAGAAAGCCTTCCTGAGCATCTCCAGACAACTCTGAGTTCCTGTGTTCCGTGGTGTTCCCGTGTTCCTGTGTTTCGTGGTGTTCCCTTGTTCCGTGGTGTCCTGTGGCAGTCCTGGTGTCCTGTGGCGGTCCTGGTGTCCTGTGGTGGTCCTGCCAGCCTTCTGAGGTTCTGCCAGCCTTCCGAGGTCCTGCCAGCCATCCGTGGTCCTGCCAGCTCAGCCATCTGTGGTCCAGCCAGCCATCCGTGGTCCTTCCTGCCATCCGTGGTCCTGCCTGCCACCCGTGGTCCTGCCTTCCATCTGTGGTCCTGCCTTCCCGTGGTCCCCATGTCCCTACCTTGGCTGCCGCGGGCCTAGTCACACCCCCCGCGGAGCGACCTGGTGACTCCCCGCCGCAGCAAGACCATCCCGCTTTGCGGCGGTCTCTAGCGAAGACCAGGAGTTCACTAAGACTCCGCTCCCGGGTTGCGGCTAAGGTTGTTATCCCCCGCGGTGGTCCATTCCCCCGAGACTGTGACACACATTCTGTCTTAGTACTACTAACAAGTAGTAGTGCAGTCCCATAAAGTGTATGGACTAATGCAGTGTATTTTTTGTTATTTTTTGTAGTCTTTTTGTTGCCTTACCATCAAACTTTCTAAATTCATCCACAATACACTGAGCTTCCTTTTGTATCTTCCACTCATGGCTTTTTTTTGCCAATCCATAATTCTTTAGTGTCTTCATTGTAAAGCTTCGCATGATTTTCCACCTTTCACCATTAGCGTGACCAATTCCTACAAGATGAATTTCACATTCACAGCTGAGGATGATGGGAAACCTAAACATTGTATCAGCTGGCTAAACACACAGGGCAGATATCAAAAGCATCAACTGAGAGAGCTGCGTTATTAAGAAAGATATACTATGGGTATGTAAGGAGTTCATTTTTAGCCTCCTCTCCTTTTCAATCAGGAAAAGTCAAGTAAATGAAAAATTGGCATAGAGAAGCTTTTTCCTTAATAAAGTATATTGCAAAGTTTACTATTGGCAAATGGAAGTTTATGTTCTGGAGAAAAATACCAACAAAAAGTAGCTTCAAAATTTAAGTCACACTTTAATGGTTCAGGATAAGTCATTCCCTTACCATAGCCTTGCGCAAATTTATCCATCACAGGTAGCGGGCCTCTGCCACCAAATTCCTCCCCACGATCAACAAGAGCTTCCTTTACAGTCTCATATCCACAGAGAACGATCACTAGTCGTGAGCCAAAGTATAAGGTATATACTGACCCATACTGATCCCAAAGCTGAAACACAGGGTACAAGTAGGGATGAGTGGACTCGTTCAAGTTCTGTTCAGGTTCGAGTTGGCAACTGGACCTGAATGTTCAGCCCCTCCAGAAACACCTGCAATTGTGCTGACACCAATCCCGAGAGTCAGTCTTTAAATGCTTCCAGCAAAGACGCTAAAGTAATTTTCAAAGTCAGTTTACAGTGTTTTATTTATGGCTTTAACATACAATCCAGATCTCAAGTTTCAGACTGAGGTTCTTTGGGTCTACAAGATGAAAACAGCTAAAAATAGACCCAAAGTAGCTTCAAATTGGGTAATCTTTCCATCGAGCTCATCCCTGCCTTGGAACCTGTACCCATCAGAGAATTCTTCCATACTCTGTCGGGTCAGACCAACCTGCCAGATCGCTTATGAATAATCTACTGTAGTCCTTGGGTAGCTCCAAGAACAAAGACACAAGTTTTGTACCGGTACACCCCCATGACAGACTTTAGAACAGATAAACAACCTTTTGTATGTTTTTATACATTTTGAGTAAAAGACATGGTAGTTATGATGAGTGTATTATGGGTTAAGGCCTAGGTTTTTTTTTAGGAAAAGTTACACTCATGCACAAGGAGACTATAAGGTCACAAAGTGTTTAAACTCCCGTACAGCATTTGAAAATATCTGTATAAATGACCAATTCGGTAGAGGAACGATCTCTCTACATTTTCAATGCGCCCCCACCGGACATGCTTTATGGAACAGTAGGAGTCTGACTTGGGTTTCCAGTTCTCCCTGCCATGGTGGAGACACTGCTGTAGCACTCTAACGAAAGGCAGCCGGCAAGTTTCGCTAACAGAGACCTCTCTTAGGATACTCCATGGAATGTACTATATTCCCGCAAGTCTTGCCAATATGTACCTGTACCCCACCTGCCCAACAGTTGCTTCCGAGGCTGCAATGCCCTGGGCGCTATGGCCCATATATAGTGGCACTGCCCCATAGTTGACTCCCTTTGGAAGCGCGTGAAAACCCTTATCCGCTCTCTGTTAGGTAACACAACACCTGTAACCCCAGAAGTACTTCTACTAGGAGATAAACCCGCAAAGGTTAAAAACAGAGCCCATCGCTTAGTCCAATGTATATCTTTAGCGACTAGAAATCACATAGCAGCTAAATGGAAATCTTCGGACCACGGTTAAGAACAGAATCAACCGACTGATGCTGTTTGAGAGAATTGAGGCGATTAGGACAGACACCTTCGCACTGTTTGAAGGGATCTGGAGCCTGTGGATCACTTCACAAGGCTCCCACACTCTTACGAGAGCTCAATCCCTGCCCCCTTAATGGTCCATTATGCATCAACGTGGCTCCAGCACTATACAGTTCTTGTGATCTTTTCTCCTTCCCCCTGTGTCCAGTTCCCCTATGTTTTATTGTTGATGATACAGAAGCTGGCAATGTGTCAAAAAAAATCTGTTTTAATTACTAATCCCCCTGCGTGGGGTGCATCTTGCGCCATGACCTATTGTAAGGCATTTTCCTATGTTTTTCAAACAATAAAACCTTGTTGAAACTAGAAATTAAATTCATTTTTCATTTTTATACATTTATTTATAACCTTTATGTTCCTCCTTCACATTTTAACATCCACCAAGATCACACATTGTCCATGAACTGAAGCATAGACTATATACTGCCCTATACTGATCCGAAAGCCTAACAAAACAGGTGATCCACTTGATTCCTCAAACTATAAAAATAAAACCCACATTCACATTTTTATCTTCTAATTAAACAAGAAATTGAGGCGACTGACCTTTATGAAAGACTTCACCAGCCTTCCTTTTTTTATATGTAGGATTGTTCCTATGAGAGGCAGCGGAGTAGGACCAGGGGGAAGGTTACGGTTTCGGTAAAAGTTGTCCCAAGTTGAGTAGATGAAGAGGAATAAGAGGATCAGGATCCCCATCCAGGTAATATCCATGTCTGCTCCCGGCACAGAGACGACACGTGAATAGCTCTTCTCCAAATGGAAAAAAAAATTATGTATTACATGTACATGACTGGGAGGAGGCAACTGGGTCATGAGTCTACCAGAGCTTAGTTTAACTCTTCATTGCCAAGACAAATTATTTTGAGAGTTTTTTATGTGCAATGTCACAGATTAAATATACAATATATACAATATAGAGATTTCTGCAATTATTATATTAGTTGTAGGCAGCAATAGATGTTAAAGTATCTTGCTGAGTAAAAAATATGAAATTATTCCCAATTTACAACCAGCAAACACAGCTCACACTGGAAAGCCAAGCAAAATACACAAAAGAAAGTCAACACATCCCAAGCCGCGCACTGCGGACAGAAGCAGGCGACAGACCCACCGCAGCCTCAATAGATCCACCATTTCTGGAAGGATTTTGGCAGTCGTATAACTTCAGGAGGCTTGGAGCATGGAAAATTAGGGGACAGTGCAGGCCAATCATAAGCCTGGCTAGTTGCTAAGGGGCTTCAATTTTCAGAATTGGCAAATGATCAGTCATTATGACTGGATCACACATCCAATCGTCTATCGTTTCCATTCCTCCAGCGCCAATAATTGCTTTTATAATTGCTTTCAGAAGAAGAGAATTTGCTTGAGAAGAAAGCTCAGGCTTAAGATTAGTGACGGACTCTGACCTCTGACCTCTGACACAGAACAGCTCCCACTCCTACCTCAGAAACATCAACCTCTACTACAAACACATGATATAAATCTAGCTGAACCAGGACTGGATTGTCATTTCTTGAGCTGCGCAAACGTTTGTTCAGCTTCTGGCCCCTTTTTATCTACATCAACCAATGTGCAACCACAACCACAAACGCACTGGCCCTTCAGTCCTTAAAATATTTTCATCCTTTACGATATTTGTATGTAGCTTTTACTTATTATCTAATCATGTATGGAGACATTGGGGCTTATTTACTAAGGGTCCCACGCCCGCATTTTCGTCAGGTTTCCTGGCTTTTCGGGGATTGCGCCGGCTTTCACGCGACACAAATAGGGGGGGGGGGGGGGGCCGTAGGACGATCCAACGGATATGGACTAAGCGCGGGATTTAACTTTAAAATTGTGTCGCAAGGAAGAAGAAGAAGGTGAACTCCGGGGACCTGAGCGGGGAAGCGACACATGCAGGATATCGGGCGCACGATCTTAGTGACTCCCCACACAGCGCATTATACACGGACAATGCACTTACATGCACCAGGAAGAAGAAGGTGAACTCCGGGGACCTGAGCGGGGAAGCAACACATGCAGGATATCGGGAGCACGATCTTAGTGACTCCCCGCACAGCGCATTATACACGGACAATGCACTTACATGCACCAGGAAGAAGAAGGAGAACTCCGGGGACCTGAGCGGGGAAGCGACACATGCAGGATATTGGGCGCAGGATCTTCATGAATCTCGGCAGACTTCATCCTCGTTGGACAGCCCGGATCGGGGATCGCGCAGGGACCAGGTAAGTAAATGTACCCCATTAGGTATCCAAGCGTCTGAAAATGCCCGATCTATCAAAATTTAATAACAGTTTTCTCTGTGTTTAACCCCGTAATGGAAAATAGCGGCTCTATCAAAAATGGCATTTTTTTGCCACTTTAAAAAATATATAAAATCAATAAAACATGAACAAAAGATCGTACAGTCCTAAAAGTGGTAGCATTGAAAGCGAAAATTAAAAACATCAAAAGTCGTAAAAAATTACACCACCCACAGTATGAAAAAGTTATTAGCGCCAAAAGATGGCAGAATAGAAAACAAATTTGTACAGGAAGTTTTCATTTTTGTAAATGTATGAAAACATTATAAAACCTATACAAATTTGGTATCCCCCTGATCGTACCGACCCAAGGAATACAGTAGACCTGTCACTTGTGGTGCACAATGAAATCCGTAAAATTCAAGCCCACAAGAAAACGATGCAAATGCGTTTTTCACCAATTTCACTGCATTTGGAATTTTTTTCCCGCTTCCCAGTACACGGCATGGATTATTTAATACCACCATTTTGAAGTGCAACCTATTATACAGAAAACAAGCCATTGCAGAGCTCTTTGCGTGTAAAAATAAAAAAAAGTTGAAGGTGCGGAGTGAAAAATGGAAATGAAAAAACAAAAAAAGGGCCAGGTTGTTAAGGGGTTAATGATGCGTTGTGTTACTTTGTGACTGGTGTGGGGATTTGGCCCAGTAGAGACCGTGGTAGCGGGGTGCTGTGATGCAGTTCAAGACAGTGACACCAAGGTATAGTCCAAAACAGGTCTAGCCTGCGTTTATTGCAGCAAAAAGTAAAATAAAACAGCCTTTACACTCAGGCATCCAAACAAAATAATATCCTACCCGTCAGGGTGCTAACTAAACATAGGATCACTAACTCACAATATCCAAAGTACACGTGGCTGCTCCAGGCACAGAGGTCAGGGCTGTGTGCTCTCCAGCCTCCTTCCACAGAGAGACAACATTCTGAGCTCTGCTGAGCGGCTTTATTGGCCTGATTGGGCTGTTCCCCCCACCTGTGTCCAAGGTGCTGGACAACACAACCTCAGCACTAAGGCCTTGCGTAATAGGAAAACCTAGGGGAAACATACCGCCCATCCACAGTTAACCCCTTCAGTGCCTCACACTGGATAATGTATTCTTAATTCTATGCACAATTTTTGCACATGTAACCTGCACCCGATATCCTGCATGTGTCGCTTCCCCGCTCAGGTCCCCGGAGTTCACCTTCTTCTTCCTGGTGCATGTAAGTGCATTGTCCGTGTATAATGCACTGTGCGGGGAGTCACTAAGATCGTGCACCCGATATCCTGCATGTGTCGCTTCCCCGCTCAGGTCCTCGGAGTTCACCTTCTTCTTCCCGGTGCATGTAAGTGCATTGTCCATGTATAATGTGCTGTGCGGGGAGTCACTAAGATCGTGCATCTGATATCCTGCATGTGACGCTTCCCCGATCAGGTCCCCGGAGTTCACCTTCTTCCCAGTGCATGTAAGTGCATGGCTTGCGACACAATTTTGAATGTTAAATCCCGCTCTTATCTGAATCAGTCGGGTTGTCCGACGGTCACGACCCCGATTAATGTTGCATGAAAGTCGGCGCAATCACGTGCACCAAAAACCCTAGTTAAGAGCGGCGCAAAACGGAATAAGTCGAAAAACCAGAGGAAAATGCGGTCCATGGACCTTTAGTAAATGTGCACCATTGGGGCAGATTTACTTACCCGTTCCATTCGCGATCCAGCGGTGCGTTCTCTGCAGTGGATTTGGGTCCGGCCGGGATTCACTAAGGTAGTTCCTCCGACGTCCACCAGGTGGCGCTACTGTGCTGAAGTTCGCCGAGGCCCGCTGGAATGCACTGAAGTTCACCGGCTTATTCCTGGTGAAGGTAAGCGCGAGTCCCGCAACACTTTTTTTTTGTAAATGCAGCGGTTTTTCCGAATCCGTCGGGTTTTCGTTCGGCCACGCCCCCCGATTTCAGTCACGTGCATGCCAGCGACACAATCCGATCGCGTGCGCCAAAATCCCGGGGCAATACAGGGAAAATCGCCGCATTTCGGAAATATTCGGGTAACACGTCGGGAAAACGCGAATCGGGCCCTTAGTAAATGACCCCCATTGTCTTTAATCTGCATTTAGTTTACTTATAGTGCCCCCACAGGAGAAGTGAAGCACTACACAATGCTCATAGTGAGTCTGAAGTACGGTATGTAATGCATTGTTTATCTTCGTACTTGCTAATATACAAGGGTCCTGAACATGACTATCACCTATATCAACTATATTTTGAGGACTCCCCAGTGCCTGATAGTTAGGGGAATAACATTCGGCCCAAATGATAAGCTATTTGGTACATGTTACTGGCCACCCACAACAGAATTTGATGAAGTCAAAAGTTCATATAGAGACCACCCTGAGGTATTGCAGACCAGGATCCGAATAAAATGTATGAAATCCAACTCTGCTCTACGTGCGTAAAAAGAAAAAACATCCCCACATTTTAGGCCAATAACCTTACTCCGGGAGTACAAATAACAGTAAACTTGGCAGCTGCAGATAGAAGCTACACCATGTACTGTATATTGTCCTCACTCATGTATAGAAGCAGATTGCATCATTAACCTTTCCCTTGTCCTCAGAAAAGGTTCAAGCGGAGATAGAGGAGGTGATTGGCCGGACACGAAGGCCTTGTATGGAAGACCGTGCCAAGATGCCCTACACGGAAGCTGTCATCCATGAAGTGTCCGGACCACCTGCCTGACCTCGACTCTGATTCTGCCTGCCGATTCTGTACCTCGACTGGACCAACACTGCGGGCAAAGCTGCAACTGTGGAGCGATCTGGTGGTATCCCACCGCAGCAAGTCCAACCCGCTTTGTGGTGGGCTCTGGTAAATACTGGGTGCCACTTAGACTCACAGGTGTAGGCTTACGTCATGGCTCACTGTGGTTCAGTGGGTCCACCACCACCGACCCTGACAGTACCAAATAAAACTAAGAGCAGATCTACCAGTCTTATCTGAACCTTGTACCAATAATCTCTCTGTCCCTACATGTGAATAAAAACATTTTTCCCAAAGACTCCCCTCCCTAACTGGATGCCCAAGGCACAGGTTCTTGTGTGCCTAGTGGTAAATATGGCCCTGACTGGGAGAATATAATCAGATCCAATACAGAGACCAGTATTGAACTCCTGGATGCCACAATAAACACCAAGCTTAGGATTACGCTTCAGTTACTGTGTTCAATACTTGTTCTATGTGTAATTCGTCATAATTACACATAACCTAATTAATGGACATCTATGATGTGATTTTTTTACCAGCCAGGATTAGATTGGCTCTTATCTACAACTGGTGATAATTTCATGCCAATAACACATTTAGAAATCTATTTAGTTTTATACTTATTTTACCTCTTTAATGTGACTTGGTTCCATTTAAACAAATCCCAATTTGGACTTTTGCCTGTACATAAACCAAAGTTCTATCTTTCTGTGCTGCTAAATGAGATCAACTCAGGGCAATGCACATGGAGATAAGCTGCTGTGCCCTGGTTTTCATTGTCTCATAACTTTTCATACTCTTTTGAGGCCCCTAATTTTACCACAAAAACCTGGTAAAACCTATATTTTTTTATTCGAGTATAAGCCGAGTTTGGGTTTTCAGCACCTTAGTGACACACATATCCATCTCAAACACCTAAGTGGGACAATTTATTGGGGGTTTCATTGAATTAGGCACAGTCTGCCAATTTTTTTTTTACTTTATTTTTTTTTTCAAAACTAAAAGTCATCACAGGCAAAGCACAAAATCCAGTTGTGTGCTGTCAGTGTAGGTTAGAAACTAGCCATACAAGAATCCAACAGGCCTTCTTAGGGCTACAATAGCGTTATATATATATATTTTTTTTTTTGTTTGCTTGTGGCTGGCACTAGTAGTGCAGCTAGTACCATATTGTGATGATGCAGGGAGACTTGCGAATGTTATATTTAGCTCTTAGTGACACACATATCCACCTCAAACACCTAAGTGGGACAATATATTAGGGTTTTGATTGAATTAGGCAGTCTGCTTTTCCTTTTTTTTATTTTATTTTTTTCTATAACTTAAAGTCATCAGGCACAGCACAAAATCCAGTTGTGTGCTGTCAGTGTAGGTTAGAAACTAGCCATATCAATAGGATAGCATTGTTTTGTTAAAAAAACAAAAACACAAAAAAACACCAAAAAAACACCAAAAAAATTTACAGTTTACACTTTAATTTTGAAAATGTTGAACCCGTGGGCTAGGGGACGAGGGCGTGGGCGTGGGTGTCCAACTACTGCAGGGGTCAGAGGCCGTGGTCCTGGGCGGGGTGATACACCACCTGCTGATGAGGGAGCAGGGGAACGCCGCAGAGCTACACTCCCTAGGTTCATGTCTCAAGATACTGGGACTCGTGGTAGAGCACTGTTGAGGCCAGAACAGTGCAAACAGGTGATGTCGTGGATTGCGGACAATGCTTCTAGCCATTTGTCCACCAGTCAGTCTTCCGAGCAGTCCACCCATGTCACCGAAATCAGCACTCCTCCAGCTCCTCCACCTCAGCCACCTTCCCCCAGTCTGACCCCTCCCAGGAAAAATTATCATTTAAACCAGCATACTCTGAGGAACTGTTTTCTGGACCCTTCCCAGAGTCACAAACCACTTGTCCGGTTGCTGCTGAGCTATTTTCTCATCAGCCTCACCATCCCGCTGCTTGGCCTGTTGAAAAACTCTCTGGTCAGCATGAAGTCGGAAGCTTTGCGCTCGTCACAAGAGACGGGGGAAGAAGATTCCCTTGTTGATAGCCAAAGCACCCTTAGGTCTGTTTCTCAGCGCATATCTGAGGAGGTGGAGGTGGAGGAGGAACAACCCAGTAGAGCGACTGCTTGTCCCAAGTTGACCTCATGTTACATAACAAGCACTGGGCCACATTTGATGAAGCCCCTGCGCCAGTTTGCGTTCCGGTGCTCAGTCGGACAGTGCGCCACATATATTATACAGAGTCCGACAGAAATTTAGCTTGACATTCCAGTATAAGCTGTAGTTCAGGGAGCTGTGGGGCTAATTGCAGTGGCGAGGTTGCAGCTTTCCAGCTGTCCAGAAGTAGAGCACAGTTCAGACTGTAGATTGAAAAGCACCAAGGAGTTCAACGCATTCTTAGTCAAACAGCAAAAGATCGTGAATAGAGATGAGCGAACACACAACGGCGGGAGATGCCATTTTCTTGAACTGGCGAAATACTCGTCCGAGCAACGAGCAGTTTCGAGTACGCTAATGCTCGAATGAGCATCAAACTCGGACGAGTATTTCGCCAGTTCAAGAAAATGGCATCTCCCGCCGTTTTGATTTTTGGCTAGAAACAAGGCCAATCACAAGCCAGGAGACTCTGCACTCCACCCAGCATGACGTGGTACCCTTACACGTCGATAGCAGTGGTTGGCTGGCCTGATCAGGTGACCCTGGAATAGACTAGCCCCTGCCCGCGCTGCTCGCATCATTCTCTGTCTGGATGCCGCTAGGGAGAGAGCTGCTGCTGCAGGGATAGCGTTAGGGTGTTCTATTAGAATAGTGTTAGGCAGGAGTGATTCTACAAGAACCCAACAGCCCTTGTTAGGGCTACAATAGCGTTATATTTAATTTTTTTTTGTTTGCTTGTGGCTGGGCTTGCTGGCACTAGTAGTGCAGCTATTACCATATTGTGAGGAATTTGCAGGGAGACTTGCGACCGTTGTGTTTAGCTCTTAGTGACACACATATCCACCTCAAACACCGAAGTGGGACAATTTAATAGGGGTTTGATTTGAATTAGGCACAGTCTGCTCATTAATTTTTTTTTACATTTATTTACTTTTATAGCTCAAAGTCATCAGGCCAAGCACAAAATCCAGTTGTGTGCTGTCAGTATAGGTTAGAAACTAGCCATAGCAATAGGATAGTATCGTTTTGTTTAAAAAAAAAAAAAAATTACAGTTTACACTTTAATTTTGAAAATGTTTAACCCGAGGGCTAAGACCAACGTCTCGGCATCACTGCCGGCCTTGGAGCGAGTGGGGGCGGTCCGGGTAAGAAGGCGGGCCTCGGAACCTCCCCCCATGAATACATAGACAGCTTGCTAGCTTTCCCAATACACTTGTACTCCGCCCGCAGCAGTGTTTGATAGCGTTACCGGAGGTTTCCGGTAACGCTATCACTCTAACACTGCGGCGTTTGATCAAGCACTAGGAGCTGCTTACCTTAGTAACATCTCCTAGTGCCGAAAATTTAGGTGACAGGTCCTCTTTAAGTATTCTACATAAATGCCAACTATGTAAAATAGGAAGAAGAGAAGATCCTCTCTGGGTGAATAAGTCATGTGTCCATCATAAGGAAGTGTACTCAAGTTCTCGGAATGAGCCCCTATACATTGATGTAGGTTTTCTCCCCTCACTTCATCTGTCCCGTTACTCCTGTATTGGTTAAAGGTGTCAGTGTGTTAACACCGTGTCCCGGATGTCAAATGCCATCTATATGAGTGGATTGTGTAGGTTAGGGTTAGGACCATGTGACAGGTCAATAACCTCAACTACTTCCTGATCTCTTACGTATGACAACACAATAATACCGGGATTCCTGACAATCTGGACAGCGATACTCACCTGTGGTCAGAGCGTAAGGTAAACACATGGACACACAACGTCAGTGATTTGCCCGAACCTGAATTCCAGAAATTCAGGTCATGCCTGTCCACAGGTCACAGGAGAGGGTTGTGTCATTTATTCAGTCTTCAGTAATGTTAAACTGGGAATAGAAAAGAGGAGCACCAATGATAGCGCAGGCAGGTTTAAAGTATTCCACAGAAATGCCAAGAGTAAGTGCGGAACAGAGAAAGACCTTCGGGGTGGACCTCAGAGAACTCTACTCAGTTACGTAGAATGACCCCTATACATTAGTTAGGTTTTTTCTCCCTCATTCATCTGTCCGTTACGCCTGTATTGGTTAAAGGTGCCCTTGGTGAACACCGTGTCCCCGATGTCAGTGGTGCCATCTATATAGTGAGAGTGTGTGTTAGGGTTGGGACTGGACAGGCTGCAAAAACCTCACACTCCTGATCTCTTCTTATTGACCAAATAATAACCGGATTACCGAAATCTGGACCAGCGTACTCACCTTGGTCTAGCGTAAGTAACAACGTGCGACACAACGTCATGATTTGCCCGAACCTGAATTCCAATTCGGTACATCCTGGTCCGTCACAGGTCACAGGAGAGGGTTGTGTCATTTATTCAGTCTTCAGTAATGTTAAACTAAAAGAGGAAATCAAATTTTGGGGTGAACAAGAGTTGTAGGAAATAAAATATATAGGAAAGAACCATAGATCTTCTGTTTGTGGCCCAGGTAAGGTAATATATGTATCAACCAGACCAAAACTGAACACCAAATGTCAGAGATTTCCATTGAGGAGCACTGGGTCATCAAAGAGGCTACAAATCTCAACTAAGGCACAGTACAAGGTGTCAGACAAGACCTTGAAACACCTAATTTGAATAAATATTATTTTTTAACAATGAAGATGCAGTGAAGAACCACAAAGGTGCATTTGAAAATGTTTTTGAGTGCCCTAACAAGCACTGTCATTCATTTCATAGGGTAACATCATCCATCTGACAACACCATGTTGGATCCTCCTTCAACCTAACGTCTGATGTTGGGGGGAGTCAAATAGAATCAAAATTGAGAGGTTCAGACCATTATATAAGCTTTCTTTGAAAGACTATGCTCCAAATGAGATGCTAACAGTATGTTGGGCAGTTGATGGAGACAAGTCCTGCTGTCCTGGGTGGATCATTTTATTTGGCATTTTAGTCCTTGCTATAGATTCCCTCATCTCAGTTGGTTGAGCGTTCGCTTTCGAAATCCATTCCCCTAGTTCCAGGTCCCTACTATTTGCACACCATTAATCCTTACATTGTTCCTTTCTTTTTTTTTTCCACCAGGAAAGAGGATCTGTCCAGGAGAAGGCTTGGCACGCATGGAGTTATTCCTGTATCTGACATCCATCCTACAGAAGTTTGACATACGCTCTGATGTACCTCCGGAACACATAGACCTCTCCCCCGAATACAGCGGCTTTGGAAAAATGACTCCAACCTTCCAAATGCGATTCACCCCAATATTAGATAGTAAATGCAGTTCTTGAAATTTAGGTTTTATTTTATCAGATTTTTGCATGTATTATCCTACATTATTTTCTCACTGTTTTGGTCTATGGAACCCCAATCTCTACTGGGAAGCAGTAGGCATATAATAAAGGGGTTTGGTTGGTAGCCCGGGGCCACGCATTCTAGGGGCCCATAGGCTCCCGCAAAAGCAACACCAAATTTAAGAACCAGAGGGACATCACCCCATGAAATCCTCATAATTTTTGCCTGCTTCTCATATGCAGGTCCCAATGGTCCTGAACCCACCATTTGAAAGCGGATGGGAGGATCCTCGAGTTCCCCGGGATGGAATGGATTAGTATCAATATGGATGGCCACTATTAATTCGCCCCTGCTGGTAAGTCTTGTTGTACTAGTCCGTACAGTATTGTTTCTTGTGCAGCCGGTGTGACTCAATGTTCCGTCTATTTTGAAAACCCTTAAAATGTTAAGTGTGACAATCTAATATTGAGCAGACAAAAATGTTTTATGTTATGCATAGCAGATGTCTTGCACCTTGTAAAGATGACGCATTGGAGGATAGGAGATTAGGTGAAGACCCTCCTGTTCCAGGAGGTGTTGCCTATAGACAGTACACGCGTTCATCTGTTTACTGTACGGCAAAGGTCCATTAATTTAAAAGTTAGGACTGTTGATGTTTATACTATTTACAAATCAGGGGCTAGGAATATTCCTGATTTATTAACCTAACCAAAATGCAGAAGAACAGATTGTGCCCACATGAGTGGAACATCAGTGGAACCAACAGAGGCCCTTTGATCATAGTAATATTCATTTCTGTGGATACAGCAATTCTCTTGTATTATAGTAAGATTTTTTTTTTAGACAGCAGTATGAAAGAGTTTTAGACAGTTTTAAAAGAAGAACGGGGGTAGCTTGCGTCTAAAGGACATAGTACCAGGGTGTGTGATTTATGCCCCCCCCCCCCCCCAAAAACAAAGGGCAAGATTTACTAACCCGGCCCCAATTCGCGATTCCATCGCGCGATTCTCTGAGTTGGAGCTGATTCGTTCCTTTATTATTTAATTTAGTTCACCGCTTCCCCAGGTGGGCAAGATCAGAACCCACTGGAACACCACCGAGCCGGGGCTGGCGTGAGGTAAGTGCCAATTTTTGCGACAAATTTTTATTTAAATGCGGGCGCGGTTTTCCAATCGTCGGGTTTCGGTTCGGCCCACGAACCCCCGATTCCCTCCGCGTGCAGCGCGCGCCGATTGCGCCACAAATCCGATCGCGTGCCGCCCAAAACCCGGGGCACTTCAGGAGACATCGGCGCAAATGGAGAAAGATTGAGGTAAACACGTCGGGGACAACGCAGCGTCGGGCCTTCGTACATTACCCCCAATATGTGAATTTTGGGGATTTTCTTAGCATAAACAAAGTCTCATTTTCCATTATGATTGGCACCCATGGCTGGCCAGAACAACGGAGTGGGGGGTAGGGGGGCGGTTGGGGGGGGGGGTAGGAGGTGGGGGGGGTGGTAGGGGTTGGGATGGTTGTTAAAAAACGAAAGTAGCAGTTAGTGCCCCCTTCCTTTGGGTGGATCTCCATTTGTTGGTCCCATGTTTGGGAATCCTGGGCACCAGTTCTACTTTGTGACCATTTTGTGCCACCAGTTTTTGAGCACAGTCGGAGGTCTCAAAAAATGGACACAAGACCCAAAAAAACTCAATCAGGTCAATACATTGAAGTCCAGCTTAAGAGTAGCGAATGTGAACTACTAGTGGAGCCGTATGTTGCCTTGGCGCACCCATCAAGGGAATGTAGGAACTCTTGAGCATTCCACACATGAATTAGTATTTTCTGATCAAGCACGTGTATGCTGGAACTGAGAGCTTTACGAGGTCAGCAATAAAAATGGTGCAGTTTGCCCCCACATTGGATGGCCTGTTCCATATCTTCGCCCTAGTTTAAACAAAAAACGTTGCCAGACTCACACTTTTCCTGCCCTTGCCAACCCCATAATGGCACACAGGGCATGCTACCTCAGCACATGGATCAGATTTATCAAAAGTAGGACAATCATTATGTGCCGTTTCCACTCTGAATGTACATGGTTTTTGTGACGATTATTTGAATACGCGCGCAGGGTCTGAATTATCTGAGCACCCCTGCGCCGCTGAGTGGGAAAGTGGACCACTTTTTATTGGATGCCCCTCTAAGATAGAGCGTAAAAAACATTCAGACCCGGGCATATTAACCAGTAATAGGTAACTTTTATTTGTGTGGCTTTTTTGCGCGTCGGTTGATTAGCGACATTGCCGCCAAACGTGATTTTTGCATGTATTATCCTACATTATTTTCTCACTGTTTTGGTCTAATGTCTAATAAACTGGACACAAAAAAACCAACATAAATAAAAGTTACCTATTAATGGATAAATAGGCGCTGAATGTTTTTACGCTCTATGTTAGAGGGGCACCAAATAAAAAGTGGTCCACGTATCCCAAGCAGCGCAGGGGGCGTCAGATAATTCAAGACCCTCCGCCAGTACTCAATAATCTGTCACACCCTGTACATTAGAGAGGCAAACTGCACATAACACACTGGGGGTCATTTAATAAGGGCCCGATTCACGTTTTCCCGACGTGTTACCCGAATATTTCCGATTTGCGCCGATTTCCCATGAATTGCCACGGGATTTTGGCGCACGTGACCGGATTGTGGCGCATCGGCGCCGGCATGCACGCGACGGAAATCAGAGCGCGTGGCCGAACGAAAACCCGACGGATTCGGAAAAACCGCCGCATTTTTTTAAAAAAATGTGTCGCGAAACTTGCACTTACCTTCACCAGGTATAGGCCGGTGAACTTGAGTGCATTTCGGCAGAATTCAGCACAGCAGCGCCACCTGGTGGACGTCGGAGGAACTACCTTAGTGAATCAGGGCCGGACCCGAATCCACCGCACAGAACGCGCCGCTGGATCGCGAATGGACCGGGTAAGTAAATCTGCCCCACTTTGTCCTACTTTTGATAAATCTGGGCCATTGTGGCTGATGTAGCATGCCTTATGTGCCAATTTATTGGTTTGCAAGGCATGAAAAGTTGAAATTCCTGGCAACTTTTTTTTTTTAAACTAGGCGAGATG
This sequence comes from Engystomops pustulosus, assembly GCA_019512145.1. Lineage (NCBI taxonomy): Eukaryota > Metazoa > Chordata > Amphibia > Anura > Leptodactylidae > Engystomops > Engystomops pustulosus. Next base: position 5,247,884 of record CM033650.1, on the reverse strand, counting down.
GGGAACAAGGCCATCCACTGTGGGGGCAAAATCTGCACCAGATTATAGCTGACCAGGCAAAGCTCTCAGTTCTAGGATACAAGTGCTGAATCAGAATTACTAATTAGTTGGAACTTCTCAGGAATTCCTACATTCATGTGATGGGTGCGCCATTAATTAAGGCATACATCGGCTCCACTGTAGTTCACATTGGCTACTCTTACTGGACAATCAATTGTGTTGACCTGTATTGAGTTTTTTTGGGGTCTTGTGGTCCATTTTGAGACCTCCGACTGTGCTAAAAAAAACTGGTGGCCCAAGTGGTCATACAAAGTAGAACTGGTGGCCAGAGATGCCAAACAGGGACCAGACAAATGGAGAGCCAACCAAAGGAAAGAGGGCCAACTAACTGCAAAATTTCTTTTTTTTACAACCATCCAACCCCTACCCCACTCGTGTTCTGGCCAGCCATGGGTGCCAAGCATAATGGAAAAATGTTTCAAAATGAGACTTTGTTTATGCTAGAAAAATGCACCCAAAATTCACATACTGGGGGTCATTTATTAAGGCCCCGATTCGCGTTTACCCGAATATTTCCGATTTGCGCCGATTTTCCCTGTATTGCCCCGGGTTTTTGGCGCACGCGATCGGATTGTGGCGCATCGGCGCTGGCATGCACGCGACGGAAATCGGGGGGCGTGGCCGAGCGAAAACCCGACGGATTCGGAAAAACCGCCGCATTTAAAACAATAAAAGTGTCGCTTGGGACGCGCTTACCTTCACTCGGCCCAGCTCGGTGAATTCCAGTGCGTTCAGATGCTTTTCAGCGCAGCAGCGCCACCTGGTGGACGGCGGAGGAACTACCTTGATGAATCCCGTCCGGACCCGAATCCACCGCAGAGAAGGCGCCGCTGGATCACGAACGGACCGGGTAAGTAAATCTGCCCCACTGTTTTGGCATAAATCAGACACACCCTGGTACTATGTAACTTTAGACACAAGGCAACACCCCTTTCTTTTAAAACTGTCTAAAACTCTTCATAAATGCAGGTCTAAAAAAATCTTACTATAATAAATAAGAGAAATTGCTGTATCCACAGAAATTACTATTATAGGTCAAAGGGCTCTGTTGGTTTCCCCTGATGTTCCACTGATGTTCAACTCATGTGGCCCATCTGTTCTTTTGCATTTTGGTTAAGGGTTAATAAATCAGGAATATTCTATCCCCTATTGTGTAATAGTATACAGTCATACAGGACTAACTTTTAAATTTAGATATGACCTTTGGCCGTACAGTAAACAGATAGACGCAGTGTACTGCTATAGGCAAACACCTCTTGGAACAAGAGGGTCTTCACCTGAAATATATTAATCCCAATGCATCATCTTTACAAGGTGCAAAGAGCATCTGCTATTCATAAAATAAAACTTTTTGTCTGCTCAATAGTAGCGTCACAGCTTAACATTTTTACAGTTTCAAATAATAAGGAACATTGGGTCACGCGGCTGCAAAAAAACAGATACATGTACTAATACACCAAGGCTTACCAGCAGGGGCGAGTTAACATTGCCATGGGCCAAACGAGTTCAGGGTTTTTCTACACATTGGGGCAGATTTACTTACCCGGTCCGTTCGCGATCCAGCGGTGCGTTCTCTGCGGTGGATTCGGGTCCGGCCGGGATTCATTAAGGTAGTTCCTCCGCCGTCCACCAGGTGGCGCTGCTGCGCTGAAGAGCATCGGAACGCACTGGATTACACCGGCCTATCCTGGATGAAGGTAAGTGCAAGCTCCGCGACACTTTCGGTTTTTGTAGTATACAGCCTGCCCCCAGTAGTATACAGCCGTGCCCCCAGTAGTATACAGCCTGCCCCCAGTAGTATACAGCCTGCATTCTCATTTTTAATTATTTTTAACTCGTATTGACTCGTGTATAAGCCGAGGGGATGTTTTTCAGCACATTTTTTGTGCTGAAAAACTCGGCTTATACACGATTATATATCAAGAATACACCGGAGAGTAACTGTTAAGATGCAAGGAACAGATTGTGATTCTTCTAAAACTTCTTATTCCAGGATCGATTTTATTTCCATTAACAGGGCACAGCCATGGGGTCTGATGTAACCCCTCTACTCCATACGCAAATTATTGTATGGACACATTTGAGAGCCAGTACATATACTGTATACTAATGTGATTGTTGTGCACTACGTCTCACCTATGTAGACTAGGCACCAAAAACCAAATGTTGTTTATACTGTACTGTACTATAAATTGCAACTCCGGAAAGATAGAATGGATCTGTTGATGGGATTGAAGAAAGGTGTCCAATTGGCCTCCACATATGAAAAGTATTTTGTCAATGTACCAATGACTTACATTGACAAAATACTTTTCATATATGGAGGCCAATTGGACACCTTTCTTCAATTCCATCAATAGATCCATTCTATCTTTCCAGAGTTGCAATTTATAGTACAGTACAGTATAGACAACATTTGGTTTTTGGTGCCTAGTCTACATAGGTGAGACGTAGTGGTTGTCTATACTGTACTGTACTATAAACCCTGGAAAGATAGAATGGATCTGTTGATGGAATTGAAGAAAGGTGTCCAATTGGCCTCCACATATGAAAATTATTTTGTCAATGTATCAATGACTTACATTGACAAAATACTTTTCATATATGGAGGCCAATTGGACACCTTTCTTCAATTCCATCAATAGATCCATTCTATCTTTCCAGAGTTGCAATTTATAGTACAGTACAGTATAGACAACATTTGGTTTTTGGTGCCTAGTCTACATAGGTGAGACGTAGTGCACAACAATCACATTAGTATATATGTACTGGCTCTCAAATGTGTCCATACAATAATTTGCGTATGGAGTAGAGGGGTTACATCAGATCCCCTAGCAGTACCCTGTTAATGGAAATAAAATCGATCCTGTAAAATGAAGTTTTAGAAGAATCACAATCTGTTCCTTGCATCTTAACAGTTACTCTCGGGTGTATTCTTGATATATACTTGTGTATAAGCCGAGTTTTTCAGCACAAAAAATGTGCTGAAAAACATCCCCTCGGCTTATACTTATTACAAAGAGTTATATCGAATTAGTATATTGGGCGTTTTAAGCCCGTTCAGTTAGTTTGGTTTTTTTTTGCACAAAATGTTTTGAATTATTCACATCTTAGGATGCATTCTCACTAGTGCTGGTGTCTGCCAGGAGGTGATCCGTAATGGATATGATCTCTTGGTAACTCCAGTTAAGGCTGCCGGAATGCCCGGATTCTACCAGCCTTAGCTGGGGACACCAGGAGGTCAAATCCAGTACAGATCCCCTCCCGGCAGACACCAGCACTAGTAGGAATGCATCCTTACTTTGCATTTTTCAAATAAACTTTGAAAAGTATTTTTGAGTTATTCCATGTTATTTGCACACGGGCCTGAAAGACCCCAGGTATGTAAAAGTGTAGATTTTTATGGTCATGCATTCTAGGGCTAGACATGCCGAACATTACCACAACACCCAAAGAAGCCTTGAACGAGTGGCCAGCAGGTTAAATAAGAAGGAATAGCCATAGTAATTTCCCGACACATCTGCCGGAAAACCATTTAAAGTAAACAGTCTTGTCTAAACTACGTGCTTTTTTTTTTTTTTTTTTTAAGACCCATAAAATAAAGAGCGAGACCTATCCACAAACTTGTGCCGCCTTTTTTGTCATTGGGTCCATGGTTCTGATTATGCCCCAAAAGCTGCACACTGCTATATATCCATAGAAAATTATAGTGCACTGCAAGAATTTGCATTTACTCTTTCAGCTACACCATCTCCACGCCACATTGGCGTGAAGGGGTAGCAGCCGCTGGGGTATTGGGTGAGCATGGAGCGTTCCTGCGCAATTTAGATAGCTTGTGCACATTCAATTGTTTGCTGGTGTGTACAAAAAACTATGCCAGGTTGGACCCATTGTAGTTTTGGCCGCCAGCACAGCTGGCAGATATATCTGGAGGTCTGAGCCTCCTGTTGTATCTGCCATGGCTTCATCGGCACATGATAAATCTCTCCCTTCTAGTTTTATACTGCACTCAATTTAACAAATTGTCAATGCACTTTAAAAAAAAAAACTAAAAAAAAAAACCTTATATTCTCACCCTCCGGCGGCCCCGATGCACAGCGTGGCTTACCAATGTCGGTAACATCCTGCAGGACGCGGCCATGTCTTCTCCCGGCTGGCGCATAGTATGACGTCAGCAGCGGCCGCGTCATACTATGCGCCTGCTGGCCGGGAGAAAAGCATGACCGCGCCCTGTAGTCTTTTACAGAAGAAGGAAGACAGGCACGGAAGACAGAAGAGGAGCCGCGCTGCGCATCGGGGCTGCTGGAGAGCGAGTATATAAGTTTACTCTTTTTTTTTTTTTTTTTTATAACGGGGGGCAGGAAGGCTATATACTGGGGGGTCTGTGACCAATGCATTTCCCACCCTCGGCTTATACTCGAGTCAATAGGTTTTCCCAGTTTTTGGTGGTAAAATTAGGGGTCTCGGCTATTACTCGGGTCAGCTTATACTCGAGTATATACAGTAGAGTGCCTACAAGTAGTATTCCACCCCCTGCAGATTTAGCAGGTTTGATAAGAAGCAAATAAGTTAGAGCCTTCAAACAAGAGCAGGATTTATTAACAGATTCATAAATCTTACAAACCAAAAAGTTATGTTGCTTAGTTATATTTTAATAAATTTTAAACATAAAAGTGTGGGTCAATTATTATTCAACCCCTAGGTTTAATATTTTGTGGAATAACCCTTGTTTGCAATTACAGCTATATACGGTACTAGAATTTTACACTCATTCTCATTATTCTATCTTCCGTATGACTCTGCTCACATATATTTACATGTGATTCGAATACAAGATATGTGAACCTTGGATGTCTCAAAGCGCAGATACAAACTACCCCTGTTTACACACAACTATCATATTGCACAGGCCAATCACTAAATAGTCACATAGTTTACATTGTTTTTACTGTTGAAAAAAGACACTTGTCCATCAAGTTCAACCAAGGAAGGGAAGGGATTGGATGAGGAAGGGATTTAGGGGAAACAATTCTATATAACATAACAATCAATGTGATTTAGGTGTAAAAAGGCGTCTAGACCCTTCTTGAAGCTCTCTGCTGTCCCTGCTG
>CM033650.1:5016309-5237096 GCA_019512145.1 Engystomops pustulosus | reverse complement strand
TAGAGGATGCCCCCTATCTATGGTGATGGTAGAACCTCCTCTCCTCTAGGTGTACAGGATGCCCCTTGTCTATGGTGACGGTAGAACCCCTCTCCACTAGACGTAGAGGATGCCCCCTGTCTATGGTGATGGTAGAACCTCCTCTCCTCTAGGTGTAGAGGATGCCCCCTGTCTATGGTGATGGTAGAACCTCCTCTCCTCTAGGTGTAGAGGATGCCCCCTATCTATAGTGATGGTAAAGGCTCCTCCCCTCTAGGTGTAGAGGATGCCCCCTATCTATGGTGATGGTAGAACCTCCTCTACTCTAGGTGTAGAGGCTGCCCCTTGTCTATGGTGATGGTAGAACCTCCTCTTCTCTAGGTGTAGAGGATGCCCCCTGTCTATGGTGATTGTAGAACCTCCTGCCAAATCAAATATTTGTACATTGTAATGAGGTCTCCCCTCAGCTTTTTTTTTTCTAAACTGAATAATCCAAAATTTTGTAATCTGTCATTGTATTCTAGTCCCCCATTCCCCGAATAATCTTGTTTGCTCTACTCTGCACCCATTCCAATTCGATCACATCCTTTTTATATACTGGTGCCCATAACTGTACACAATATTCCAATGCAAAACTATGTCCTTATCATGAGAATCAATTCCTCTCCTGATACATCCCATAATTTTATTTGCTTTAGCAGCAGTTGCCTGGCTCTGGTCACTAAAATTAAGTTAACCATCTACCAATACACCCATGCTGCAGCTTTACCATATAAAAAATGTTGTTTCCAAGTGCATAACTTTACATTCATCTACATTAAACTTCATCAACCATTTTTACGCCCACTCCTCCAGCTTCCACAAATCTCTCTGTAATGCTAAACTATCCACCGAAATGAATTACTTTACTGAGCTTAGTATCATCTGCAAAAATTGAAAGTGGCTGTGTAAACCCTCTATACAGTCATTGATAAAAATATTAAAAAGAAGGATGCCCAATACTGTTCTCCACTGGTAACATCAATCCAATCTGACAATGTTCCATTAATAATGACCCTCTGTTCACTAAGTCAATCGTTTAATAATAATAATTCTTTATTATTAATAATTCTTTATTTATATAGCACCTACAGACTATGCAGCACTGTACAAATAGGTCCCTGTCCCCATGGGGCTCACAATCTAAACAACTTACATAAAAAAGACAGATTTTCCCCTAGTCTCAGCAGTCACATTCTATGTACCAACCTTTTATTCGGCGCTCTATCATATGCCTAGGAGAAGTTCAGATACACAACATCCCTAGCCTTACCCATGGTGAATCTGGGTTACAAGGTTATGTACAGTGAAATACTCCAGGATAGCATCTCTAACAAACTCCTCAAATATTTTTTCCACAACAGAAGTTAGACTCACAGGTCTGTAGTATCCAGATCACTTTTGATCCTTTTTTGCATATTGGCTTTGCACTAGTCTTATGGAAGATAACCAGTCCTCAGGGAATCTTCAAATATTAAAAATAATAGTCTGTTAACCACATTGGCTTTTTTTTTTTGTTTTTCTTATCCTTTTTCCAATACGGAATGTCTTTTTTGTAGGACTTTTTTATAATATGTGTGAATATGTCCCATTACAAGTTTAGAGTGTTTGTTGTCCCTCTTCGTAAAGCAGTATGCTCTCTCTAACAGTTGCTCAAGGAAAGCATGCATGGCACAGAATGTACGCTGTGCAGTATTTATAATGTCCTTTGTACTAATGGGGAATCCAAGAGAAAATAAGGAAGAAAAAAAGTAGAATTCACAGAAAAAGTGTTCCATGAAAAATCAGCACTCAATCTTAAATCACTTAATCCTGAGGCAGGGGCATAACTTGGAGAGACAGGGTCCCATAGCAGCTTCTGAATGGGGCCCCCATTCCACCTTAAAAAAATATACATATTTTAACATGCAGGTTACAATCACACACATTTCTATACTTCCATACATACACATACAGTTCTTCACTCATACAGACATTTATACCCTCACGCATACACACATATAAAGCATATTCACATGACATATACACATGCAGTGCCAAATACAGACGTACAGCATATATATACTGTACAGAATATACACACCATATACATGTACAGTATCAGCCGGCTCTTTTATGTGAATGGCGGGAGTAGGCTCCCCTCAGTAACCCAATGGCTCACTTAACCCCGCCCATAACTGGCTCATTAGGCCCGTTTAACATGATACAATCAGGTTAAAAGTGGTGTGAATAGGGATGAGTGACTGGCTTGTGGCTCCCTATCATTTATTTAAAAGGGAGCCATTCAAGAGCCAGAAGAGCCGGCTCTTCTTAGTGAGCAGAGGCTAATGAGCCAGCTCGCTAAGAAGAGCCGTAATTCCCATCACCACTGCTGTGATTTCATGAGATCACATACATACATGAAGTAGACAATCTTACTGGGTAAAGGGCCTTAGATGACATCACCCTGGTCACATGACATGAAGTGCCCAATGATGTAACAGAGCTCTCTCTCTCTCTCTCTCAATGTTCCAGTCAGCAACATGTTCTAGCAGTGAGACCTGTCAATCAGGAACAAGGAGGCTGGACAATGCAAGTAGAATGCAGGACACACTAACTAAACTTTTCATAGTTTTTAATAAAGTATTTATTTTGGGTGGGTTCATTTAAATGACAGATTCTCTTAAGTGGTCTAAAGATTTATCTTTAGGTTTTCAAGTCCTATTAAAGTGATTAATAAAGGTCTAAAATTCATAAGAAAGCAAACAAACTAACTGTATCACAGAGCAAAGATATCATGGGAGCAGAAGGGGTGAACACTGAATGGCCTTCAGGGACATTGACCTGAAGTGAAATCGTAGAGCGATGTTCCAGGTTTAGAAATTTAACATCTACTGTTCCAATGTGAACATTGTAAAAATAGCAAGGAATTTCTTTATTGAAAGTGTGTGTAACACTGTTTCTTGCGATTATGACTTTATTCAGAATATTTAAGCAGTTGTCCCAGGCTCAGCAAGCTCGTTAAGATCCTAAGTTGAGACCCAACTGCTGTGAGTCACTGCTTCCCCCTCCTATCTCCATAGAATACCTTTTTAATCTGACACCTCGGTGAGTTTCAGTCCACCTTCCTAGCACATTGTTCAGCACATAGAGAATGGATGGAGTTTTAGGACTCGTGCTCAACCTGGTCTTCCATTATATATGGGCAAAGGGACCCCCATTCTCCTGATTAGTAAATGTCCCAGTGGTCCAATCCCCACCAATCAGGTTGTTTTGAGAGGAGATAACAATAACCCCCTTCCCCGTGAGTGTACTGTGTAAATAATCCAATACAGGCGGTCTCCTACTTAAGAACACTCGACTTACATACGACCCCTAGTTACAAACGGACCACTGGATATTGGTAATTTATTGTACTTTAGCCTGAGGCTACAATAATCAGCTGTAACAGATATCACAGGCGTCTGTAATGAAGCTTTAGTGTTACTCCTGGTTCTTATGACAACACAACATTTTTAAAATCCAATTGTCACAGAGACCAAAAAAGTTCTGGCTGGGATTACAATGACAAAATCTACAGTTCCGACAAATTTAACTTAAGAACAAACCTCCAGACCCTATCTTGTATGTAACCCGGGGACTGCCTGTACTGTCATTTGTATCAGTATCATAGTCGTACATTGTGGATTATGGATTTGCATCATGGATGGTCTGAGCACTGAAACTTTCCGTTCATGATGGTTTTCTCACTACATTACATGTGGATTTTGACCTTCACAGTTGCAGAAGAAGTATGGTCCAGTTTTCACTGTGCATTTTGGATCTCGGCCAACGGTGATGCTTTGTGGTTATGATACGGTGAAGGAGGCCTTGATAGACAACAAAGACGCCTTCAGTGGAAGAGGAAGAATGCCGTTGTATGACTATATGCTGAAGGGATATGGTAAGATCTCATATCATTAGATAATTTCCTTGTGAATGTGATGTCATACTCCAGAAGCTCAATGAGTATCTTCTCTTCTAGGAATCATAGTCAGTAATGGCGAGCGCTGGAGACACATGAGACGCTTTGCACTTACCACCCTTAGAAACTTCGGGATGGGTAAGAGGAGTATAGAAGAGAGAATCCAGGAGGAGGTCACGTTTCTTGTGAAAGAATTTGGCAAAACTGAAGGTATGGAAACATCTCATGAACCTTCATCATCTCCTATAAGAAGCAGTTGGTCCTTCTTTTCATGGATATGGGTAGGCATTGAAAATGGCTTCAATAAAAAGTTGGGTAAACAGAAAAAAATTGGCAGAAGTTAATAGGATAACTTAAATATAGCCTAAAGGTTATATACATTGGCCCAAAAGCAGCGTCAACCACCCTTTCCAATGATATTTTTAGCTGACAGGTCTTGTCTAGGATTGTATTCGAGAGAAGTTTGTTGTACCACTGTGGTTGGAGTATTCAATCCTCCAAATTGTTTGAATGGTCCCGCAGCCTCTAAAGTATCTTCATGTTCACTCTATCAATAACTCGCACTTCTTTCAATCTCAATAGGACAAACGTTTGACCCCACCTTCCTCCTCAGTTGTGCCGTATCCAACATCATCTGCTCTGTTGTATTTGGGAAAAGGTTTGACTACAAAGATGAACATTTTCTGACTTTCTCAAAATATCACTGGCATTATCGATTCATGAATTCGGAATGGGTTTGGTGGGGTCATCACCAGTTTTTACTCATTTGACCATATAATTAAAATTCTGCATTTTGTAGATGTTAATCATGTTGGAGATGTTCACGTGGTCTCCACCTGAAAATCACTTTGTATTGCCAGATTTTCTACTTCTTCCATCGATTTATGCACCATATGCCTGGTCCTCACCAGACGGGTTTTCAGCATTTCACTGATTTCAGAGCATTTGTTCAAGAGCGGGGTGGATGAGAGTTGAGAAACACTTAACTCAGACTCTACAAGACACTATATGATTGCTTCCGGTTAAGATGCAACAGGTAAGAGATAACAGGTGAAAATTCTTCTTTGGAGTATGAAGAACTTAAAGAAGATAACATGCAATATTCTTCCATAATCAAATATCTTCCTTGGTGGCTGATGGTCCAGACTCCCATTTGTCTTCACTAATACAAGAGTCTCCAGCTCATAGACCTGATGAAGAGAGATCCCTTTAATAAAAATGAATAATTATCTAACACATCCCAATGTAGACTTAATTAATCTTCTGTACAAAAATAATCTCATTGGAGCTGATCCATTCACAATTTCCTCTGGTCAACAATTGTCTTCCTCCATGCACGTAAATCCAACTGCAGGACTTCCTCCATAGGGTATACTACAAAAGTTCTCATTAAAGAGGACATCTGTAATCATCTACCCTGGGTACGAGGACCTGTGCCCAAGCCATCAACAGCACTACTTACTCTCTATCTCCATCCATTAGATATTTGGGGCACTTGTCTAATGTTAAATGGATGATGTATGACTAGAGATGAGCGAGCACTAAAATGCTCAAGTGCTCGTTATCCGCGTCGAACTTTTCCAGATGCTGAATGCTCGTATCGAGTGAACGACCCATTGAAGTCAATGGGAGACTTGAGCATTTTTACTGAAAGACACATTGAAAGAACACATTGAAGATGTTCCGTACATCGCTAACTTATCCGAAGACAAGCGTGCAGAAAGGTGTTCTTCACAATAGTATGTGAAGAACAATATGGGTGAAGAACACATTGCAGATGTTTCCATACATCTGCAATGTGTTCTTCACACATTTTGTTCTCACATACATTGTGAAGAACACGGTCGGAGCGTGTTTCGGATAAGTTAGCAGATGTACGCGAAATCTGCAATGTGTGTCTTCACTGTGTTCTTCCATGGTTCTTCACTTAAAGATCTGTGTTCACTGTTTTCATGTATTCTTCACTGTCTTCACGTATTCTTTCTTAAGTAAATGCTCGATCCCAAGCAGGCGAAATACTCGTCCAAGCAACGAGCCGTTTCGAGTATGCTAATACTCGAACGAGCCTCAAGCTCGGACGAGTATACTCGCTCATCTCTGCATATGACCTCTTTTTCAGCTAGGAATCTCTGTAACTATTAGAAAAAATTTATACTGTATTTGCCTTTATACCGGATCAACAAAATCGGCCTCCGAATTCCATAATGAGAATCTAGTAGTATCTGTTATTAATTTGTTCTTGCCGGGACTGAGACACCAGCACCACCCTTCGATTGGTTTACTGCTTCTACTAAAAATCCGAAATTCAAGGTACATTTAGCTTTTCTGTATCAGCCAAAACTGTGCTTAAAATGGTCACTGCTTGAACTTTTTATAAGGTCATTTTTTTAATGAATCATCACGGTGAATAAAGCTATACCTGTTTAGCAAAGTCCAGAGAAGAAATTGACCGGGTATAGGTGATCGTTGCCCATCTGTAGAGGATCGATCCAGGATGCCTTACACTGAAGCCGTAATCTGGGAGATTCAGAGATTCAGTGACATTATTCCTACTGGTTCCTCACTCTACAACAGGGATGTGTCATTTCGAGGTATACCATCCCAAGGTAAAAATGTAGAAGGATATAAAGCCTAATAAGTGTCTGAAATTTCTTATACTTGGCTTCTTATGACATGTCACTTGAGCGCCTCATGCGCCGCGTTCACTAACCATGAACACGTCACCCCCCTCAATATTCACCCCTCTGTCCTGCCCACAGCCTGCAGACAGCCGGTGACATCAGCCGACTGTCTACAAATTTTGCCGTGCTTATTGCACAGCCTGCAGTTTATTAGTCATTTAAGTATTTTTATAAAGTTCTTTTCTCCAGAGTACTTATGCCATGGAACTAGCCAAAAACAGTGCCCTCATCCCCTAGAGGTAACGAGCAGGCTTGTAAGCACAGTCTACCATCCGTAATCTGGTGGTAGATGTACTTTAAACACTAATTTGGCCAATGACTATATTTTTTGACAATTATACACATACACTGGAATGTCAGCAATGGGCAAGCAAATGTCTTCTTAATGGGGCAAGAATGATTTGCTGCCACACCCCAACGGTGGTGTTTCATCTCTCATGAGGACAAATGAGATCCAAGATACCAGATTTTTTGGCTATATAAGTATAAGCATAAATATGATAGATTGCAACATAAATAATCTTAATTCTTCAACTTTTAGGGCACAGATGTGTTCCCATTATTAACCACTGTATTGAAAGATCCTGAACAGTTTCATGAGCCGGAGGTCTTCTCCCCGGATCGGTTTCTGGATGATGATGGGGCAGTAAAGAAACATGCGGCTTTAATGCCGTTCTCTGCAGGTAAAATGTCTTCTGTGCTTGGTCAAGACAAGAGTCAAAATCTCAAGGAAGAACTTAATTAATTGGAAGATCAAGTTCCTTGCCAATTTTTTTTGCATGAAAGTTGACAAGAGAAATTGTTGACTAAAAACTCTTCATCATGTCTCTCCATAGGAAGAAGGAGTGTCCAGAGAAGGCTTAGCTCAGATGGAACTCTTCCTATTCCTGACGACTTCCCAAGAAGTTACCCGACCCCCAGAGGTGCCGAGAGAGAAATAGATCTAAGCCTGAGTTTAGTAGCACGGGAACCTACCTCGTAGTAGTTACAAAATCTCGTCTCGGGATAAAATTTTTAACTCAATTTCATGACTATTCTGACTGTAATTATTTATTGTAAGAGAATTTTGTAATATGTTATAAACCTTTGTCCATCAATGAGTTAATTTTGTAACTTTTCACACCATCAGACAGACGGGTGTCCCATGGCTGATCCCCAATGTTTTGTACTATTTTTAGCTATTTTTTTAAAGAGACTTTGCCAATTAAGACCTTCCTTATCTCATCCTGGAAGACGTATTCACCTAAGACAGACAAGAAGACAGTGTATACCCTGAGTGTATATATCAAGTCCATCTCTGACATGAAAATTTTTTTTTTTATTATTCCAATTGAAATGTTTAAAAAAATGTTTGTTTTTTTAAATAAAGTGTTTTCTGCATTGAAGTTTTGTCATATATAATATTATTGATTAAATTGCAAAGTTTCCAAGTATTGATTAGTAGGAATTAGTAGTGTAAATTAGATCTATAATTTTACTTACCTTTGTTTAAAGGAATTCACCATCAAAATCCATCTGATAAACAGGCATTACTCATAGATCACAGCACCGGGACTGTGGTGTCTTCTATATTTGTTATCCATGCCTCCTTCTCCTTCTAAAATCAAGTTAAATATGATGCTAATAACCTGAAAGGCTCTTGGGGGCGTTACCAGAGTCCTTTGATTCCTTTACATAGTTTTAAAAGTTGATTTTTAGAGAAGGAGACCATGGATAACGGATATAAGAAGTACCAGTCACAGTGCCCGGATCTATGAGTAAGTGTGAGTTAGTAAGTGATCTATGAGTAAGTGTGAGTGAGTAGGTGATCTATGAGTAAGTGTGAGTGAGTAGGTGATCTATGAGTAAGTGAGTCATGATGGCTTTGATGGTGAATTTCCTTTAAGATTTTCGTTAGAAATAGTCGGACCTTTGAAGCTCCACCCCAATTGCACCTATGGCTCCCACATTACAGATTCTCTATAGTTCCTACTGCTCTATACTTTCTTCTTCAGCAGTGACATCAAAATACAGAGGATGATCACTGCTGCTGCAACTAATCACCGACTGCAGTAGATTTAATATACTGTATGTTGAAGAATGACTTACATACATAAACAAGGGCCCGTTCATGTCCCTTCCGTGCATCCTTCAATCTCCTCTGATCTCCTCTGATCCGACACCATCTTAAGGTTACATTTTCTTTTACTTTGTACTTGCAGCTACCATTACCATGATGCATCAGCACAGTATGACATGGGTAGCTAGAGGCAGTAGTATTTCTTGGAGTTGGAAGCATTTTTATCTTTCTCTCCATATTCTATTGATATTACTATGGTTAGAAATGGCCTTGTCATGTGACGGTTCCTCAGATGCACGGCTCATTAGATTTGATAACTGGACTGCATTGTACGTTAACTTTTGAATCAGGCTTCATGCACACAAAAATGCTGCTCCCCCTATTGATGTCCATAGGAAGTGACTGCGCAGGCGGCAAAGATCGGTAGGAATAGGCTATTTTTAGGACACAGTGGTTATAGTTTACTTGCACTAGGGCCAATTTACACATAACACAGTGGGGGTCATTTACTAAGGACCCGAATCCCATTTTTCCGACGTGTTTCCCGAATATTACCGTTTTCCCTGAATTGCCCTGGGGTTTTTGGCACACGCGATCGGATTGTGGCGCATCGGCACCACTGGGGTAAGTAAATCTGCCCCAGTGATTTCATCTGTTCCATTAAGCTTTTTAGTTTAATGGACATATTTAAATAAACATTAATCCACTTTTATGCAAAACATTTTTCTAATATACTTTACTAACACATTCTTCTTAGTTTATAAAGAAATTCAATCCATTCCACCCTATAGAGATGTGTATTCCAGCCTGCACTGTGTGTCTATAGAGGCTGCATGAGCTCCATGTGTTTGGATATAACATCTCTGAGATGGGGGGATTAACCCCTTCACTTTTAGCTTTATGTTTGAAAATACTGTTCATAGCATACTACAGCCATGGAGAGAGCAGGAGGTGTTACCACTCAGAGCTGTGTAACAAACAGGAGAGGAGACAGATTTGCCATAGCAACATAGAAGTAACATTGTAACTAAGGAGCACATTGCAGCAAAATTTGTTAATGAAGTATATTAGACAAATGTTCACAACAGTCCCCCACACACAATATCAAAAATCATCTGAAACGGTAAGTCTTAAGTGATCATTTGTGGTCCCCTTTTTGTTTTGTTGTTATTTTTAAACAGATAATAAAATAATGGAATTAAAAAGACAGATGTGAGTGTAGCCTAATAAAAATTGGAATAATTGGCCAAAAAATCAGAAATGTTAAATATTTAAATATTAAATATTAAAGAGACAGTATGAATACATCAAACAAATATGTTTTTTTAATATTTTTTTACATAATTAATACTTTTTCATCTTTGGAAAATTGAGTTTTATTAATTTTTAAAAATATCTTTCAATATTTCAGACTTTATCAATCTTTATCCTTTATTGGATCATCTAAGAAAACACATCCAGGCAAGTGTTGGTCCTTGGTCATAATAAAATAATATTAGAAGGATAATCTGAAACTGAGAGTAGGCGGCTACACGCTACCTCCTTTATTTTTAAAGGCATTTTTTAAAAGTCTGACAGAGGAGCTCCAATAGTTAACAAAAACATCCATTCATTTTGGGCCAATAACCTTCCTCCTGGGGTCAGACTCTAGTACAAACCACCTCCACCATGTATATTGTCCTCACTTTCCTCATAGATTTCATCATTACCCTTCTTTCATCTTTAGAAAAGGTCAAAGTGCAGATAAAGAACGTGATTGGTCAAACGTGAATTTTTGCCATGGAAGACTGAGCCAAGATGCCCAACACTGAAGTTGTTTTACATGAAGTTCATAGATTTCTTATCTCATGCTGTGACAGTGGACAATATTTTCAGGAACAACCATCTTCACATGGCATTAAAACCATACCAGTGACATCTGATCTGTCCCTGGAACAATGACGTGGAGACCCCGTTCTGCAGAGGTGGAGTCTTGGGCAAGAGGAGTGGCTGGCAGCCATCTTGTGAGTGTGATGCACAGATCTGAGATGGAAAAGGACTTCAGACAGAGAGATCTAGCTCCATCCATGAGTGTGACCATTCCCTAAAGGGCCAAGGCTGCTGCTAGTGGAGCTGGATCAGAGACAGTGACTGTCAGTGTTACTGACCTGGAGGAGAAGCCATAGGGGCCCTGCTGAGAGGACAGAATCAGTGAGGCTGCATGTTTGCTAGATGGGCCCCTCTTCCATCTATTTTAGAAGGCTAAGGTATCCAACAGACCCGGGACAGTAAGAGAACTGAGGCCTACTGTACAGACACTGTGGATAACCGTGCATGCACCGCATTACATTTTGGTGCCAAGTTGTTAGTGACTGAGTTAGGGCCTGAGGTTAGAATAGATAGATGCATTGTAAGTCACAGGTCCCGTCACTGCCAAAGCATTTACTTACTCGATATACAGACTAGTACCCATAGGATCCTATAGAGACTCTAAAGAGAATCTGATTTTTTATTGCACAGTGTGTGGGGGGGGGGGGGGATAGAATTAGTTTGTTAAGTTTGTAAGCTTTTGTGCTGTGCTGACGGAATTGTTTTTGTGAATTTGGGTATTAAACTGGACAGCCTGCGGATAGGTAAAATTATGAAGTATACTGAGCGCACACAAGGTAAGTAAATATTTGTGAGTCCTTTAAAAAAAAAAAAAACATTATGATACTTACAGTATAAGTCAAGGCACCGAATTTTGCCTCACGTATAAGCCTCGGGTAGGAAGTGTTGCAACTACTCTTTAATAAAATGTCCAGCAGGAGCACCACCTCATCAATAAAATGTTCAGCAGAGCCCCACTTTATGTTTAAATGTCCAGCAGAGCCCCCCTTTATGATTAAATGTCCAGCAGAGCCCCCCTTTATGATTAAATGTCCAGCAGAGCCCCCCTTTAAAATATAATGTCCAGCAGAGCCCCCATGTAAAATAAAATGCCCAGCAGAGCCCCCCTTTGAAGTATAATGTCTAGCAGAGTCCACTTCATGATAAAATAATAAACTTAGTACTTACCTCCAGCGCTTACTCTGGCATCCTCTGGTCCCCGCATCTTCAAGCGTCCAGACAATGCGGGCAGGGTCACGTCTATGCTCCCTGCCCACACACTGATACTGTGACATGGCGTGATGTCACAAGGTGGAGATATGCCGCGCCATAGTGTGCGCATGCAGGCTGAGAGCAGACGTGCCTCTGGTGCGCGGCCGGGATGCCGGAAGATGTGGGGAGAAGACGAGCTGCGGGGAGAAGCGGATGTTGGGGGTGAGCACCGGGGGTGAGCACCGGAGGTGACTACTAACCTTCCTCTAGTGTTAGCTTTCTGTTACTCTTACTTATCTTAATGGGTCGGTTTTGACCCGTGTCTTAAATCACCCCTAGGATACCCTAAAAACAGTTATTTATGATCCAATTTGTTTCTTACTTCTTAGTTACCTTGTTAGGGTTTCTCATTCATGGAAGGATTGACTTTAATATTTTTGTTGTGGCCCCCTGGGCCTTTCATTTGAGAGCGTACCCTTCATTTTCAATATAAAAATATTGTCAAATGAATCTCAAGAGAATAATATAAACTTTAAAAAGTTTGTTATATTACCTGACTATTACTGAAGGGTTTTAGAACACATTTCTTAAATGTAAAAAAAATGAACATATATATTTTTTACATTATTAACTCTACTAACATCTATGGTGTTACGGGTCAATTTTGACCCATATCTAACTACTTTATGAAAAAGGGGTGGGAGGAGGCATAGTAGGCCTGAGAGACCTGGACCGAGGTAGGCCCCGCAATCCTCGGCGTCGGCAGTATATGACCAGCCCCAGGGTCAGACTCGCTCCCAGTCTCCACCAAGTTAACCCAATGTGCCGTCAGCGATACATAGTGGCCCTGCCCAGCAGCACTCGTCCACGTGTCCGTGGTCAGGTGGATCTTGTCAGAAACGGCATTGGTCAGGGCAAGGATGCTGTTGTCCGACTGATCTGTGACGGGCTGGGACGGCACATCAGGAAAAGAAGTGGCGGCTGGGGACCGAATACCGAGGGGCGGCCGCCGCCATGAGGTTGCGAAAGGCCTCGGGCGGCATCTCCAGGCTAAGCAGTTTGGAGATGTGGACGTTGAGGGCTTGGGCGTGTGGGTGGGTTGCACTGTACTTCCTCTTGCACTCCAGCGTCTGGGGTATGGAGAGCTGAACGCTGCACAAGGAGACAGTGGTGGATGCTGTGGAGGTTCGTGGAGGCGAAGGTGTGGTTTTCGCACGGGAGGTGTTTGGGCCAGGATCCTGGGCAGGGGGCTGACTAGCAGAGGCAGCAGGTGACACAGGGGAAGAAGCAGTGATGTGCCCGGCCGGAGGTGAACGGCCTTGGTTCCATTGAGTGGGGTGTTTAGCATTCATATGCCTGCGCATACTGGTGGTGATTAAGCTGGTAGTGGAACCCCTGCTGATCCTGGTGTGGCACAGGTTGCACACCACAGTCCGTCGGTCATCCAGTGTTTCTTTAAAGAGCCTCCAGACTTCCGAAAATCTAGCCCTCGCCACGGGAGCTTGGCTACGTGAAACATTTGGCGCTGACGCACCAGCTCTGGCCCTGCCTCTCTGTCTGGCCCCACCACTGCCTCTTCCAACCTGTTCTGGTAGAGGACTCTCCTCCGTCTCAGAAGCACTGTGTTCAACCGGCCTATCAACCCAGCTTGGGTCTGTCACCTCATCATCCTCCGATCCCTCAGTCTGCTCCCCCCTCGGGCTTCCTACCCTGACAACAACTTCACCACTGTCTGACAACCGTGTCTCCTCATCGTCCGACACCTCTTTACACACTTCTTCCACAACGTCAACAATGTCATCATCACCCACAGACTGCGACCGGTGGAACACCTGGGCATCGGAAAAGAGACTCTGGGAAGGGTCCAGAAAACAGTACCTCAGAGTACACCGGTTCGAATGCCAAATTTTCCTGGGAGGGGGCACACTGGGGGGAAGGAGGCTGAGGTGGAGGAGCTGGAGAAGTGCTGATTTCGGTGACATGGGTGGACTGCGTGGAAGACTGACTGGTGGTCAAATGGCTAGAAGCATTGTCCACAATCCACGACATCACCTGTTCGCATTGTTCGGCCTCAACAGTGCTCTACCACGAGTCCCAGTAACTTGAGACATGAAGCTAGGGAGTGTATCTCTGCGGCGTTCCCCTGCTCCCTCATCAGCAGGTGGTGTCTCAACCCGCCCAGGACCACGGCCTCTGACCCCTGTAGTAGTTGGACGCCCACGTCCACACCCTCGTCCTCTGCCCCTAGCCCTCGGGTTCAACATTTTCAAAATTAAAGTGTAAACTGTAATTTTTTGGGGATTTTTTTGGTTTTTTTTGGTTTTATTTGTGGGTTTTTTTTTTTTTTTTAACAAAACGATGCTATCCTATTGCTATGGCTAGTTTCTATCCTACACTGACAGCACACAACTGGATTTTGTGCTGTTCCTGATGACTTTGAGTTATAAAAAAAAATAAAAGTAAAAAAAAAAATCAGCCGACTGTGCCTAATTCAAATCAAACCCCTAATAAATTGTCCCACTTAGGTTTTTGAGATGTGTGTGTCACTAAGAGCTAAATAGAACATTCCCAAGTCTCTCTGCAAATTCCTTACAATATGGTACTAGCTGCACTACTAGTGCCAGCATGGCCAGCCACAAGCAAATCAACAAAATATATATATATAACCCTATTGTAGGCCTAAGAAAGTCGGTTGTGTTCTTGTATGCCTAGTTTCTAACAGCACACAAGAACTGGATTTTAAGTCACTGTAAGTTTTGAAAAAAAAAAAAAAAATCGTCAGACTGTGCCTAATTCAATCAAACCCCTAATAAATTGTCCCACTTCGGTGTTTGAGGTGGATATGTGTGTCACTAAGTGCTAAACACAACGGTTGCAAGTCCCCCTGCTAATTCCTCACAAAATGGTACTAGCTGCACTACTAGTGCCAGCAAGCCCAGCCACAAGCAAATAAAAAAAAAAGTATAACGTTATTGTAGCCCTAAGAAGGGCTGTTGGGTTCTTGTAGAATCACTCCTGCCTAACAATAAGCTAATAGAACACCCTACGCTTTCCCTGACCAGCAGCAGTTCTCTCCCTAGCGGCATCCAGACACAGAATGATCCGAGCAGCGCGGGCAGGCTAGTCTATTCGGTCACCTGATCTGGCCAGCCAACCACTGCTATCGACGTGTAAGGGTACCACGTCATGCTGGGTGGAGTGCAGAGTCTCCTGGCTTGTGATTGGCTCTGTTTCTGGCCGCCAAAAATCACAACGGCGGGAGCTGCCATTTTCTCGAGCTGGCGAAGTATTCGTCCGAGCAACGAGCAGTTACGAGTACGCTAATACTCGAACGAGCATCAAGCTCGGACGAGTGTGTTCGCTCATCTCTACAGGGAATCCCAAACTAAGAACAGTACAAAGTAGACCAATCACATAGGACCATATACGATAACATTTTGCTGTGGATGTATGAAACATGCAACCAGTAGTCAAGTGCAACTATGTATCTCTGCAAGCAATTGAGTATTTATAGCTTTAAGACTACAGTCAATAATTTAGTTGTTTCAACAAAATCAGGTGTTTGTAGGAACTAAGATTACATTATGTATCCTGCTCTTTTATGTGTGACCTTATGTTTTGATAGGTATTTGAAAATTTGGAAATTAAACTACTGTACATAACATATGATCCCAGGAAATAGGAATATAATATTTGATCATTGAGACCCTCTGCTTGTAATGTACACAAAATGAATGTCCATCTGAATTCAAGTTAAAGAATCTTACAATTATAGTCCCTTCATCTCGGTGAGGGTTCAGCCACTTCAATCATTTAAATTTGGACTAATCTCTGATCGACATTATGGTTTTCCCAAACATGGTGAGCAATTGTGGTGTCCTTAGAATTTCAAATATCATTCACATGATCCCTGAATCTCCTCCTTGCATCTCTAAAAGTTTTTCCCACATATTGGGTGTGGCAAATGCATGTCATTAGATAGATGACTCCAATAGTTTTACAGTTGGCAAAATGATATTTCCTAGTCACTGAGCTATGAAAAGTATTCCAATGGGGGGCGGAGCTTGACCGCTGGAAGTGATGGCCGCATAATCCTGCGCTCCTCGCTTCACCGAGAAAATTTTCGTTTTTTCATTATTGGGGCCATGTGACGGCATTTTTTTTGTGGGATGAGATGCTTTTTCCAGTGTTACCATTTTGGGGTTGGTATCACCTATTGTTGAAAATTTAGGAACTTTTTTTTGAGGCAGGAGTAGAAAAGCATCAATTCTGTACTGGATATTCTACTTTTTTCCCCCCATGTTCACCGTATAGCCTAATAACAATGTTAACTTTATTTTATGGGTCGATACCAGACATGAATATTTTTTCTTACGTTTTACTAAATTTGTCAAATAAAACCCTAATATGGGGAAAAATCTATAATTTTTGCATTGCCGACTTCCAAGTGGCATAACATTGTTACTTTTTTGGCTACGGAGCTGGTTGATGGCTCGTTTTTTGCTAGGTTTCCTTTAAGGATTTGTCTCATCAAACAATGTCTCAACATTTACAATCATTTGAACTGAAAGTCCACTCTTTAGTGACCAAACCTCTCATTATCAGAAAAAATAAAAAGGCTAGGCTACCCTTTTTAGGAGAATGTTGTATGGATAAAGTAAAAGCGGTCAACAGTTTATTTTTAAGGTTTAATTTATTTGTATCACATGGATTACATTATGTTCGTCCATAAACTGGGGAAAGAGTGAACTCAAAGTGTGTAAAGAAGTGGTGGAGAAATGTTTTCTGCAGTAGGAGTTGGACCTCTCATACAGCTACATGGCAGCATGAGAGTCCTGATCTAATTCCAATAGAAAACCTCTGGAAAATGCTTACTGACATGGTTATGGCCAAGAAACCCACAACAGTCCCAGAAATGTGGAAGAGTCTGGGAGGAGAGCTAAAATCACGCCAAAGCAGTGTGAGATACTAGTGATGTCCTGTGACTGCAGATGTGCTTAAAGAGAACCCGTCATGCAAAATAACCCCCCTAAACTAAATATATTTCCATAAACTGCCATTAGAGAGCATTGCCTCTATCCCTTCATTGTCCCTCTACATGCCTGTAAACCTAAGCAATGAGGTCCTAAAGCTGTATGCAAATGACCTGTGAAATGTCCAATGAAGCATTAGCATATTCAAGCTGTCCACTCTATTCATGAGTGGGAGGCACAGCCACACCCCCAGTGCATGACTGACAGCCTGTATAATGATGTGAGGCTGTATAATGATGTGCTTCCTGGTGCTGGTGGCCACGCCCCCTGCAGCCTGTGTGTGTGTGTTTAGGAGAGATACAGCAGCTCCAGGCAGCCATGTTATAGCAGAACATGTCAGATTCATGTGTAGCTGATGTCTGTGTCTCTCACCTGTATATTAGGAGGATGCAGCATGTCAGCAGATGCAGCACACACACTAGCCATGCTTTACTATACATTACACACAGACATGAGCAGGGGGAGGAGAGGGGAGGGGGAACAGGAGTGACATCACTGCCTCTGACCATGTGACCAGCCTCATTTACATGATAAAGAATAGATGATTTTACAATGAATAATGTATGAAATAACTAGATAAAGGCTGGGATGGATCCTTGTGAGCTGCTCCAACAGGTAGAGGTGACAGGACTAGTGGCAGAGACCTGATGACAGGTGTCCTTTAAAGTAGTCCCTACACTTACTACAGCTGATTCTGCTAAAGAAACGCCATGTCTCCTCCACCAAAGCCATGATACTGTTTCGTTCACCTTTCAATCCTTGTCTCCGTACATGTGAGATACATATAACAGCTAATAACAGCTAAGCTATGCTTTTTTCAAACACATATAAAAAAAAATTAAATATGAGCTAGGATTGGCTGCTAGGGGCAACATAGAAAGCTTTAATAAATATTTTTTCTCATAAAATATAACATGTATACTATATTGAGGACTAATTTGTGATATATATATATATATACACACACTATAGGGCAGTGGTGGCGAACCTATGGCACTGGTGCCAGAGATGGCACTCGGAGGCCTCTCTTTAGGGCACACGGGTTGTCTCCCAGGCACAGAGTTTGCCAGACATGGCATCTTCCTGCAGTCTCAGGCAGTCCAAGTAGTGCCCTGTTATTTTAAAGTGACCCATTCTGTGCTGCCTTGTCCTGTCCGAAGAGTGAAAGGGTGTGGACAGGGTCAATTGGAGCTCCAAAATTCTGGTAGCAATAAATTTGTTACTGCCTAAATTGCCGTGTGGGCACTTTGGGAAAAGCTAGTGGTTTTTGGCCCCTTCCACACTTGCGTTGCATTTCTCGTCAGAGTTTGATCAGGATGCGATCAGGGTTTGGTCAGTGAAAAACGCGCATTTTCCATCAGAGTGCAATCAGTTTTCAGTCAGAGTTTGTTCAGTGTCTCAGTTTTTCACGCGCGTTTTTGATGCAATTGCAATGCAATTTCAATGCGCGTAAAATGGACTCAGGACTGGGGTCTATCTTTTCTATGGCAATTGATGCGTGAAAAACGCATTGCACTTGCCTGTGTCTCAGAGTGCGATGCGTTTTTGTTGCATCTCCATAGACTTGTATGGTGCGTTTTTCACGTGCGCGACTTGCAAAAGTAGAGCATGTCGAGATTTAAACGCGCGTTAAAAAAAATGCGCGTGTGTGCGTGAAAAAAAATGCCAGTCTGAAAAGACCCATTGGTTACAATGGGTCAGAGTGCAATGCAAGTTCTGCGCGTCAAAAGCACGCGCAGAAAACGCGCGTGAAAAACGCAAGTGTGAAAGGGGCCTTTGGGTCTCATTTTGGGCACTCGATCTCTAAAAGGTTCGCCATCACTGCTATAGGGGGTGGGAATAAAGCAGAGGTGTTATTTGGAGCGCACAGTGAAAGTCGTAAAAACTGACCCCTCAAGAAAGTGATGCAAATGCAAAAGTGGTGCATTTTTTTTTTTGCTAATTTCACCACATTTGGAATTCTGCCAGTACACGGAAAATAAGCCCTCACACAGATCTGTACACTGAAAAATTTAAAAGTTATAGATTTTTGAAGGTGGAGAGTGCCAGTGTCTGTATAATGATACCACACGTGTGTGAATGGGAAATCAGAATAGGTAATGATAGGAGATTCCAACAGGGGTGTCTAAGGGAATCTCAGTCCTCACATCTGGGACACTAGCCCTGTGAGGATGATAATGTGCATGTGCGGACAAGCCGCCATTGTGATCTAGAACTATAGCAATAATCTTTTAGGGCGCGGTCACATGGGACCTTTTTGCTGCGTTTGCAAAACACCGGCAGCGCGTTCCCGATCGCAGGTGTTTTCATTGAAACACCGATACGATTGGGCCGCGGCCTGCCCCAATGGGTGCGGTTTGGTCTGCGTTTGCAAACGCAGCAAAAGGTCCCATGTGACAGCGCCCTTATAGGAAATCTACCATCTTAATCCATCCTGATAAACCAGAGACATTACTCATAGATCCAGGCACCGGGAATGTGGTGTCTTCTTATATTTATCATCCATGGCCTCCTTCATTCTAATATCAACTTTTAAAATGATGTTAATGAGCTTGAAGGGTTCCTCCGTGCCTCAGATTCATAGGTTGTGATTCATAGGTTAGATAGATACATAGATATAGGAGATGGATAGATAGATATAGATGTATAGATATAGGAGATAGATGGATAGATAGATAGATAGATAGATAGATAGATAGATAGATAGGAGATAGATAGATAGATAGATAGATAGATAGATAGATATTCATGGAAGACAGCAGCACTCCAGTTGGTAGATTCAATCAGGGTGATGTTTATTTCAGATGCGACGTTTCGGTGTATCCACCTTTATCAAGCATACAGCAAAGTGACCAGCATTTCTATATATGGACCAACCCGTTTCCTGATTGGTCAGACATTTGTTTGTGCAAAAATTTTTTACAGATGAATTTTCAATATACAGTAATGTGATATATAATAAATCAGTATACACAAATAAAGTGCGAGTGCTACAGTGAAAAAAAGTGCAGTGCTTATTAAAAACAATTCATGGTTCGCTATTTAGTATCAGACCGCCCCATCGTCATTCATAAAATTGATGCAAATTGGCATGTCGCTACTATGGGAAACATACCTAACCCGGGAAAGAGCGCCTCGAGTGTCAACATCCGGTATGGACCGGAAGTCAGGTAAGTCACCTGATCAGTCCCAAGTCGCGCATGCGCACGACATCTTCTGGGAACTCGTCGGCCATGTTGGTTAAGGGGAAAAAGTAAGGAATGCAGAAGATGTGCAAAGTAAATGAAAAGAAATATTTAGGGGGCCAACCACACACTATACAGTCTGTGTGGAATTGTGGGACTAGTGGAACACTGTGGAACCGCGAATTAGCAGTCCCACATGTATCCACATATCGTCCCTATGGCGCCCCATATTGAGAAGTGGAGATCGGCTATTAAGGTAATGTCGCAGTGAGAGCCGGACACACACTGTGTGAACTAATGGAACACTCCAGAACCGCGGAATTAGCAGTTTCTGTATGTGTCACCTTATCGTCCCGTCGGTTCTCACTATTTGCGGACATAGATGAGGAAAAGAAGAAAAATAAATAAAGAAGGAGGTCGCTGTAGTTCCGAGAAGGTGTTTCCGATGTAGCTGACAACATTACAATAGTAGAGAATTTTGCAGAAGTGTGCAATACTCATGTATTGCAGGGTATTAGCAGTGTCAGCCTATGCACATGCATAGGCTGGCACTCTGCCAGTAAGATGACATCACAGACGCCATCTTACTGGCAGTTCTTGCATGTAACTCTGGGGTCCAGATCGACCCCAGAGTTGCTATAGCAATGACCAGCGCTGATCGTGGGGAAAAGACCCCCCAAAGCCAAGTTAAATGCTGCGGTTGCGCTGACAGCGGCATTTAACCGGGTTAAGCGCCCGTTACATTGGGTTGCCAGCTATATGTTATGTGCTGAGCATTAAGGGGTTAATCAGATTTTACTATTTGGAGACTCCAGATATTTATTGATCAAGGGGCTTTCTGAGGAGGGTGGCTTTTGTACTCTGTGGTTGCCCCTCATTCCATCTGGGCCACTTGTGTCCCCTTGTATATAATATTGCATACGTTATGTATATATTTGTGTATTGACACCATAATAAAGGATATATTATATTTTTTATAGTTTGTTGCAGCTCCCTTTCTTCTTTTTGGTTGTTGGATTGTTTAAGGGCTGCATGGTATCTCTTGTGGACAATAGGGGTGTTTCAAGTTTTGGTTGTAAAGCCAATCAGACCCCCAGTATGTAGCAAGCCAGCCCCTGCCCCCCCCCCCCCCCAGTATACAGCTGGCAAGCCCCCTGCCTCCAGTATATAGCCAGCCAGCCCATGCCCGCCAGTATATAGCCAGTGACTGCCCCCTAGTAAATAGCCTGCCAGCCCATATTCCCCTACATATAGCCTGCCAGACCCTGCCCCCCAGTATATAGACAGCAGCCCTTGCGACCCATTATATAGCCGGCCAGCCCCTGCCTCCCGTATATATAGAGGGGCCCATGCCCTTCAGTATACAGCCTGCCAGCCCATATTCCCCTATATATAGCCTGACAGCCCCTGCCCCCATTATACAGCCAGCCCTGCCTCCCAGTGTACAGCCAGCACCTGCCCCACAGTATATAGATATAGCCTGCCAGCCCCTGCCCCCAGTATATAGCCTGCCAGCACCTGCCCCACAGTATATAGATATAGCCTGCCAGCCCCTGCCCCCAGTATATAGCCTGCCAGACCCTGCCCCCCAGTATATAGACAGCAGCACTTGTCACCCATTATATAGCTGGCAAGCCCCTGCCTCCCATAGATAGCCAGCCCTCTGCCCTTCAGTATACAGCCTTGCCAGCTCTTATCCCCCAGTATATATCCTGACAGCCCCTGTCCACCAGTATACAGCCAGGCCCTGCCCTTAGTATATATCTGCCCCCATCCAAGGAAACTTTGGCATTTGAAGCGTGCATCTCTGAGAACTGTTTTTCTCTGGACCTTCCAGAGTCACAAACCACTTGTCCGTGCTGTCTGAGCTCTTTTCCGATTGCCCAGTTTTCCCACGGTCTCCTCTGTTGTGTGATGATGAATTATTGACGAGTGGAGAAGTTTTATAGGGTGTCGCCGGCTATGAGGAGATGGTTGTCAGACAGGGGTGGAATGTTGTTGTCAGGGCCGTGTAATTCCGAGTTGTAGCAGACTAGGGATCGGAGGATTATGAGTGACAGACCTAAGCTGGGTTGATAGCTGGGTGAACACAGTGCATCTGAAGACGGAGGCGATCCCTATACCATAACAGTTTGGAAGATGCAGTGGTTTGGACAGACTGAGAGGCTGGGCCAGAGCCCTGGTGCAATCATCGCCAAATTTTTCACCGTAGTCAATCTCCCTCCGGAGGGCTAGATTTTCAAAGTCTGGATGTTTTCTTTAAATAACTCGATGACCGACGGAATGTGCTACCATTGTGTTTACTCTTCGTGAACACACATATCCACCACCTCAAACCCGAAGTGGGACAATTTCTTTAGGGGTTTGATTTGAATTAGGCACAGTCGCCTCATTAATTGGTTTTTTACGTTTATTTACCTTTTATAGCTCAAAGTCTCAAGCCAAGCACAAATCCAGTTGTGTGCTGTCATGTACGGTTAGAAACTAGCCATAGGCAATCTGATATGTATCGGTTTTGTTTAAAAAAAAAATAAATTACAGTTTACACTTTAAATTTTGAAATGTTTAACCCGAGGGCTATGGGTAGAGGTACGAGGCGTGGACGGTGGGCGTCCAACTATACTGGCAGGGGTCAGAGGCCGTGTCCTGGGCGGGGTGAGACACCACCTGCTGATGAGGGAGCAGGGGAACGCCGCAGAGATCTACACTCCCAGAGGGTTCATTTCTCAAGTTACTGGACTCTTGTAGAGCACTTGTTTGAGCCAGACCAGTTGCGGACAGGTAATGTCGTGGATTGTGTACAATGCTTCTAGCCTTTGTCCCCAGTCAAGTCTTCCACGCAGTCCCCCATTTCATCAGCCAAATCAGACTCCCTCCAGCTCCTCCACCTCAGCCCTCCTGTCCCCCTCCCCCCAGTCTGGCCCACTCCCAGGAAAATTTGGCATTTGAAAGCGCCTAACTCTGGTGACTGTTTTCTGGACACCTCCCAGAGTCACAAAACCATTGTCCGGTTGCTGCTGACTCTTTTCCGATGCCCGTTTTCCATTTCCTCCGGCTGTGGGTGATGATGAACATTATTGACGTAAGTGAGAATAAGTGGTGTAAAGAGGGTCGGGCGATGGAGGAGATTGTTGTTCAGACAGTGAGGAAATTGTTGTCAGGCAGGAAAGTCCGAGGGGGAGCAGACTGAGGGATCGGAGGATGATGAGGTGACAGACCTAGAGCTGTGTTTGATAGGCTGGGTGACACAGTGCAATTCTGAATGTAGACGAGTCTTCCAGAACAGGTGGCAAGAGGCAGTGTGGGAACAGACTGGAGGCATGGCCAGAGCTGTGCAATCACAGCGCCAAATGTTTCACGTAGTCAAGCTCCCGTGCCGAGGGCTAGATTTCAGAAGTCTGGAGTTTTTAAAAGAACAACCGGATGACCGCGCGAATGTGGTGTGCAACCTGGCCAAACAAGTATCAGCATGGGTTCCACCGCCTACTAGCTTAACTACCACCATATGGCGCAGGCATATTATGCTAAACCCCCACTCAATGGCAACCAATCCGTTCACCTCTGGCCGGCACACCACTGCTCCTTCTTCCCTCGTCCCCCAGCTTCTAGTCAGAGCCCCCCGCCCAGCCCCGTCCCGAAACACCCTCCCGTGCGAAGAACCCCACCTTTTCCTCCCGATCCTCCACGCTCCATCCAGGTCTTTCAGCTCTCGCATACACCAGACGCTGGAGCGGCAAAAGGAAAGTATAGCGCAACCCACCCACACGCCCAGCCCTCCACGTCCAAACATCTCCAATTACTTAGCCTTGGAGTGCGGCCCTATTGGCTGTGAGACCGAGGCCTTTCGCACCGCACGGCGGCAGCCGCCCTTGGTATTCGTTCCCCACCGTACACTACTTTCCGATTGCGGCCCATCCCCTTCACAGGCACGTTTCAGACAACATCATCCGTGCCCTGACCAACGGCCATTTCTGGACAAGGTCCACCTGACCACAGACATGTGTACGATGCTGTCGGCATGGCCCTATATACGCTGACGGCACAGTGTGTGAACTTGGTGGAGTCTGGTCCGAGTCTAACCCTGCGGCTGGTCGTATATTGCCGACGCGCCGGGATTGCGGGCCTACCTCGTGTCCAGTCTTTCAGGCCTCTATGTGCTCCCTCCTCCTCCCAACCCCTCTCCACCGGGGGGGGGGGGGCGGTCCTCTCGGTCGCGAATTACCATCCGTGGGCATGAGCACCTGAGGTCGTGGATATCTCTAGGCACAGCAATCATGCCGTCACGAAGTCGCCAGCATGCGGTGCTCAACTGCTGAGTCCTAGGCGTATAAAAGGCACACCCCCAAGCTATTATAGGGCATCACGGCGCGACGATCTGTGGCTGGCACCGGCTGGAACCTTAAGAAAGTCATGGGTTGTGTGTGACACCGGCCGTACCTGGTGGCGGCTCCTCACTCGGCAGACTGACACATGTGCTGCCTGGCCATTTGTTATCTCCTTTTCAGCTTTTCCCTCATACATCCCCAATCTGTCTGATTTGCTCACAATGTGCAGCCGCATCTGTGCACAGTTCACGAAGTCCAGCACAATCCTGCCCATTCTCGGGCATCGCAAGCACCGCCTCCAACTGCCAGCTCACTGACTGTTTGTGACGTGCCCAGGGTTGGGCCATTCACATTCCAGTTATCCAGAGTTTACCAGCGCAGCTCAGAGCGCTTTTGATACTGCCGATGTCACTTCCACCAGAACTTTATCCAGGTTCAGTCAGCTTCCTCAAGTGCTACAATGAGGATGGACGTGGATGTCTTGTATCTGTCGTGCTAGACTTTTGAAGGAGTCAACCAGATGGTCAGTGGCGAATGCCGCCATCATCAGCCTCACCATCCCGCTGCTTGGCCTGTTGAAAAACCTCTGGTCATCCACATGAAGCCTGAAGCTTTGTTGCGCTCGTCCAACAAGAGACGGGGGCACGAAGATTCCCTTGTTGATAGCCAAAGCACCCTCAGGTCTCTTCTCAGCGGCATATCGTGGGAGGTCTAAAAGGAGGATGAGGAGTGAAGAGGATGAAATGTTGACGAGACAGAAGATGGGACCATTGTTCAGATTCCTTCACTGTTCACAACACATGCATGGGCGAAGAAGAGAGTTGAAGTAGTTGGAGGAGGAGGGAATGAGATCAGGCTAGTGAGGGGAGTGAATTCTTGCACGTTGGGTACTCGGCTGGCGCATATGGCAGATTCATGCAGGCTACCTATCCCCGTGACCTCGCTTCAAGAATTTAATTCCAGCACTGATTACTGGCATTACTCTCCTGAGACCCACGGTACAAGCAAATCTTTTCCACTCTCATTCCCTGGAGAGAAAGGAGTGTGAGAGTGCTCAATACCAGCAGGGCCCTGGTGCACAAGCTGAAACAGTATTTCCCTGCTGACAGCCGGCTACAGGCAGAGGGCCCTATTTCTGCGGACAAGTGCGTGGCGAGTAGGCGAGCAGCAGCTTGTCCTCACTGGGCAGTGGTACGCTTTACAAGGCCTTTGCAGTTTATGTACCCCCAGCAAGCCACGTCACCTTCCCCAGTCCCTCGGCAAGAGTATGGCTGATTCTTTACGAAGAATGTGATGGAGTACACGTAGCTACCATACCCATCGTCCTAAAGTGATCACACAGCTCCCTACAACTAACGGGTTTCAAAGCTGGACAAAGTGGCACGAACTGGCGCGGGGGTAAGCCTTTGAAGGTATTCTTGCCTGCCCTGCCGCTAGCGTGTTGTCCACGCAGGTTTCAGTGCAGCTGGTGGGCAATCATCACCGATAGCGTACCGCCTGTCGACTGACATTTGCGGCCAGGCTGACGCTTAGTTCAGATGAATAAAGCCGGGATTTCTCAGATTTCTAGTCTCCAGCAACCAGGGTAAGGAAGCTCAACCTGAATAATGTAGGCACTCCTCCTCCTCATTTTTCCTCCTTCTCCTCTTCTTTGTACACCTAGCAGAGGAAAACTGGCTATTTTTTTGCCGGGACAACTGTGGCTCTAGCTATAGTACGCTATGTATTTAAATTTTTTCGAGGGCCACCTACCACGGTCCTCTGTTTTAAAAACATTTTGGAGTGCCACAATACGCCACTCAATCTATTTAGTTTTTTCTGGAGGACCCACCTACCTGCTCCCTGGTTTTGACAACTTTTTTGGACTGCCACTACAGGCCACTCAATCTATTTTAAAATTTTTCTGGAGGACCACCTACCCTGCTCCTCTGGTTTTGAAACAACTTTTTTGGACTCCACATACAGGCACTCAATCTATTTAATTTTTCTTTCTGGAGGACCACCTACCTTCTCCTCTTTTGAAAACTTTTTTTTGTACTGCCACATACAGGCACTCATTTATTTATTTTTCTGGAGGGCCACCTACCTGCTCCTCTGATTTAAACTTTTTTGGGACTGCCACATACAGGCACTCAATCGATTTAATTTTTCTGGAGGACCACCTAACCTGCCTCCTTGGTTTGTGACAACTTTTTTGGAGGACTGCCACAGACAGGCACTCAATCTTCTATTTAATTTGATTCTGGAGGATCGCACCTACCTGCTCCTCTGGTTTGAAAACTTTTTTTAACTTCCACATACAGGACACATCATCTATTTAATATTTTCTGGAGAACCACATCCTGCTCCTCTGTTTGAAAACTTTTTTGGACAACAGCCACATACAGGCACTCAATCTATTTAATTTTTCTGGAGGACAACCTACTGCCTCCTCTGGGTTTGAAAACTTTTTTTTGGACGCCACTACAGGCACTCTATCTATTTAATAATTTTTCTGGAGGACCACCTACCTGCTCCTCTGTTTGAAAACTTTTTTTGGACTGCCACATACAGGCCACTATCCAATTAAAATTGCAATCCATATAGCAGCCTCCACACATCGTCTTTTTAAGCTGCCTCCACACATGGTCTCCCTTGCTACCCCCCTCCACAGTCATCTCCATAGCTTCTTCCTCCAAGTCATCCTATAGCTGCCTCCATACAACCCTCCTCCTTAGCAAACGATCTGTGTCAGGCAGAATTGGGTTGTTTTCAGGCTTTCCACATCAAACTTGTGAACTTGGTCCGCCCTGCTGCTGTTTAACCACAAAATATTACTGGCAAACTTTTATATTTACCGATATTATGTCAGCACTTCTTGCCATCTGTTTACTTCCCCATCACCCGCCATAACCCAAACTTATAAGAACACTACTACACTTGACTTATACAAAAGGTTCTTAGAAGTCTGTTTGGGAGTACCGAGAGACAGGGGCTTGATAGTCGAAAGCTCGCCGGCAGCGGAGCGCCACTCCATCAAAAGATCCAACTACATAGTTTTAAAAACTGCACACCTTTAATCTACTACAGTTTCCTGCTCCCATACATGGGTCCACCTTATCCAACGAGTTGTGTCAGGCCAGAATTTTGGTTTGTTTTCCATGCTTCCACTAAACTTGTTACCTTTGTCCGCCACCCTGCCTGTTAATACCCAAAATATACTGGCAAACTTTTCAAATCAATTTTACCATATATTTCAACGCTTCTTGGTCGCATCTGTTTACCTTCCCTCATCCCCTCCCCGCCATAACCTAAACTTATAAGACCTACTACACTTGACTCAAATCAACAACGGAGTCACAGCGGTAACTCGGACGACCCTCCATGCAAACCTTAAATCTTAAGAGCGTGATGGGACCATTTGGAGTGAAAATGACCTGCAGTGTGCTGGCATGATTGAAGACCATGGGGGTGCTCAGCTTAGGAATACGGTAATTCCAAGATGAAAGGAGGAGAAATGACCAATCCGCGCACTCAACCGATCGTCTTCAAATTTTATTCCCAGATATGCCAGGTGATACAGGACACCGAACGTGCGCAATCAACGGCCTTTGCGCGCTGAGTAGCGCTTCTTTTCTCTAAGCTCTAGAGCAGAAAGCGCTACTCAGCGCAAAACGGCCTGCTGCCTTGTGCTACTCCATCGCGAAACGGCCCTCACCTTGCGCAGCGTCGGATGGTCCTGTATCACCTGCATATCTGTGAATAAAATTTGAAGAACTGCATCGTGAGTGCCGCGATGTCTTTCCTCCTTGTCATCTGTGGATACTAGACTTGAATTCTTATACAAAAGGTTCTTAGAAGTGCTGTTTGGGGAGTAGCCGATAGACAGGGCTTTGTCATTGGGAAGCTCGCACCTGGCAGCGGAGCCGCCAGCGTCCATCCCCAAGATCCAACTAAACATGTTTTTAAATTAAAACTGCAGCAAGCACCGTTAATCTACTACTAGTTCACTGCCCCCTCCATACATGGTCCCTTATCAACGAGCTGTGTCGGAGGCGAATTTTCAGGTGTTTCCCCCCCATTCCATCATTGACAGATACATAGTTGAATCGGCCCATCTGTTCGCCGCCATGCTGGAGACCTGAGTTGCCATCATAGCAAGCGCAAGATGGATGCCCCATAACTGTCCGATTATTAATCATGGAACCATGTCCGAAAACTTAAAAACAGAACCACTATGCTATTCCTTATTCTAGGTGAATATTCAAACACCTGGCTGCTTTGAAAATATAATTTTTTCAAATTCAAAAACGCCTCTGGCCCCCAGGCCCCTTGGGGTGGGGGAGGACTGAAGACAGTGGCTTGACATTCAAAGCTCGCCTGGCAGCGGACCGCCAGCTTCCATCCATTATTAGTGCAGACCTGAAGTTGCAATCAGAAAAACCAATATGAATGCCCCATACTGTCTCTCTTAATCATGGAAGTCGTCCCTCCTCGTCCTTGGCTGCCTCCACAAATTGTCCCCCTTATCAAAAGAGCTGATGTCAGGCTCATTTTTCGTGTGTTTCACCAGAAACGTTATGGAACATTGGTCCTATGTCCCACCCATGCTTGTTTTCGCTAATATATGCCTGTCAAACCTTTTGTTCCATAGGAAATCATTTCAGCGCTTCTTGCTCTCCCTCCTTTGGTTCCCGCTGTCCACCCTTGGTTTGAAAATCCTGAGTCCATTTAGGGCAGGTGATGGCGAACCTTTTGAGAGGGCCTAGATGCCCAAACTACAACAAAGACCCGCTTATTTAATCGCAAAGTGCCAACACAAGAAACAAATTTTTAATTTTGTTTTTATACTCCTTCTTCTGTCACAGTTTCATCATTGTACCAGCACCCTGAAGGATACCAATAAACCAGAATAGTCCATTAGAGCTGGCACGCTAAAATCCCTCTGTGGTACAGCAAGTCCTGGGGCTGTCTTGGACTGCAGGCAGAGTACCGTAATAATCTCTGGTGATGGCCTAGTGACCCACAGAAAGGGCTCTGCGTGGCCACCGTGGAGTCTGCACCAGTGGCCATAGGTTAGCCTCACCTGATTTAGTGTATGTCTCCATGGCCACTCTCTAGCCTGCCTCTGCTTTGGCCAGCCGCTGCCTCATGCATGTCGTCCCTATAGTGTCAGGTCAATTATTGCATGTTTTAGATGCATCTAAGCTCATTCGTACTTTGTCATGGCCATGTGTTGCCCATAATTTTGGCATAATGTTGCGATTAAGCAGCGCAGAGGCATCCTTCATACTGCCCCTGTTTTTTCCTGTCCATTGCCCGTGGTGGTTTCCATCCTTTTTCTGAGGTTACCAGTGTTTCCCTGTGCAGAGCCTTGGTTCCCCTTGAAAAATGCTTTGAGTCTCAACATTGACTTCAATGGGCTCGTTCAATTCAAGACGAGCACTTCGTACGGCATCGGGAAAAGTTTGTCCTCGAAAAACGAGTACCCGAAGCATTTAGTGCTCGCGTTCATTTCTATTTACTACTTGTTATAAGTCACTGCTGAGAGGATGCAACTGCTCCTAAGGAATAGTTCATACAGGGAGGGGGCCAACATATGGAGGTTCCCCTTATTGCCTACTAATCTTTAACATCTGGTAATAATCCATGGAGATATTGCTCAGTGATTGTACGAGATCGTGTTCACATGTTAATGCCCAGGACACAAATGGCCTTACACACAGGCAGAATCATGAAAGACCAGAGATTTGTGATATGTCACCTCCTATGAATGTTTCCACATGGTAACAAGAAATTCAGTTTTCAGGGGATGTCACATCCCAAAGGTAGTAAAGTGAATGGGGGTCTTGGTTACAAACAGCAACACTCAGGCACATTGACTCGAATAGGGCACAAAGATATCGTAAAAACATTTTAAGAAATTATAATAACGGGCAGTACAAGGATCTCTCCATACATATTTTTTTTTATACCTAGTCCGGTGACCAGGACAGGGGCATCCTCTACCACCTAATAGAGATGCGATCTAACATATCATAGACAGTGGCAATTCCTCTAACTCCCTAGAGAAGGAGGTTGGTCTACCTCACCATGACAGGGGGCATCCTTACAACTAAGGAGAGAGGTTATAACCATCACCATGACAAGGGTGCATCCTCTACACCTAGAGGAAGGAGGTTCTAACCATCACCATAGCAAATGGGCATCAATCCTCTACCCTATGAGGAGAGTATGTTCTACATCACCATATACAAGGGGCATCCTCTACACCTAGAGGAGAAGGAAGGTCCTACCTCATCATCGACATGGGGCATCTCTCACGCCTATAGGAGAGGAGGTCATACCATCACCAATAGCATGGGAGGGGCATCCTCTACACCTAAAGAGGATGTTCTACTATCATCATAGATAGGGGGCATTCTCCTATCACCTAGAGAGAGGAGGTTTCCGCTCACATAGACCGGGGGCATCCTCTAAACCTAGAGGAGAGGATGTTCTACCATCATCATAGATAAGGTGCAAAGCTTTACACCAGGGAGAGGAGGTTCTAACCCTCATCATAGACAGGGGGCATCCTCTATGCCAGAGGAGATGAGGTTCCTACCATCACCATAGACCGAGGGGAAATCCTCTACCCCTAGAGTCGAGGAGGTTCTCCCATCATCATAGAACAGGGTGGGCATCCATCCTCCTACGCCTATAGGAGAGTAGGTCTACCATCACTAGTAGACCAGGGGCATCCTCTAACCTAAGGAGAAGGAGGTCTAAACCATCAACATGACAGGGGTGCAATCCTCCTGCACCTAGAGAGAGGACTTTCTAATCGCATCCACATCACATAGACCAACGGGGAATCCTCTACACCTAGAGAAGAGGAGGTTATACCATCAATCGTAGACGGGGCAATCCGCTACACTTAGAAATGAGCGAGGTTCTAACCATCATCACATAGACAGGGGCATACTCAACACATAGGAGAAGAGGTTTCCATCACCCTGACGATGGGGGCTCCTGCTCACACTAGAGGATGAGCATTTCTATCATTCAACTAGAAGGGGCATCCTCTAACATAGAGAGAGCGCCCCCCAGGTTCTACCATCCCATAGACAGGGGGATCTCTCTACCCTAGAAGAGAGGAAGTGCTCGCATCAACCATAGACCAGGGGGCATCCTACTACACCACTACGAGGATAGGATGATTTCTACTCATCACCATGAAGCAGGGGATCCTCACCTAATATAGGAGGATTCTACCACATCACCATAGATAGGGGATCCTCACAACCTAGAGGAGGGAGGTTTCACGCATCACCTAGATGGGGGCATTCCTCTACCCCTAGAGGAGAGGTTCTAATCACTTATCAAGACAGGGGCCACTCTACATATGCCAGAGGAGGGATTTACCATCACATAGACAGGGGGCCATCCCTCTACAGCCTAGAGGAGTGGGCAGTTCTCCATCCCACTAGACCAGGGGGCATCCTCTCTACGGCATTCTCCCTAAAGGAGTAGGAGTTCTCCTAAGGAGCCCGGCTACCATAATGACAGGGGCACATCTCTACACCTAAGGAGAGGAGTTCTATCATCAACCATAGACAGGGGGCATCCTCTGCACCTAGAAGGAGAGGACGTTTCTAACCATCACCATAGACACAGGGCACTCTACACCTAGAGAAGCAGGAGGTTATACCTCATCAGACAGGGGGCATCGCTTAACCTTAGAGGAGGAGGAGTTCTAACCATCATCATAGACAGGGGCCATCCTCTACACTATAGGAGCGGAGGTTTTCGACCTCACCATCGATAGGGGCATCCTCTATACCCTAGAGGAGAGGGAGGTTCTAACTACCCCATCCCCCCACCATAGAGGGGGGCACCTCTACCCTAGAGGAAGGGGGGTTTCTAACCATCATCAAGACAGGGGGTCATCCTCTACACCTAGAGGAGATGAGAGTTACCATCACCATAGAATGGGGTCATCCTTACACCTGGAGGAGATGTGGTTCTACCATCACATGACAGGAAGGGCATCCTCTCAAATCCAAGGAGAGAATTCTTAACCATCACCATAGATAGGGCATCATTTCGCTACACTAGAGGAGAGGGGTTTACCACACACTAGACAGGTGCATCCTCTAGACGATAAGGAGAGGATTCTTATCATTTCAAGACAGGGGGCATCTCTCATGCCTAGAGAGAGGGAAATTCTATACCATCACCATGACAGTAGGGGGCATCATCTACACATACGGAGCAGGAGGTTCTACGATCATCATAGACAGGGGGCACTCTACAACTAGAAGAGGTGATTCACCATCACCATGGGACGGTGGACATCCTCTACCCTAGAGGAGAGGAGTTTCTACATCACCCATAGACAGGGGAGCATCCTCTACATCATAGGAGGGCAGTTCTAACCATCACCATAGACGAAGGGCATTCCTTACACATAGAGGAAGAGGAGATTATACCCACCAGACATAGCACGTCTCCTCTAACGCTAGAGGAGAGGAGTTTACTCCATACCATAGACAGTGGGCATTCTCTACCCTAAGGAGAGGGGCATTTCTACATCACACCATAGACGGGGGATCCTCTCACCTGAGGAGGTAGTTTTCTACCAGCAGGGCTCCTCTACTCATAAGGAAAGGTAGCATCCCAATGACAGGCAAACCTCTACACCTAGAGGAGAGGATTATACACATCGACCATAGTACAGGGCATCCTCTACAACAGGAGAGGTAAGTTCTCCTTCACCATAGACACGGGCATCTCTACCATATGAGCCAGAGAATACTCAAAGTCCTACCGAGCGCCAAAGAGTTACCCCACTGGGTAAAAGCACTGATACAAAAAATAAATGTATACAGTAAAAGCTTTTTCCCGCTCAAATTGGACTAAACCGTAATCTAAGTCTTGCCCATTAATACTTGAATCGCAATAGCAGTGCCCCCGGTGGAAAAACCCGGTAATGGTGATTCTCGGGGGATATACTCATGTTGTGAATAGTATCATTTAAGGTTTTATCATTGTAATATTCCGTTCACAGGCAGTAACATTTTTTCTATTCCCCTTACAAGATCTGAACGTCTGTAGCTGAGCTTTTATTATAAAAGAATGCAGAATGATATAAAACGCTTCTGTATTTAACGCCTTTGATCATGACATTCTTATTTCTTGATTGTTTAGGCATGAGACAGAAAATCTATATTTTAAGACATTGGGGGGGCAAATTTACGTTACCTGGTTTCCGTCCGCGATCCCTGATTCGGTTGTCCAACGAAGATGAATCCGGCACATTCACTTGCTCGTGCGCCTGAGTTTCCTCCTGCAATCATCGCTCCCTAATCCCCGCCGAGTCCCGCCGGAGTTTCCGTCTTCCTTTTCTCCCGTGCTTGTAACTTGTGCCTGGCGGCATCATTTGAAATGTTAAACCCACCGTAGTCCGAATCTGAACGGTTGTTCTGCATCCATCGCTTCCCCGCCCGTGGTCCGCCGGAGTTCACCTTCTTCTTCCGTTGCTTTAAGTGTCCTGCGTAGGCACAATTTAAAATGTTAATCCCACCGAGTCGAATCTGAAGGGTTTGTCGACGCCTGCCCCCCCGATCGTTCACGTGCAAGCTGTGCCAAGCGGGCAATCTGATCTCTTGCACCAAATCCCCTGGTTTAATAAATGCGGTGCAAAACGGAATCGTTGGAACCCGATGAAATGCGCGCCGCGGACCCCTTGTAAAACGCCCCATTGACTACTATCAACTCTTAACTGAATATTACTTGGTATAGCCCGACCCTATTATAAGAACCTTATTTTAAAACACAAAACTGTGAAAACCTATTGACCTCGAGTATAAGCCGGCTGGGAAATGCATTACCTCCAGCCAGTATAAGCCAACCAAAAAAACAATTATGCTTTTGGTTAAAAAATTTGCCATTTTCGAAATTCAAAGTCTTGCGTTTTTCAAGGCAGATAATATTGTTTCCACCTGAATAGTTGCTTGATTAAACATTCCCATACGTCTACTTACATTTTGCATAAATTTTATTTGAAATGTCTGAGAATTTATTTTGACGTCAAACGGCGGCTTACAAATCGAACTAGCAATTTTTTCGGATTTTCAGATTGAATATTTGGGATAGTACAATTTTGAAATGGAATGTTACATATTTAGCATCAAAACCCCCCTATATAACAACGCATGGTGCACCCCTCAAACTTCAACACAGCTTTCAGAAAGATTGTTAACTAGAATGACGCGCACTAAAATGCTCGTTACTCTATTTCGAAGTACGAACTTTTCCCTATGCTCAGTGCTCGACTCGAATAACGAACCCCATTGAGTCAATGTAGACTCAGCCTTTTTCACGGGACCAAGGCTCTGCACAGGGAAGCTTTGCCAAACACCTGAAACCTCAGAAATGATGGAAACACACGGAAATGGGACAGGAAAACAGCAGGGGCAGCAGGCATGGATGCCTCTGAGGCTGCTTAATCGCCCCATTATGCCAACATTTAATAGCACAGCATGCCATGACTAGTGACCGAATGAGGCTAAGATAGCATCTAAAACATCCATCTTGACCCTGACACTATAAAAAGACGGCATGCAGAGGCAATTGCAGCACGGCAGGCTATTGTGTCATGGCCGAATACCCTAAAAGGGACGCAGGCTTCAAACCAATGGGTGGCGAGAGGAACCAAAGGAGGTGAGCAGAAGCCTGAAATGATTTCCTCTGTGAACAAATGGTTACGTTTATTTAGTCGATAACACAGCATGGTGGCGACATAGTGACCAAGTTTTCATAACGTATCTTGGTTAAACACCCCGAAAAAAAATTACCTGACACAGCTCGGTTTTAAGAGGGACGAAATGTGGGCGGCAGCCCATGGAGAACGAACTTCCATGATAGGGTGACATATGGGCATCCTATGCGCTGCTATGATGCCCTTCAGGTCTCCCACAATGGCTGTCGACAGATGGCCGAGTTCCCTATGTTTTATCTGTTAAACCCGAAATTCTGCCTGACAACGCTCGTATTTATAAGAAATGATGGTGCTGCAATCCTACGCTCGGGCTCCAGCGTCTGGGGTCAGTAGAGAGGTGAAAGTTGCGCATTGGAGACTTTGGGACGCTTGGAGGATCGTGAGCAAAATGGACAGACACCACGGGGCAGCATGCAATGGACATGCCTCTGAGCTCCTAATCTTGGGAGGAGCTGGTGTGTTCCGCTGTCCAGAACGATCTTTCGCCTTCCAAGCCCCATTCCTCTCGGTCCTTCCCCCCCAAAATGGCCTTGGGTGCCAGAAGCTTTTACTTTGAAAAACTTATAATTTCAAAGGCAGGCGGTCGTTTGAATTATTCACCTAGGAATAATGGAATACATAGCGGTTCTAATTTTAATATATTTTTTTTCGGAATGGTTCCATGATTAAGAGCGGACAGTAATGGGGCACCATTTGCGCTGCTATGATTGCAAACTTCAGGTCTCCACGCATTGCGGCGAAGATGCAACACGAGTTCCCTTATGTATTTGGGAAACACCTGAAATTCTGCCTACAGAAGCTCGTTTGAAGGGGACGCTGTATGAGCGTAAGTCGTATAGATTAAAGGTGCTGCAGTTAAACTAATGTTAGTTTGGATCTTGGGATGGAGCTGGCGGCCTGCTGCCAGGCGAGCTTTCGCCTGTCCAAGCCCTGTCTCTCGGCTCCTCCTAAAACGTACTTCTATAACCTTTTGTATATATCAATTGTCGTATGTTCTTATAAGTTTGTTGGCGGTGGGGGAATGTAAACATAATACGCAAGAAGTGCTGAAATAATAATCGCGGTAAATGATAAAAGTTTGCCCAGTAAATTTTGTGGATTCAACAGCAGGTGGCGACCAATTACCAGTTTGATGTGGACGCCATTAAACATCCCAAAATTCGCTGACACATCCCCCAGCTCATTTGGCTAGAATGTTGAATTCGATCTCGTGGGCACGCGCACACCAGTCGGTGAGCGGGCAGTTGGAGGCAGGCGCGCGCTGCGCCCTGAATGGCACATCTGTGCTGGGACTTTCCTGAATGCTCAACAGATGCGGCGCCCTTCGTGAGCAAATATACAGTGGGTATGTTTGAAAAATGCTGCTATTAGATTTAACACATGAGCCTGCATGCACAGTGTGTCAGTCTGCCGAGTTGCCAGCGCCGCCACCAGGTTACGCGTTGTCACACACCCATCCTTGCTTCAGTTCAGCGGTGCCAGCCACAGATCAGGCTGCGCTGTGATGCCCCTGTATAGCTCTTGTGCGGTGGTGCTTTTATCGCCTAGGCTATCGTTTGAGCACCGCCTGCTGTCACTTAGCGACGGCACGGCTGCTGTGCCTATAGCTTAACGACTGATGCGCCATGCCGCAGGATGTATTTCGGAGGAGGAGTGGAGAGGGGTGGGAGAGGCAGAGTAAGCCTGAGATACCTGGACCGGGTAAGGCCCCCGCCATCCTCGGACTCGGCAAGTATATGACCAGCCCCAGGGTCAGACTCGCTCCCGTGCCCACCAAGTTAACCAATGGCCGTCAGCGATACATAGTGCCCTGCCCAGCCGACTCGTCCACTTGTCCTGGTCATGTGGATCTTGTCAAAACGCAATTGGTCAGGGCGGAATCGTTGTACCACTGAGTCTGTACTGGCTGGACGGCACTAGAAAAAAGTAGGCGGGCGGGACCAGAATACGAGGGGCGGCCGCCGCCATGAGGTTGCGAAGGCCTCGGGCGGCATCTCCAGGCTAAGTCAAGTTTGGAGATTGGGACGTTGAGGGCTTGGGCGTGTGGGTTGTTGCACTGTACTTCCTCTTGCACTCCAGCGTCGGGGTATGGAGAAGCTGACCGCTGCGCAAGAGGACATGGTGGATGCTGTGGAGGTTCGTGGAGGCGAAGGTGTGTTTCGCACGGGAGGTGGTTTGGGCAGGTCCTGGGCAGGGGGCTGACTAGCAGAGCGCAGGTGACACAGGGAAGTATCAGTATGGTGCCCGCCGGAGTGAACGGCCTTGGTTCCATGATGGGGGTTTTAGCATTCATAGCCTGCGCATACGTGTGGTGATAAGCTGGTAGTGAACCCCTGCTGATCTGGTTGTGCACAGTTGCACACCACAGTCCTCGGTCATCCAGTGTTTTCTTAAAAGAGCCTCCAGACTTCCGAAAATCTAGCCCTCGCCACGGGCAGCTTGGACTACTGAAACATTTGGCGCTGACGCACCAGCTCTGGCCCTGCCTCTTGTCTGCCCCACCACTGCCTCTTCCCAACCTGTTCTGGTCGAGGACTCTCCTCCGTCCAGAAGCCCTGTTTTCAACCGGCCTATCAACCCAGCTGTCTGTCACCTCATCATCCCCGTACCCTCATTGCTCACCCCTCGGGCGTCCTACCCTGACAACAACTTCACCACTGTCGGACAACTCGTGTCTCCTCATTGTCCGACACCTCTTTTTACACACTTCTTCCACAACTCAACAATGTCATCATCACCACAACTGCGACCGTGGAACCCCTGGCATCGGAAAGAGACTCTGGGAAGGGTCCAGAAAACAGTCTCCTCAGAGTACAAACACACCGTGTTCGAATGCCATTTTCCTGGGAGGGGGCACACGGGGGGAAGGAGGCTGAGGGGAGGCTGGAGGATGCTGATTCGTGACATGGGTGGACTGCGTGAAGACTGACTGTGGTCAAATGGCTAGAAGCTTTCCCACTCCACGACAATCACTGTTCGCATTGTTCGGCTCAACAGTGCTCTACCACGAGTCCCAGTAACTTGAGACATGAAGCTAGGGAGTGTATCTCTGCGGGTTCCCCTGCTCCCTCATCAGCAGGTGGTGTCTCAACCCGCCCAGGACGCACAGGCCTCTGACCCCTGCAGTAGTTTGGACGCCCACGTCCACACCCTCTCCTCTGCCCCTAGCCCTCGGTTCACAATTTTTCAAAATTAAAGTGTAACTGTAATTTTTGGGGATTTTTTTGTGTTTTTTTTGGTTTTATTTGTGGTTGTTTTTTTTTTTTTACAAAACGATGCGATCCTAGTGCTATGGCTATTTTCTATCCTACACTGACAGCACACAACTGGATTTTGTGCTGTTTCTGATGACTTTGAGTTATAAAAAAATAAAAGTAAAAAAAAAATCTGACTGGTGCCTAATTCAAATCAAACCCCTAATAAATTGTCCCACTTAGGTTTTTGAGATGTGTGTGTCACTAAGAGACTAAAAGGAACATCCAAAGTCCTCTCTGCAATTCCTACACATAGGTACTAGGTACTAGCACTACTATGCCAGGCATCCCCAAGCAAATCAACAAAATATATATAAACCCTATTGTAGGCCTAAGAAGTCTGTTTTGTTCTGTATGCCCTAGTTCTAACAGCACACAAGAATGGATTTTAAGAAGTCACTGTAGTTTTGAAAAAAAAAAAAAAAAATCGTCAGACTGTGCCTAATTCAATCAAACCCCTAATAAATTGTCCCACTTCGGTGTTTGAGGTGATATGTGTGTCACTAAGCGTAAACACAACGGTGCAAGTCCCCCTGCTATTCCTCACAAAATGGTACTAGCTGCACTACTAGTGCAGCAACCCAAGCCACAAGCAAATAAAAAAAAGTATAAGTTATGTAGCCCTAAGAAGGCTGTTGGGTTCTTGAGAATCACTCCTGCCTAGAACTATCTAATAAACACCCTAACGCTTCCCTGACCAGCACGCATCTCTCTCCTGACGGCATCCAGACACA
Organism: Engystomops pustulosus; assembly: GCA_019512145.1. Taxonomy (NCBI): domain Eukaryota; kingdom Metazoa; phylum Chordata; class Amphibia; order Anura; family Leptodactylidae; genus Engystomops; species Engystomops pustulosus. The sequence goes on along the minus strand of CM033650.1, from coordinate 5,198,060 downwards.
GAATGATCCGAGCAGCGCGGGCAGGTAGTCTATTTCAGGGTCCCTGATCTGGCCAGCCAACCACTGCTATCGACGTGTAAGGGTAACCACTTCATGCTGGGTGGAGTGCAGAGTCTCTGTTGTGATTGGCTCTGTTTCTGGCCGCCAAAATCAAAAACGGCGGGAGTGCATTTCTCGAGCTGGCGAAGTTATTCGTCCGAGGCAACGACAGTTACGAGTACGCTAATGCTCAAACGAGCATCAAGCTCGGACGAGTGTGTTCGCTCACTCTATTGTTAACCCTGAATCTTCATAGTAATTGAATAAAAATGGGAGGTGAAATTCAAGAATGGTCAAATTGTGCCCGGTTATATACACTCATTTAGCCCTAAAATTTACACATTTCAATAAAGAGAACAACCCCCATAAAACATTTTTCTACAATTTCTCCTGAGTACAGAGACCCCCCACTGTGGCGTTACTGTGTTTATGGGGCACAGCGGGGCGTCAGAAGGGAAGGAGGGCCTGCAGCTGCCAGGATTTTAGTTCCTCATTGGCCCCTTTGAAGGCTATAAATTTTGTTTTTTTCGTTATTGGGGCCATGTGACGTCATTTTTTTGCGGGATAAGATGCTTTTTTCCGTAGTTAGCCATTTTGGGTTGTTATCACCTATTGTTGAAAATTTAGGAACTTTTTTTGAGGCAGAGTAGAAAAGCATCATTCTGTACTGGATGATTCTACTTTTTTTCCCCCGTGTTCACACCGTATAGCCTAATACAATGTTATCTTTTTTATGGGTCGATACGATTACCGGGATACCAGACCTGAATATTTTTTCTTACGTTTTACTAAATTTGTCAATAAACCCTAAGTGGGGAGAAATCTATCATTTTTGCATTGCCGTTTTCCAAGTAGCATACATTTTTCTTTGTTTGGCTACGGAGCGGTTGATGGCTTGTTTTTTTGCAGAGAATGTAACATCTGGAGTAATTTGTTTTTTTGATCATCTTTTATTTGCATATTTTGTGGGATTGAGGGGCGTTTTTTACGGGTTTATCGTGCGGGTTCAATATATTTACTTTGATTCAATGGTTGTTACGGACGCGATGATATTATGTGTGGGGTTTGTGTTTTATTATATTTTTTTTTTGCGTTATATGTCCTCTTTAATATGTTTTTGGGGCTTAAGGCATTTTATTGATTTCTTACTTTATTTTTTATTGAATAACATTTTTTTTTGTCACTTTTTACAGTTTCCAACCATGAGACATAACCAGCAATCTCTGATGCTTGTTCATGATAATACTCTGCAAACTCATGTATGGCCGGTATAGCAGTGTCAGCCTATGCACATGCATATGCTGGCACTCTTCCAGTAAGATGACATCACAGACGCCATCTTACTGGGCTTCTTGCAGGTAACTCTGGGGTCCAGATCACCCCAAGGTTGCTATAGCAAGACATGCGCTGATCGTGGGAAAAGACCCCCAAACCAAGTTAAATGCTCTTTGTTGCGCTGACAAGCGGCATTTACCGGGTTTAAGCGCCGTTACAAATTGGGTGTTCCAGCTATATGTTATGTCTAGCATTAGGGGTTAATCAGATTTTACTATTTGGAACCCAGATATTTATTCTCAGGGGCTTTCTGAGGAGGTGCCTTTTGTACCTGTGGTTCCCCTCATTCCATCTGGCCACTGTGGTCCCCTTGTAAATATTGCATCGTTATGTATATATGTGTATGACACCATAATAAAGGATATATTATATTTTTTATAGTTTGTTGCAGCTCCTTTCTCTTTTTGGTTGTTGATTGTTAAGGGCTGCATGAGCTCTTGGGGACAATAGGGTGTTTCAAGTTGGTTGTAAAGCCATCAGACCCCCCGTGTAGCAAGCCAGCCCTGCCCCCCCCCAGTATATAGCTGGCCAGCCCCCGGCCTCCATTATATAGCAAGCCAGCCCATGCCCGCCAGTATATAGCCATACTGCCCCTAGTAAATAGCCTGCCAGCCAAATTCCCCTACATATACCTGCCAGACCCTGCCCCCCAGTATATAGACAGCAGCCCTTGCGACCCATTATATAGCCCCAGCCCCGGCCTCCCGTATATATAGAGGGGCCATGCCCTTCAGTATACAGCCTGCCAGCCCATATTCCCCTATATATCCTGCAGCCCTGCCCCCATTATACAGCCAGCCCTGCTCCAGTACAGCCAGCACCTGCCTCACAGTATATAGATATACCTCCAGCCCGCCCCCAGTATATAGCCTGCCAGCACCTGCCCACAGTATATAGATATAGCCTGCCAGCCCCTGCCCCCATTATATACCCGGCCAGCCCCTGCCCCCAGTATATAGACAGCAGCACTGTCACCCATTATATATCTGGCACGCCCCTGCCTCCCATAGATAGCAGCCCCTGCCCTTCAGTATACAGCCTTGCCAGTCTTATCCCCCAGTATATACCGACAGCCCCTGTCACCATGATACAGCCATGCCCTGCCCTTAGTAGAGATCCACTGCCCCTTCGCCTCAGTATATAGCCAGCACCCCTGACCTCCCAGTATAAGCCAGCAACTCTAACCCCTCCAGTATATCAGACATGCAGCCCCTTTCCCCAGAGTATAAAGATATAGCCTACCACCTTGCTCCATATTGCATACCGGCCAGCATCTGTCCCCCAGTAATATAGCCTACCACCCACCCCCCAGTATATAGAACAGCAGCCCCTTCCACCCAGTTATAACCTACCAAACCTACCAGCCGCCCCCTGCCCCCCATATCATATCCGGTCAGCTTACGCACTCTCACGCACGGCGCGAGCGGGGACCGCGGCACGCCTGGGGGGAGAGTACGGACGGTGACTTGTGAACGAGGCGCCGACCGCCGGCCTCGCGATGGCAGAGGGGGGGACGGGGGGGGCGAAAGTGGGGCGCAGGAGTTGCTGAGGTCGCCTGTGCCCCTTAGTCTATAGAGTCCATATCCGCTTTATCGCGCCATGGTCGCCGTTCTCCTCAGTATATGCCAGCAACCCCTCGATCCCGCCCAGAGATAGCCGCAAAGCAACCTCTACCCTCCAAGTCATAACCTGCAAACCCCTGCCAACACCCTTCCCCTACCCCTACCACATGACCCCTTTTCCCCCCCGTATAGTTGCCGGCCCATCCACCCCAGTATAGCAAAGCCAGAACCCCTGCTTCCACGCCGGGGCCGCAGCCTATATAAAAATCGAACACTTTATTTTCATTCACCGCTACTCTCCAATATGCTCATAAATTTATTTCGCCCATGCACCTCTCCAATTGCCCCCCCCCGCCCCCCACAGTCCCTCTTTCTATTTGTTTTTCTCTCTCTTGCTTTCGCCTCCTCTTTGTGATCCCTCATGTTTAGGCTTCCCACAAGAATGACATTGCATATCAGGCCTCTTGTGCCGTAATAGTCACATTGTTTTCTCCCCGCCAAGCAATCGGTCACAAGTGACCCTAAGATTATTTTGAGTAACAAGAATATTATTTGGAGGGACCCCAAGACGGAGGCCGGATTCACCCATCGTATAGAGAGGTTACTCCAATCACCTCTTAAGCTCTTATTCATATCAGTTTCCCACTTTTTCAGGTATCTGTTACCACCCATTAGAAACGACAAATCTATCTGATACACTTCTTTTTAATTTTTGCTTTTTTTTATTTTTAAAAATTTTAAACTAGAACACTATCTTAAAACAAAACTACTATACTAACGAAAACCTACTAACTATATTTAACGGAGACCCCTACATTTGGTTCTGCCTTTCGGAGCATTTCCGTCCGAGTCTGAAAGCACCTCCCCTCACACTCCTCCCCTCCTTGTGTCCTATTATCCTAGTCCCTAAGGTTAGATACAGACACAAGAACCAAATGGCCATCCAGCACGAACCAACTCCTATTTTCAAAATTTGTTACCATTTGGATCAAAATTAGGAGGCAAAAACCCCTGTAGATGCTGATTCCATCCTCCACCCCCTTGCTCCCATCCAGCCACGTGGCCCAAAGCAGACGGAAAATTTCCTATTCCTTGCTTTTTAATTTCCTTTCCCGATCCCTAATATAGAGGAGAGGTCAGAAAATAAATTACTTCCAACTTAACTTCCTTCTAACTATACCTTCCTTAACGAACTTCCACTTATTCCTCCTGTATCAAAGAAACTACTATAAAGAACAAAACCAAATGTTTTATTTTAGATTATATTCCCACAAGCAAGTGAATTTTACCACTCTTCCTAATTAATTTTACTGCTTACTTACGTCTTATTACTCTCTTCTTTCTAAACTTTACTCTTCTTCCCCCAGAGAGGATCCAATCCATTGAACAAGGTCTCGATGACATCACAGACGCCATCTTACTGGCAGTTCTTGCATGTAACTCTGGGGTCCAGATCAACCCCAGAGTTGCTATAGCAATGATTGGCGCTGATCATGGGGAAAAGACCCCCAAAACCAAGTTAAATGCCGCTGTTGCGCTGACAGCGGGATTTACCAGGTTAAGTGCCCGTTACATTGGGGTGTTACATTGGGGTGCCAGTTATATGTTATGTGCTGAGCATTAAGGGGTTAATCAGATTTTACTATTTGGAGACTCCAGATATTTATTGATCACGGGGCTTTCTGAGGAGGGTGGCTTTTGTACTCTGTGGTTGCCCCTCATTCCATCTGGGCCACTTGCGTCCCCTTGTATATAATATTGCATACGTTATGTATATATTTGTGTATATTTATTGACACCATAATAAAGGATATATTATATTTTTTATAGCTTGTTGCAGCTTCCTTTCTTCTTTTTGGTTGTTGGATTGTTTAAGGGCTGCATAGTATCTCTTGTGGACGATAGGGGTGTTTCAAGTTTTGGTTGTAAAGCCAATCAGACCCCCAGTATGTAGCAAGCCAGCCCCTGCCCCCCCCCCAGTATATAGCTGGCCAGCCCCCGGCCTCCAGTATATAGCAAGCCAGCCCATGCCCGCCAGTATATAGCCAGTCCCTGCCCCCTAGTAAATAGCCTGCCAGCCCATATTCCCCTACATATAGCCTGCCAGACCCTGTCCCCCAGTATATAGACAGCAGCCCTTATATAGCCATATAGCCGGCCAGCCCCTGCCTCCTGTAAATATAGGGGGGCCCATGCCCTTCAGTATACAGCCTGCCAGCCCATATTCCCCTATATATAGCCTGCCAGCCCCTGTCCCCATTATACAGCCAGCACCTGCCCCACAGTATATAGCCTGCCATCAACTGCCCCACAGTATATAGACATAGCCTGCCAGCCCCTGCCCCCAATATATAGCCTGCCAGCACCTGCCCCACAGTATATAGATATAGCCTGCAAGCCCCAGCCCCCAGTATATAGCCTGCCAGCCCCTGCCCCCCAGTATATAGACAGCAGCCCTTGTCACCCATTATATAGCTGGCAAGCCCCTGCCTCCCATAGATAGCCAGCCCCCTGCCCTTCAGTATACAGCCTTGCCAGCTCTTATCCCCCAGTATATAGCCTGACAGCCCCTGTCCCCCAATATGCAGCCAGCCCCTGCCCCACAGTATAAAGATATAGCCTGGCAGCCAATGCTCCCTATTGCATAGCCTGCCAGCATCTTTCCCCCAGTATATAGCCTACCAGCCCCAGCCCCCCAGTATATAGACAGCAGCCCCTTCCACCCAGTATATAACCTACCAAACCTACCAGCCCCTGCCCCCCAGTATATATCCGGTCAGCCTCTGTCCACCAGTATACAGCCAGGCCCTGCCCTTAGTATATAGCCAGCTGCCTCTTCCCTCAGTATATAGCCAGCAGCCCCTGCCTCCCAGTATATAGCTAGCAACCTCTACCCTCCAGTATATAACCTGCCAACCCCTGCCCCCCCAGTATATAGCCAGCCCATCCACCCAGTATATAGCCAGCCAGCCCCTGCTCCAAGCAGGCCAAGCCTATAAAAAAAAATAACACTGTATTCACCTTTCCAATGCCCCCCACAGGTCTCTCTTGCTATGGGTGCTTCGACTCCTCTTTGGATCCCCGTGCATGGCCGGCACACAGAATGACATCAGCCACTTGCCGATGAGGTGGAGGAACCAGAAGAGGAGTTGGAGGACCCAAAGACGGAGCCGGAGCACTCGTAACAAGAAGAGGACACAGCAAACACTGGTGATCCAGTTCACAACTACGTAGAATGTCTACTTGTGCCATGAAGACCTCATGTCATGGAGCAAACAGTGTAACGTATAGAAACAGGAAGAAGTAGAGTTAATCCAGCACTGAAGCTCTTATTCAGGTCCACTTTTCAGTAGCTGGTACCCATAAGACACACATCTGCTTTGTGATTGGCTTTGTGTGATTTTGAAAAATTTTAACTACTTTGTTATGATTAGGGATTCAGTCAGAGTCTGAAGCACCTAAACTACTGTGTCATAGTATCATAGTAAAAAAGGTTAGATAAAGACATCCATCCATCCAAACCAACTTATTAATTATACCATGTTGATCAAGAAGAAGGCAAAACCCTGTAAGGCTGATTCCATGTGGCCCAAAGCAGGGAAAAATTCCTTTCCGATCCCTAAAATAGAGGTCAGAATAACTTCCTGGATCAAAAGAAACTACTAACAAAATGTGATATTACTCTTCTCCAGAGAGCCATCAAGGTCTCTCTTGAACATGTTCTAATTCTCAGCCATTACAACATTTTGGGGTAGAGAGTTCCATAGTCTTACCAAAAAATTGCTGTCTATGGCGATGGTGAACCCTCCTCTCCTCTAGGTTTAGAGGATGCCCCCTGTCTATGGTGATGGTAGAACCACCTCTCCTGTATGTGTAGAGGATGCTCTGTGTCTATGCCGATGGTAGAATCACCTCTCCTCTAGGTGTAGAGGATGCCCCCTGTCTATGGTGATGGTAGAACCATCTCTCCTCTAGGTGTAGAGGATGCCCCCTGTCTATGGTGATGGTAGAACCTCCTCTCCTCTAGGCGCAGAGGATGCCCCCTGTCTATGGTGATGGTAGAACCACCTCTCCTCTAGGTGTGGAGGATGCCCCCTGTCTATGGTGATGGTAGAACCACCTCTCCTCTAGGTGTAGAGGATACCCCTGTCTATGGTGATGGTAGAATGGCTCTCCTTTAGATGTAGAGGATGCCCCCTGTCTATGGTGATGGAAGAACTGCCTCTCCTCTAGGCGTAGAGGATGACCCCTGTCTATGGTGATGGTAGAATCACCTCTTTTCTAGTTTTAGAAGATGCCCCTGTCTATGGTGATAATAGAATGGCCTCTCCTTTAGGTGTAGAGGATGCCCCTGTCAATGGTGATGGTAGAACCGCCTCTCCTCTATGTGTAGTGGATGCCCCCTGTCTATGGTGGTGGTAGAACCACCTCTCCTCTAGGTGTAGAGGATGCCCCTGTCTATGGCGATGGTAGAATGGTCTCTCCTTTAGATGTAGAGGATGATCTGTGTCTACGCCGATGGTAGAACCTCCTCTCCTCTAGGTGTAGAGGATGCCCCCTGTCTATGGTGGTGGTAGAACCTCCTCTCCTCTAGGTGTAGAGGATGCCCCCTGTCTATGGTGGTGGTAGAACCACTTCTCCTCTAGGTGTAGAGGATGCCCCCTGTCTATGGTGATGATAGAACCACCTCTCCTCTAGGTGTAAAGGATGCCCCCTGTCTATGGTGGTGGTAGAACCTCCTCTCCTCTAGGTGTAGAGGATGCCCCCTGTCTATGGTGATGGTAGAACCTCCTCCCCTCTAGGTGTAGAGGATGCCCCCTGTCTATGGTGGTGGTAGAACCACTTCTCCTCTAGGTGTAGAGGATGCCCCTGTCTATGGTGATGATAGAACCTCCTCTCCTCTAGGTGTAGAGGATGCCCCTGTCTATGGTGATGGTAGAATAGCCTCTTCTCTAGGTGTAGAGGATGCCCCTGTCTATGGTGATGGTAGGACCTCCTCTTCTCTAGGTGTAGTGGATGCCCCCTGTCTATGGTGATGGTAGAACCACCTCTCCTCTAGGTGTAGAGGATGCCCCCTGTCTATGATGATGGTAGAATCACCTCTTTTCTAGGCATAGCGGATGCCCCCTTGCCCTAGCTAACTAGTACTGGAATTTAGAATGACGTGGGTTGAATACACTAAAAATGTTGCTCTTCTCGGATAATCTACTAGTCATAAAAATTCAACAAGACACTTGAGCATCTGTTCCTGTCATCAACTAATGTAATGATTGCAGAACATTTCTAGAATCAATATATTGTACATTAAATCTCTGACAATACAAATAAAAATCGAGCAAAAAAATATGACCTGAAGAGTTAAACTAAGCTCCGGTGGACTAATGACCGAGTTGCCTCCTCCCCCTAATGTAGATACAGGGTTTTATTTTATTTGGAGAAGATCTATTCACGTCTCTGTGCTGGGAGCAGACATGGATATTACATGGATGGGGATCCTGATCCTCTTTTCTCTTCATTACTAAACTGGGACAAACTTTTACGAAACCGAACTTCCCCCTGGGCCTACTCCGCTGCCTCTCAAAGGACCATTGCTGCATATAACAAGAGGAGGCTGGTGGAGTCTTCATGAAGGTCAGCGCCTCCATTTCTGTTGCGTCAAGCAATTAAAAATATGAATGTGGGGCTTTATCTCTATAGTTGTGGATCCTGGATCACCTGTTTTTTAGCTTTGGGATCGTATGGGGCAGTATAAACCTTATACTTTGGTCACGGACAGTGGTTGTACCTCTGTGGATATGAAAGCGTGAAGGAAGTCTATGCTAGGGGCGTGAAGAATTTGGTGCCCGGGGCCCCGTACCTGTACTGGAGAAGTTTACCCAGGGTTACGGTAAGAGAAACATGTTTCTTCATATATAAACTTCTTAAGAGAACAGTCAAGAATAATCTTAATAACATTTTTAGCTTCATATCTCTGGATTCATAGCCAAGATGATTCTGTACGGAGGACGTTAGGTGTGGTATCGATCGATGCTATCTTCTATCGATCGGCTGGAGCTAGCTATCGCCTGAGTCGAACCATCTTAGTGAGCGATGCGAGCAGCCGCGCCGAGAGAGGAGAGAGCCAGGAGGAGGAGCCAGAGCGAGCGAGTCGAGAGAGCGAGCGCCGAGCGAGTAGGTAGCGATGCGAGCGAGAGAGCGAGCAGGAGCGAGCGCAGAGCGGAGCGAGCGCTCGCCAGCGAGCGAGCGAGCGAGCGAGAGAGCGCCGGCAGCAGCGAGCGAGATGCGAGCGACTGAGAGCAGAGCGACCTAGTACCGAGTGAGCGAGCGACTAGCGAGCGACCAGGCAGAGCGGAGTCGGGAGCGAGCGAGCGAGCGCAGAGCGAGCGAGCGAGCGAGCGAGCGAGAGAGCCAGAGCGGAGCGAGCGAGCGAGCGGCTAGAGGAGGTAGCGAGCGAGCGAGCGAGCCACAGAGGAGCGAGGCGCCGAGCGAGCGAGTCGAGCAGCGAGCGAGCGCGAGAGCTGCATAGGAGCGAGCGAGCGAGCGAGCCGCAACGAGCGAGCGAAGTAGCGAGCGAGCGCAGAGAGAGAGACGAGAGAGGAGCGCGAGCGAGCGCGCGAGACGATGCGAGCGAGCGAGCGGAGCTAGATAGCCGCAGAGCGAGCGAGCAGAGACCGATCGAGCGAGCGTGGCAGGAGCGACTAGCGAGCTAGCGAGCGAGCGGAGTAGCGAGCGAGGAGCGAGGAGCGCCAGAGGCGAGATGAGCGGATCGAGCAGTAGCGAGGAGAGACAGCCGAGCGAGCAGAGCGAGCGAGCTAGCGAGGGAGCGAGAGAGGAGCGAGAGCCCACGATGCGAGGCGCCAGCTAGAGCAGGCGAGCGAGCGCAGAGCTAGCGAGGAGCGAGCTAGCGAAGGGCGAGCGAGCGAGCTGAGCGGAGCGCAGGAGCGACTGAGCGAGCGATCGAGCGAGCTAGATGCTACGAGAGGAGCGAGCGAGTCGAGCGAGAGCCAGCTAGCGATGCGAGCGAGCGAGCTAGCCGAGCGAGAGAGAGAGAGAGCGGGAGCGAGCGAGGAAGCGGCGAGCGATGCGATCGCCGAGCCAGCTCGGACGAGAGCCTGAGCCTAGGAGCTAGCGAGCGACCGAGCTAGCGCCGCACGAGGAGCGATCGAGCGAGCGAGCTAGCGAGATGCGCCACTCGCTATCTAGCTTAGCTAGCGGAGCAAGACGAGCGAGGACAGAGGAGCGAGCCCGAGCGAGCTCATAGAGAGCGAGCGCAGAAGCGAGCGAGCGAGCGATCAGCGGGGGGAGAAGCTATCGGAGATTAGCGAGCTATATATGATCTACTATTGGATGAATCGAGCTAGCGGAGCTAGCTAGTGCGAGCAGCTGAAGCGAGGAGCGTGGAGGAGGAGCGAGCGGAGGGAGCGAGCGTCCGAGGAGCGAGATGAGCTCGTGCGAGGAGAGAGAGCGAGCGATGAAGCGCAGAGACCAGCGACGAGCGAGCGAGCACGAGCGACGAGGCCGAGCGACTAACTATATCTATCTCATATTATCTATCTCATATCTATCTATCGTCAATCCTAGCTATCTATCTATCTCATAATATCTCTCTCATATCATCTATCTCATTCTATTAGCTCATATCTATCTTCTGATTCTCATATCTACTCTATTATTATCTATCTTTATCTATCTATCTATCTATTCAATCTATCTATCTTCTAGTATCGATCTCATATCTATCTATGGAAACTTGCTGGAATAAAGCAGCACAGCTTCTTTTTGGTATATTGTCTGTGTGTGCTGCTATCTCTCTCCTATCTATCTATGTATACGTTCTAATCTATAAAGTGACTCTATGGATGATTCAATATGATGCGCAGTGGTGGCCAAGTAATTTTCCCACCAAGGTTCTAGAAATGAAAGTTTTGGCATCACCCACTGTACCCATCCTACCAACATATGCCATTATTAGTGGTTGCAGGTGCTCTCATGGCAGGAAAGATAATACATTCCAGCAGATAAGTTGCCTGACAAGGGCACACCCGCGATCGGAATCTAATAATGGTCCCTAAGTGACCTACAAGGGACCGGGAAAAATTACTTCTCATCTGGCAGATGCTGGATGGTGAACAGGAATACTGAGATAGAACCAGTGTTCACACCTAGTCTGAAAGAAATGTCCGGCCAGAACAAACAAACCTGGGACAGGAGAAGTAGGGTAACACCGGGAGGTTACACAAAAAATGATGGACAAACAACAGATACAGAAAGACAAGCAGAGTCATCAGAAAAGGTACAGAATCACATGCAATAGCAATGGTACGAAGTGAAAAAAAACAAGCAGAATAGGCAATAACCAAAAGACAGAAGCACTAGTGCAGAGAATCAGACTATATCCAGCACCCCCTGGAGAATTGGCGAATCGAAAGGTAGTAATGGACAACGCCCCCCAGCACTTACGGTGCAGCCGACACTCAAACCCACAGTTGCAGACAGATGAGCTTCAAACCACACCCAGCTTTCCCAAGGAAAAGATCGAAATGGAGCTGTCAATCACACAGCAGCTCTGGGTGTGGTTACACGAACAGAAACCCGAACTGATCCCAACCCTTTTTCCAACGGTCAAAAAAAATTGAAAATTGGAAACTCCCAGTACCCAAAATGGGCTGATAAAAAGTTTGGACAAAAAATGGAAAAGCCAAAAAGCCAATAGTCTCAAGCCAACGAAATCAATTCATTAACTCAACATTGGATAAAACTAAAAAAGAAATTGGGGTTGTTTTTTTTTTTTTTCATTAATTTTTCCAAACATTTGACAAATGCATTGGAACATACAAATTTACAGGGGGATATGACACCAGTGCAACATATATACTGTAATATATATATATGAAGTCTACATATGAATAGAGATGAGCGAGTCATGTCCGAGCTTGATGCTCGATGACGAGCATTTAATTAAAAAAAACACAGTGAAGAACACTGAGATAGAATACAACAGTGAACAAGGTGACAAGGATTCATAAGTGAAAAACACAGTGAAAAACACAGTGAAAGAATAGATTACAGATGTTCGCACATATGTCTTACTTGTCGGAAGATACGCGCGGACCGGTGCGAACAAACTAGTATGTGAAGAACAATAGAATGTGTGAGAACACATTTGAGAACCGGTGAGCGGACAAGACACCGGGGAGCAGCACAGAGAACGGGGAGCAGCACGGAGACATGGGGCAGCGGCAGCCACGGAGGACATGGGGCAGCGGCAGCACGAGAGATGGGGCAGCGGCAGCATGGAGACATCGGGCACGGAGACATCGGGAGCGGCCGAGGACATCTGGCAGCGGCACGGGACATCGGGCAGCGGGACGGCGCGGCACGGAGGACACGGGGAGCGGCATCAGAGACATCTGGCGCGGCTAACGGAGTAAATGGCAGCGGCACGGAGCGGAACGGAGACATCGGGGCGGGCACGGAGACTATTCGGGGCTACGGAGACACGGGGAGCGGCACGGAGACATCGGGGAGATTAAGGGAAGAAGAGCAGCGGATCCCGGAAAGCGTATAGCCCGACAAGTAAGGCAGATCTGCAGAACATCGGACAATTATTCTTCACTGCGTTTCTTAAATGATCCTGTGTTCACTGTTTTATTCATCTTCATGTTACTTCACATATGCTACTGACGGGTTCCCTCGGAGATGATATTACGCGCGGAACAGTGAAGAATAGAGTGTCCGATGTTTGCATACATCTGATAAAACTTATCAGAAGGGACATTCTTTTTCAATTAATTAACACATTTTATTTCCGAACATAGTCCCTTTGAAAAATGCTCGAGTCTACCATTGACTCAATGGGTTTGTCTTGGAGACGCGCACTCGAGCATCAGGAAAGTTAGTCTGAATAACGAGCACTCAAGCATTTTAGTGCTCGCTCATCTCTACATAAGAAACAGTATCCTCAGGACGCATAACGGAAGGTCGCAGGTATCATTGAATCAATTATAATCAGAGTAAATCGGAAACACATAAAGGGTTCTGAAGGGGGAACTCAAACTTTCCATCAACCATTGTATTTTGGAATTTCATAGTTTATATTCAATAAGATAATAATATCCTCTAAGCGGGACCAGAGTTGTGATACTTTGTTCACCCAGGGAGGTGAGGGGGGATCTGGGAGGATCGGCGGGTTTGGTGGATCATGGTTTTGGTGCATCATGGATCAGTGTATGTGAAATTGTATATGACATTGGGGAGGTATAAGATTCAAAAGACGGATTAAAAAAATGGCGTTTCATGAGGAAGGCCAAAAGTGACTGTGACCGGGAAAACAAAGTTGATGTTTGCTTACAATTCTTTTTGTATGTGAATAAATTATTGCGGCAGTTTGCATGTGCGCAGCTGTTACTAGCTAGGAGACTAAACACGATGGAGAGCTATGGGGCGAAATTTGTACGACTGGGTTAGTGCATTAAAACCCCTATTAAAAACAACTGCTTTATTAGTCGGAAAAGAGACAACACGAGGGGACCATTGATTCATTTCCAGATAGCTCTAATCACAAGCGAGGGGGCAGTGCTCTGTAGGAGAAATCAAGAGTTAATTTCACCAGGGGGACAGGGCTTCTTTACTATGAGAACTGTCAATCTGTGGAAAGCCGAGCTCAGGCGTGGTCACAGCAGGGCAGCAGAGAGCTCAGGCGCGTCGTCACAGCTAGGGACCGCCAGAGAGATTAGGCGCTGGTCACAGCCGGGACAGCAGAGAGCTCAGGCGCCTGGTCCAGCGGGACAGCAGAGAGATCAGGAGCAGGCACAGCCGGACAGCAGAGAGCTAGGAGCAGAGCATAGAAAGGGGACAGCAGAGGAGCTCAGGCTGTCACAGCAGGGACAGCAGAGAGCCTCAGGCGCTGGTAAGCAGCAGGGAACAGCAGAGAGCTCAGCGCTGGTCACAGTAGGGACTAGCAGAGAGCTCAGGCGAGGTCACAGCAGGGAAAGCAGAGAGCTCAGGAGTGGTCACACGCAGGGACAGCAGAGATAGAGGCGCTGGTCACAGCAGGGACAGCGAGAGAGCTCAGGACTGGTCACAGAGGGACAGCAGAGAGCTCCAGGGCTGGTTCACAGCAGGGGGACAGCGAGAGCTCAGGAGCAGAGCAAGCAGGGACAGCAGAGAGCTATATCTTGGTCCAGAGGGGCAGCGGAGAGCTTCAAGGTAAGGGTTCTAGATGCATTTTTACACCTTAATAACATTGATAGTTATGTGATATAGAAATGTTGCCATAACTCCCTTCCTCATCCAATCCCTTCCCTCCTTGTGAACTTGATGGACAAGGTTCTTTTTCAACCGTATAAAAATATGATACTATGCATACTATCGGCGGTGCAATCCTATCCTGGCATAGACTAAATATGCAGGTGGGGATGTTCATGCCCCCACTGCACGCTTCATGCCCACATGCCCCACCTGCACCCCCTTCCCAGCAACAGGCCCCCACCCTGCCATGCTTCATGCCCAATCATGCCCCCACCTGCCCGTTCATGCCCAAGTCAGGCCCCCACATGCCCGTCCCACCCAATAGACCCCACCGCCTTCTTCCTGCCCAATCATGCCCCCACCTGCCGCTTTCCCATCCAATCACGCCCCCCCTGCGGCTTCCCACCCAAGAACGCTACTACCTGCACTGGCTTCCCACCAAATATGGCCCCACACTGACTGCTTCCCCACCCATCATGGGCGCACTGCGCTTCCCACCAATAACGCCAAAGTCACACGGGCTTTTACATGGATTTGTCCACCAGATAACTGAACAGGGGCGCAGCTCGAATGAAATGAGATATGTCATTTTGTACTGTGTGACTGGTTCCCCAGTATATAGCCAGCAACCTCTACCCTCCAGTATATAACCTGCCAGCCCCTGCCCCCCCAGTATATTGCCTGCCCATCCACCCAGTATATAGCCAGCCAGCCCCTGCTCCAAGCAGGCCAAGCCTATATAAAAAATATAACACTTTATTCACCTCTCCAATGCCCCCCACAGGTCTCTTTTGCTATGGGTGCTTCGGCTCCTCTTTGGATCCCCGTGCATGGCCGGCACACAGAATGACATCAGCCGCTTGCCGATGTCATTGTTTGCGCCCCGCCAGCATCGAACAGGGACCTAGAGATGAGGTGGAGGAACCAGAAGAGGAGTTGGAGGACCCAAAGACGGAGCCGGAAGAACTCGTAGAGTTAATCCAGCACTGAAGCTCTTATTCAGGTCCACTTTTCAGTAGCTGGTACCCATGAGACACACATCTGCTTTGTAATTGGCTTTGTGTGATTTTGAAAAATTTTAACTACTTTGTTATGATTAGGGATTCAGTCAGAGTCTGAAGCACCTAAACTACTGTGTCATAGTATCATAGTAAATAAGGTTAGATAAAGACATCCATCCAGACCAACTTATTAATTATACCATGTTGATCAAGAAGAAGGCAAAAACCCTGTAAGGCTGATTCCACGTGGCCCAAAGCAGGGAAAAATTCCTTTCCGATCCCTAATATAGAGGTCAGAATAACTTCCTGGATCAAAAGAAACTACTAACAAAATGTTTTATTCCCACAAGAAGTGATATTACTCTTCTCCAGAGAGCCATCAAGGTCTCTCTTGAACATGTTCTAATTCTCAGCCATTACAACATCTTGTGGTAGAGAGTTCCATAGTCTTACCAAAAAATTGCTGTCTATGGCGATGGTGAACCCTCCTCTCCTCTAGGTTTAGAGGATGCCCCGTGTCAATGGTGATGGTAGAACCTCCTCTCCTGTATGTGTAGAGGATGCTCTGTGTCTATGCCGATGGTAGAATCACCTCTCCTCTAGGTGTAGAGGATGCCCCCTGTCTATGGTGATGGTAGAACCTCCTCTCCTCTAGGTGTAGAAGATGCCCCCTGTCTATGGTGATGGTAGAGCCTCCTCTCCTCTAGGTGTAGAGGATGCCACCTGTCTATGGTGATGGTAGAATGGCTCTCCTGTAGAGGTAGAGGATGCCCCCTGTCTATGGTGATGGAAGAACTGCCTCTCCTCTAGGCGTAGAGGATGACCCCTGTCTATGGTGATGGTAGAATCACCTCTTTTCTAGTTTTAGAGGATGCCCCTGTCTATGGTGATAATAGAATGGCCTCTCCTTTAGGTGTAGAGGATGCCCCCTGTCTATGGTGGTGGTAGAACCTCCTCGGTGATTCTCCCATCACCATAGACAGGGGCATACTCAAACAAGAGGAGAGGCCGGTTTCCATCACCCTTGACAGGGGGCTCCTCTCACCCTAAAGGATGAGGCCATTCTATTATTACAATAGAAAGGAGCCATCCTCTAATAGAGAGCACGCCGAACCCACCCCCCAAGGTTCATCCATCCCCTAGACAGGGGGATCTCATCCACCCTATAGAGATAGGAAGTCTACCCATCACCATAGACCAGGGGGCATCCTACTACACCAACTACGAGGATGAGGATGAGTTCTACATCACCCATGATAGGGGGATCCTCCACTAAAGGAGAGACCATTCTACCATCACCATAGGAGAGGGGATCCTCAAACCTATCTATGGTGGTGGTAGAACCTCCTCTCCTCTAGGTGTAGAGGATGCCCCTCTCTATGGTGATGGTAGAATGGTCTCTTTTTTAGGTGTAGAGGATGCCCCCTATCAATGGTGATGGTAGAACCTCCTCTCCTCTCGGTGATGTATGTAATAAAGGGCCTATTACTAGCAAGAAAAGTAATTCTATTCAAATGGAAAAGCAAAGAAGCTCCGAGACTGCAAGAGTGGGAAGGTAGAATGGACCTATTACTATACGCAGAACAGCTGGAGGGATTAGGAAAAGGCATAGAGGCTGAAAAGATAAGGAAATTCTGGTTCAAAAGACCCAGCCCAGAATAAAACAAATAGGAACTATGTTAACGTCATAAAAAGTGGCAAAATCTAGGGAGGAGAAATATTTCAATCATTATACCCAATGATTTCCAATTGTATACGGCTTCCTTTTTTTTCTGCAAACTGCTCATCGTCAACCACTAGGGGAGGGTAGGGGTGAGTATTTATAAGGGAAAAATGCTAAGTTATATATACTCGCAACTATAACTCATTTAAATGATGTACTTTTGTATTGGATTGTACTTTGTATGTTAAGATAATTTTTTGCATAATAAAAAAAAAAAAAAACATCGTTCAAATGAACCCCATCGCCTCTCAGGTACAGGCGACCCCCTTCCTCAATCTCCTGGTGTCTTACAACTATTCCTCCATTTCTAGCCACAAACTTATCAATCACCTTGTTGACCTTTACCCTTGCTTTGTTAATCTGAACAACTGAACGCGCTTGCCGCGACTTAGCCCTGGGCACTATATCCGACCACACCAGGAGTACGCCAGGAAACGTGGTCCACAACCTCAATAAGTCCAACTTGATATCCCTCATCAGCGCCCTAGAAGACCGAATCCCCAAATCATTACCCTCTGCGTGAACCACTATTATGTCGGGAGCCCTGTCCAAGTCTGCGTGATATTGTATCACCGATAATAATCTGGACCACAACAAACCCCTAACTCCTAACCACCGAACCTGGACTTGGTCCCACTGAAATCCCAACTGACGTCCTGCTGGGCGTTGGTCCGCACGCACCGCTCCCCAGTGCACATAGGAGTGTCCCGTGATCCATGCTAAACAGGGACCCGGACCTTTAAGAAAAAACACAACTTTACTCAACAACAAACTGCGGACAATCATTAAAACATTAACTGCGGCCGGACATAGCTTCTGAATCTATCTGACTCCCACCGACCCAAGCACTTCATGCACTCCTTCCCCAAGCCCCATCTGGCTGCCTCCGTCGCAGCCCCAATTCTAAAAGAGTGAGACTTAGAAGTCCCCACATCACACCCCAAAACGCCTAAAGCCTTTTTAAGTACTTGTCTGAATTGATATTGCGACAAACCGGAACTATCAGCGTGTAACAATAGCGGTCCCCCTTTTTCCGGCCGCCGCGTCTGATAGATCAAAAAACACCTGACCGGGCACACATCAGACCCCGACAAGGAGGCGAGCTGCACTTCTGCCCCTTTTCCCAACTGATCCCTCTTGGATCGAGGCACAAAACACACCAGTACTCCTTCAGACACCGACACATTTTCCACCAGTAAACCCTACCACTGCCTTGCTTTGAGGCAATAACTCTGAAATGCGAAATGCCCCAAAGAATGCCAGTGAAAAAGCCAGCCAAAACAGACATTGCTCGTAATCTGACCAACACACTTCCCCCAATACCCCAAACAGTTTACCTAGCAATTCAAACGTTATTGGCCTGCGCGAATCCCGAGATACTCGGGTCCTCCTAAATCCCTTCAGTGCCTGCCGCACCGCAAAAGACTTAGTAAAGTCCTGTAAGCCTCTTAACCTAAACCAAAATGCCAAAGCCGCCATCCACCTGGAAATAAACGCTCCAGATTTACCTGCATTATAAGCATCCCCGATCCAAAACATCAAACTCGCCTCCCAATCCTCCACAGTCCCGGGAAACCCCAAATCTCCCACCGGACGCTCCCAGTCCCACCAGACTGCCTGATAGGACTTCCACGTGCTCTCACCCACTGTTTGCCTCACTAAAAGCCAGCCCGCTCTCATACCAACTTCCACAAATGGTCTGGACAGTCCAAGCCATGTTCCTCTGCTCCTGGTGCCAGCTCCCGAAACCGAGATGTATATCCACCAAAACAGCAAATGGTGATGGTAGAACCTCCTCTCCTCTAGGTGTAGAGGATGCCCCCTGTCTATGGTGATGGTAGAACCTCCTCTCCTCTAGGTGTAGAGGATGGGTGAGCAACTTCAGAGTATTAAGTTGAGCACCAAGCGAATGAGGGAGAGTTTATATAGGTGGATGGAAAGAGGAACCTGTCAGGGCAATTTGGGAACCTGTGGGTGGGTTAGTGTCCCAGCATCCTGACAGGTCCTCTTTAAAGTTTTTAAAGAAATAACCCACTGGTGGATTGCCTTGTTCCCCGTTACGACCATGATGCTCCTTGACCTGGCTCCTTGATTACTTATGAGGTAGCCCTGTAATGTTCATCTGACTTCGTCCCCGATGGTGTCCTCACAACAGACCCAACCGGAGCAGAAAACATGAAAGCCATGGCTGCAACATGGAAACTTGGAGCTGGAACTAAGTCTGTAATTTTTTTAATGCTCTATCCACGAATTTTCAAGGGAAGCTGGGACATTCCCTGAAGCTTAATGATGTATAGCTAATATTTTGGGGGTTCAAAGTTAGATGGGACACCCAAGGGCCAATAAATGGAAACTAATATTATAAATGTTCTTATGGCACAGAGGAAGTTCTGTAACCTATTTCCCTTCTGAACCAATAACAACTGAATACTTCACAATGTATCTATCATTTCAGCTAAAATCCAAAAGAGATGACCAAGTGATCGGCCGAGACGGGTTCCCAACTTTGAAGATAGAATGATAATGCATTACACACAGGCAGTGATTCAGGAGGTCCATCGGTTTGGGGATGTCCTCCCTCGAATATACCCCATATGGTACAAAAGATGTGGGTCAGAGGATATCAGATTCCCAAGTAGAGAACCTCCCTCTAATAAATCAGTTATCTCTTCAGTGTTTAGTATTACAGGCATTGGATCCACTAGGGGGCGAGAGAGGACAACGAAGGACAGAAAAGTGGTAAAACCGAAAGACTCTTGATGCACAATTAGTAGACGCAGTATATCTTCGACATGTCCATCAGCATTCAGACTTGAGCCTTGAGAATCTTAACTATCAGAATTGAAACTTATCCCAGTTCTATTCTGTAGTATGGTGGGATAAGTGATTGTCCTTACATAAAATAGAGTCGTTGAGTTGAGAATGCCAGGAAGAACGTTGACCTAGTCAATCATAACAACTTTCCTCAATCAATATAATATGCAGTGAAATGGAACCTGTCAGCAGAAATAACCCAATAACCACAGCCATTATGATGTCAAACAAATTTAGACCTTCCAAATCATGTTTCTTTTATGGCTCAGTAAGGCAGCATCATCCAGAAAATCAACTTTAAAGTGAGATGTAAATTGATGCATAAATTCACATAGGTGGAGAGTTTAGCGCTGAACTTAAAGGAAATCTACCACAAGGATGAAGGATTGTAAACCAAGCACATGACACACTGGTGTGTGTCCCCTCTGACAGGATCTGCTCTTCTTTAAGCTTCTTGTGCCTTTGTTTTTAAGAAAAAGGTTTTAAAAATTAAGCAAATGAATCTGAGGGGCTCCAGGTTCCACTAACACCTATGGAGCTCCGTGCCCCTCGGCTTATTTTATTACTTTAAAGCCATTTTTGTAACAACCAGGGCATAAAAAGCTAAAAGAAGAGCAGGTCCTGCCAGAGGGGGCACACACCAGTAGTCAGTGTGCTTGGTTTACATTCCTTCATCCTGGTGGTAGATTTCCTTAAGCCTCCCTGCTTGAGAATCTCCCCTCTGTTGAACTTCCGTGCCGAAATCTCCACCTCCTTGATTTACATCTCAATAGATTTATGGATGATGCCATCATATTGGCATGAAACATCATAGATGTGAAATATGATCTGTATAGTGTTAACTTCCATCTAAGAAAACCACTACCAGTATGTTGTCAATTTCTGCTAACAGTTCCCTCTAACACATGGGGTCATTCACCAAGGGCCGATTTGTGGTTTCCCGACATATTACCCGAATATTTCCGATTTGCGCCGATTTTCCCTGAATTGCCCCGGGATTTTGGCGCACGCGATCGGATTTGCCGCTCGGCGCTGGATGCACGAACGGAAATCGGAGGACGTGGCCGAACGAAAACCCGCCGCACTTAAAAAAAAAAAGTGTTGCGAGACTTGCACTACTTCACTAGGAATAGGCCGTGAACTGAGTGCATTTCGGGGAACTTCAGCTCAGCAGCGCCACCTGGTGGACGTCGGAGGAACTACCTTAGTGAATCCCGGCTGGACCCGAATCCACCGCAGAGAACGCGCCGCTGGATTGAATGGAACGGTAAGTAAATCTGCCCCAAGTTGAGGGCATCATGGAGAATGATAGTTAAAGTCAAAAACAAAATTTGCCTCCAGAAGATATTGACCGACATTTACTAAGGTGCTTGCGGCGGTTTTCTGTCTGACTTATTTCATTGCAAACTAACTTCTTGCACAAGAAGTGGTCTTCGCACTTTTTTGGCGCGACTGCATTATTCTTCATGCGACACAAAATTCTGCACTAAGGGGCGGTCCGGTGCGCTATGTTAAAGGTGCACCAAAGTTGGTGCGCTCTCGGTCGGAGCAGTGCAGGGGCGGCAGATTCACGAAGACTGCATAAATGCTGAATCTGGCGCCCCCTGCACACTACACAGGTAACTGCACATAGTACACAATGCACTGTTTTAGTAAATTTGGGCCAATAACACTTAGGCCTCCATTTATCAAAAAATTGCAAGCTGCGCTATGTCGTGTCCTGCGTAGTGCGTAGAGTGCACCAGATCCATGAATTGGGGTGCGTTCTTCAAATACTGGCGCCCCTGCCCTGCTGCAACAGAGGGCACCATTTTTTTTTAATGCACGTTGTTCATGCTGCAGAATTGTGGGGCCCGCCTCTGGTCCGTGCACTGGAACACCCCTTTTGGTGCACATTTTTTCTGTCTTGTCGTACACAAAAACTGGCGCAAACCTTTATAAATACATGTACAAGCAGTTTCCAGTTCTTTCTAGTGCAAAAGTCAGACAGAAAATTGTACAAACACTTTACTAAATGCGGTCTTAGTTTTTTTTTTTTTTGACAATATATCTTCCTTCTTCAAAAACCAAGATTCCAAGGTTTTTGGAAAACCCTAAACACCCCAGATGAAGTCCTCATAGCCAGGGTCCGATGGCCCTTAGTTTTGTGATTGGAGGAGACGTTCATGTTTCTTCAAATGGCAATCTGGTTACATTTAGCACAAAGTAACGAAATGGAAACATTAATTAGGGGCATAATTTGTACAGCGTAGCCCACCCAATGTACGTTCAGAATTGGGTCTTGGATAGGAGATACTTTTGGGGGCTCTCAAGTTGCAGAAGAACTGTTCTAGATGTTTGTGCTCTTCGCTGCACCAGTAAAGTTTTTTCTATGGCCTTCCCTACACCTATCCAGGTGTAAGCAGTGTCCCCCGCAGGTGGCATCTGGTAACCGAGTAAACTCCTTCTTCATTGAAATCCTAAATGGATTCTATGAGATCTGAGGACGGGGAAACTCCTATAAGTCTCTCATTCATGTGGACCACCGGTTTCTTGCTACAAATTGGGGTCATTTACTAAGGGCCGATTCGCGTTTTCCGACGTGTTACCCGAATATTCCGATTTGCGTGATTTCCTGAATTGCCCGGGATTTGGGCACACGATGGATTGTGGTCATCGGCGCTGGCATGCACGCACGAAGGGGCGTGGCCGAATAAAAACCCGCGATTAAAAAACGCGCATTTAAAAAAAAAGGTCGCGGGACTCGCGCTTTACTTCACCAGGTATAGGCCGTGACTTCAGTGCATTCGGGGACTTCAGGCAGCAGCGCCACTGATGACTCGAGAACTACCTTAGGAATCCGCTGGACCGACCCGAATCTGCCCATGGAGATCCCGGTCCATTCGCGATCAGCGGTGCGTTCTCTGCGGTGGATTCGGGTCGGCCGGGATTCACTAAGTAGTTCCTCCGACGTCCACCAGGTGGCGCTGCTCGCTGAAGTGCGCTGGGTCACGCTGGAATGCACTGAAGTACACCGGCCTATCCTGCTGAAGGTGCGCGGTCCCGCAACACTTTTTTTAAATGCGGTCGGTTTTTCTGATCCGTCGGTTTTCGTTCGGCCACCACGCCCCGATTTCCTCGCGTGCATGCCAGCGCCGATGCGCCACAATCCGATGCGTGCCCAAAATACCAGGCAATTCAGGGAAAATCGGCGCAAATCGGAAATATTCGTTAACACGTCGGGAAAACGCAAATCGGCCCTTAGTAAATGACCCCCATTGTGTTTTGTTTTTGACAAAATGTTTTTATGCTACAAACTGTTTTTATTTTTGGATGAGAAAATTTATAAACATATCTACCAATTTGTTACTTTTAAGGGCACAGACATCTACCCATCTGCTCTGCACCGTTCATCACGACCCAAAAGAATTTCCTTCTCCGTGGAAGTTTGACCCAAACCGTTTCTTAGATGAGAACGGCCAATTCAAGAAAAATGATGCGTATGCCTTTCTCAGCAGGTAGGACCTGACACTGAACAATGGAGTCTTCATAAAGCTCCATAAGGACACAACATAAAGAAGCATCAATTCTTCTCTTCTGGGGCTCTAAATGGGCCCCCCTTGCCGCTTAAAAATATCATATTTGTAACTATAAATGTTTGTGTTACAATTGCACCCTTTATACATATCTGTACATGCAGCGTGGGCGGTTCTCTCCATTAAAATTATACTACACATTGGGCTTAATTACTAAGGCCGCGGTCCGCACTTTCATCGGACATCCCAACATTTCCGCTTGCGCCCTGGACAGGGATTTAAAAGTACTTGGGCCGCAATTGGATTTTGGTGCAATGGCGGTTTATGCGATACAATTGGGGCGGGCGTTGGACGATCCACGGATTCAGACAAACCGCTGATTCACTTAAAATTGTGCCGCAGCCAGCACTTCATACGGGAAATGGAATCGACCTGCTCGGAAGGACACATCGATATCTGGCGCGGTCTTAGTGACCCCGCACATCACATATACACGACAATGACTTCATGCCAGAAAAGAAGTGAACTCCGCGGCCGATCGGAGGACACATGAGGTATCTGGCGCACACAATCTTCATGAATTGCCGGCAGAGTTCATCCTCATGGACAATCCAGGGGGATCAGCAGGGACGGTAAGTAAATCTGCCCCATTGAGTTATCATGTCGGTTAGTGGGTAGCCAGTCATGTATCCAGTGTAGTATATGACACCTTATACTTACTTTTACCTCTTTACCTCTTACACACATTTATACACTATGTGCACACATATAAACATATACAATCACATATACACACCATATACCCAGCAGCATATACACATCACATAAACACACACAAATCACATATATGTTATATACAATATGCAGCATAATATAGAGTGCACATCCTTCATTTTTTGTGTAGGTCGATGATACGGGCCCCCTGAAACTGCAGGCCCCATAGCAGCTGCTCGGCTTCTCCACATGAAAAAATCACAAATAATAATTGGACAACACATTTGAGCTTTGATCCATGTATCTTTATATGTCTTTATATGATGGATCTAAAGTAAATAAGAATCATCATTACCTTATATTGGTTCTTTTCCAGGAAAGAGGATCTGTCCGGGGGAGAATCTGGCCCGAATGGAACTTTTCATCTTTCTCACCACCATCTACAAAATTAAAGCTGACTTCTTCCGACCGAATTTTCAGACTATGACATTGCTCCGAAACTGGCCGGATTTTTAAATGCCCCATTGACTATGAGTTGTCATTTTATCCTAGATAGATGGACTTTCAGTGATTTATATAAATTTGAAGACATTGTCACGGCTGGAAATCAGTTATTACCACCCTCAGCCCATTTTTGACTTTTTTTGTTATTACTTTGTATGTTTTTTTTTTATATTTATCCATATATAAATAATTCCATACTAAGACGATGTAGTCAAAGGACATCAAATATAATAAATACAATATATACATATATATATTCCAGAAACTTCTGTTAATGGTCCTTCATTCACTTGGTCCTAGTTTGCTTTATTTTACTGTTTACCTTAGAAGGATTAAGAAAGCCTCTGTGCTCTCGTAAAAGCTCTGCCATGTTCTTCCTCTCTTCCTGTGACTTAGTGGGCTGGAGAACAACTGGTGACGCAGATTGGCAAACGGAACTTGTAATTTTCATTTGGGTCTTCATTGGGAACCAATGGTTGGCCAATATTTTTCTTCTCTAGGCTTTGGCAGGACTACAGTCGGGTCAGTGAGAGAAGGGAGGAGAGGTCAGCACAGCAATATGAAACCAGGATAAAAAACTATTTACTTCCCAGTGTGTGATATGTCTCCTCTGTCCTTCTTCATGTCTGCAGCTGCTACCTTATGGCTCTAGGTTTAAAGTCCTGTAACTAGGAATGTTATTTGAGTAAGGCTTAAATGTCAACCCAATTGGAAATTCCTGAAAAATCAGGCCCAGTCTAATTTTTTGGGTGGTTCTTAGTTTTGGAGAAATGGGTATACATTTTCCATGTTCCATACATCACTGCTTGCCTATCTCTGAGTTCTGTATAGACCTATATGGATCATATCATGCCACAACTTGGCTAGCCACGAACTCACTTGGAACTCCAATGAACCTTGTATCCATATCTCTACATGAATTTTTTTCTGCTTCCAGAATGATTGATTTTTTTTGAACTGCCGAACATTGTAGATCTGCTACGCTTTATAGCACCACTCAGCCATTGGTGCTTGGCCAACAAAATGAAAAAACCCGTCCTCTATGGATAAATCTAGAATTTCAATACTTGTCTGGTGATGCCCTTTAAGACGTTGATGGCAAAAAATAAAATAGTTCTTGATAGATTGCTAAACAGTAAAAGTTTCCAATTTCTTGATACTATAAAAAACCTTGGAGGTGTAGGTAAATACCAAAGTGAACATGATCGTGCATTTTTAGAAGTTTTTGTTGACTGTTCCCTTAAGAATGTTTCTGGCAAAGCTGAACTTTGATACAGTGCTGAGATCATCTGGCATAAAACCAGAACTGTCTGATATAAATACTGTAAATAACCGGCAAGACCATCGCTATTCCCTCCGGACGACACCATGGACACCACTGTGTTAGCCCACCCTGATCCTTGTCTATTGATATCCCTCATGTTTTTCTACTAACATGGGAGAAAATGTACAGACGGCGGAATCTACCAACCTGGACCGACGCCATTGCAATCATCCGGGCGATAAGGGAGAAAGCAGAAAAAGGGCGGAACCCCCGTCGCCATCTCCACGTCCTCCTCACTATTCCTTATTTCAGCCCCCCATCCACTCCATAGCGCACCCCCCTTTCGTATGCCCTCACTCCTCTACTCCTGCCTAACTCCCTAAACCACCTTCGCCTCCCCTCATGGATCCCAACCCCACCCTTTCTAATCTACATCTATCCCTACCGCATTCCCTTCTCGTCACTCTTACCCTTTCCCCCCTACTCCTAACCTCCTCTTCTACCTCTTTCCTCAGAGCTCTCCCCAGACCCACGTTTCATGACTAATTTCTGCTTGAAATACCTCCACACCGCCCATGCATCAAATCTTCCCCCCCCCTCAAGCTCCGACTATACCGCCCCCTCCCTCCTTTCCCCCTCTTCCTATACTCCTCTTACCTTTTTCACTTTCCCACCTCTTTATTATTACGCCGCTACGTCCTCAGCCTCTAAGAACTTCCCCCTGTCTCTTATTCCCCGATCCATATTACCTACCCCACCTTCTCCCACCCCCACCCCTTGCGACCCATCCTTCGCTCTAGCCACGCCACCATGCCTCTCCACTCCTTCCCTCCCTTCCCCCCCTAGTCTTCCTCCTCCCGATCCCTTCCCCCCCCTTCCACTGTCTCTGTCGAACTCGCCCCTCAACTCTCTCCCCCGATTGACTTTCTATCTCCATCCCCCAGTCCGACTTCACCCGCCGATATGTACCCTCTTTTCTCCCCCCTACACCTAGCACTTCCTCTAACCCCGCTCCCCCCTTAACGGACAATCCCCCCACCCTTCGCCCTTCCCATGACGCCCTCACTGCATATACGGTATTTCCTCACTATCGAATCCTCGCTATCTTCCTCTTCCTACACGCTTTCCTCTTCTCCTAGTTCTTCCCTCCCCCCCCCCCCATCTGTGCGATTTTCCCATGACTCATAACTCCCCATTTGCTAAGCGCATTCCTGACACCCCCCCTCACCGTCTTTTCTCCCCCCCTTATCCTCTCTTTTGTTATTTCCCCTTCCACCTCCGCTACTTCTTCTCCTCCTACCTATCTTCCCGCCAATTTCCCCTTAGTCGTTACACCGCCCACTCCCACATTCACTCCTTTTCTCCACCCCCCACTTAGTGTTTCCCCTATCTCATTTTTACTTCTCCACTATTCCTCATTCAATCTACACCCCCAGAAGCCATATCATCACCGCCCCCTCTCTTTACCCCTCTTTCCCAACTCGTAATACTTCTCCCCAACTACCCCCTACTAACTAACCCTTCCGGCCAAAAATCCAGGAAACCAATCCTTTCTTTTCGCATTCTCTTCTCTCCCCCTACTTTCTCCTCTTCCTCCACTCCCCCTCCTCTACCGGTCCACTCTATTCTTCACACCCCCCTATCCTCTCGCCTCTACCTAAGTTCTTTTATAGTTACTACTTTTCCACACCTCCACTTGGTTCAACCACTATTCCCTCCTTCCAAACTTCGGCCACTATCCTCCTCCCCCCCCGAACTGCCCACATAGAATCCCTCGATCTCACCTCCTTTTATCTCGCCCGCACTACCCCTTCTTCCGCCCTCCGCCTACGTAACAGCCCCCTTTTTTATCCTTTTAGTCACCTCTGCTCCCTGATGTGCGCCCACCTAACCAGATCCTTCTACGTTTTCTTTGCACACTCCCGGTTGCCATCTCCCCAGAGCTGGTAAAATCTTGAACAGGTCTGTACTATTATTTTATATTTTATCTGAAATCTTAAGCTCTTTGACACAAACAAAAAACATTTTAGGAACGTTGGACTAACGCTGACAACATAAAATATGTTTTCCAAAATAGAAATGTTATGATCTTAATTTTCTGTCAATTTTTCTGTAATTTTAAGAGTATTAGTTCGGGTGGTCCACATTTGGCTTCAAAACAGCTCCCAGCTTTTCTGGGCCTAACTTGGTACAGGCACCCCTACTTAAGAAACATCCTGACTTACAACGACCCTAGTTACAAACGGACCTCTGGATGTTTAATTACGGCTTCTTTAGCCTAGGCCACAATAAACAGCTATGATAGGTGTATCACTGGTGGTCTAAATTGAAGCTTTATTTGTTATCCTGGGTTCTATGACAAAATCCAATGTTTTTAAATCCAATGTCACAGAGACAAAAAAAATTTGGGTGGGTTACAATTCTAAGATAGTGGTTCCGATCTACAGTACAACATTCAACTTAAGAACAAACACTACAGACCCTATCTTGTATGTACCCTGGACTGCCCAGGTTGTTGAAGCACTTAGAAGGGAGATGTACCAGGACACCTTGGAGAAAATAAGTGCAGATGATTCCCGATGTAAATATTCTATAATTCCCTCACTCCCGGGGGTATCTAACCGTGGTTGTGGATGCCATATATCATCACTTCGAGGTTTTCTTGTTCTTGTTAAGCTGAATTTATTTTATGGCAATGGCTGAAGGTTGAGGGGTTGTTTCCTGCTATAACATCTAAGTTTACCATAAGATTAGTTCTTACATTTGCAACATTTTTTGGCGAATTTGCCTAACTTTCACACTACGTTATTTACGCTGACTTCTTCTACATTGAAATGCATAACAACTATGATGCCCGGGATTAGGGCTTATCTTGTTATGGACTTTGGTATTGATATGATCTCGATAGCACCAATAGTGCACATGCTGAGTGCCGCTGGGAAACCACACACAACCACATATTGTCCTGAAGTGGCCAGTGGAGAACATGTTACACTATAAATGCCATCCAGGGTCATACATGACACCAAGAGGCCATGTCCAGTTGAGGGAAAGCTAAAGTCTAGCAATGTATAGGGAATCTATCATCAGCAATTGGCTTACTAAACCACTAAAAGAGGTCAAGCACCTTCTAGTTTATATTTCTTTCATGGTCCAGGGTGATGGCACCAACGTGAAAATTAAATGTGAACTGAAATATAAATTGAATCAATAAAGTCAAGGAGGAGGAGAGTGTGTTTTTGTTTTTTTTTAATATAAAAAACTTTATTAATGAAATACAAAAACTTTTTCACATACACATATACAAGTTTACTAACAGAGTGATTTTCTCAATTACTTTCCAATAAACATAACTGGATAGTATATATAGCAGTATATATTTGCCTACTACTTTTACTTTAATTTTGCTTGTATTTACCATATATTTTCAGTATAGTTATAATACAGTAATCCCTCCCCTCCCCTTGGACTGCTGGGAGAAAATGAAAGAAAAAAAAATTAAATCTAAATTTTTCCCTTCCCCCTCACTCCCCCCAGTTGTCCCACATCTTCCCCTTATTCAATCCTAGCCATTTATTCTGAGTCCAGGAATACTCAAAGTGATGGTAGAACCTCCTCTCCTCTAGGTGTAGAGGATGCCCCCTGTCTATGGTGATGGAAGAACCTCCTCTCCTCTAGGTGTAGAGGATGCTCCTGTCTATGGTAATAATAGAATGGCCTCTCCTTTAGGTGTAGAGGATGCCCCCTGTCAATGGTGATGGTAGAACCGCCTCTCCTCTATGTGTAGAGGATGCCCCTGTCTATGGTGATGGTAGAATCACCTCTCCTCTAGGTGTAGAGGATGCCCCCTGCCTGTGGAGCAACCTGGTGGTATTCTGCCACAGCAAGTCCAAACCACCTTGCGGTGGGCTCTGGTGCAAACCGGGTGCCACTAAGACTCTGCTCCCAGGCGTCGGCTTACGTCAAGGCTCGCATGGGTTCACTACCTCTGACCCTAAAAGAATCTCTGTGAACTCCTTCAGGACTGTTGGAAGACCATTTCTGGTGACTACCTCTTGAAGCCTATCAATAATCAATAGAATGGCAAGAGTGTGCAAAGCAGTAATCAAAGCAAAAGGACCGAGAATATAAGACATATTTTCAGTTGTTTTCACATTTCAGTGTTATCCATATAGAGCTCATTGTACAGGCAGGAGGAGATAAGCTGTGACATCATCTATTGTCAGTAATGATGTAATGATGGGTCAGTGTTATCTATATAGAGGTCATTGTACAGGGAGGGGGAGGAGATAAGCTGTGACATCATCTATTGTCAGTAGTGATGTAATGATGGGTCAGTGTTATCTATATAGAGGTCATTGTACAGCGAGGGGGGAGGAGATAAGCTGTGACATTATCTATTGTCAGTAGTGATGTAATGATGGGTCAGTGTTATCTATATAGAGGTCATTGTACAGGAGGGGAGGAGATAAGCTGTGACATCTGTTGTCAGTAGTGATGTAATGATGGGTCAGTGTTATCTATATAGAGGTCATTGTACAGGGAGGGGGAGGAGATAAGCTGTGACATCATCTATTGTCATAGAAATGTAATGATGGTTCAGCGGTATCTATATAGAGATCATTGTAAAGGGAGGGGGAGGGGATAATCTGTGACATCATCTATTGTCAGTAGTGATGTAATGATGAGTCAGTGTTATCTATATAGAGGTCATTGTACAGGGAGAGGGAGTGGAAAAAAGAGAGAATCGTATGACCTAGTACTTTTTGATAAATATTTGTAGCAGTTTGTCAACAATATGCTGAATGTAGAATCTTATTCTCAAATAAGTCAATATCTGGTGACATCTTCCCTCTAGGCCATGATACATTACTTATAAACTGTGGATTGTATGGACTGTAATGATGTAACTGATCTTCATTTACAGCTAAAATCCATGAGGAGATTGATCAAGTGATTGGACGCGATCGGGTCCCGTGTTTTGATGACCGGGAACAAATGCCTTACACACAGGCAGTAATACATGAAATCCAGAGATTTTGTGATATTTCACCTATGAATGTTCCACACATGGTAACAAAAGACGTCAGTTTCAGGGGATTTCACATCCCAAAGGTAGGTAGTGAATGGGGGGTCTTGGTTACAAAGAGGCAACAATAATTTCAAATATAGTTTTTAAAAATCTAATGATTTTTATATTGTATATTATTCTAAGTGAATGGACATTACCATAAAATATTTTATAGAAATTGTAACTTGTTGGTTTAAATTCTCAGGGAACAGAAATTTACCCCTTACTCTGCACCGTTCATCGAGACCCCAAACAATTTGCTTCTCCATGGAAGTTTAATCCAAACCATTTCTTGGAGGAGAATGGGAAGTTTAAGAGGAACGATGCGATGATGGCGTTCTCAGCAGGTAGGTCCTCCCAGGAGCGGAGATATGTCTATATATATCCTTCATTCAATTCAATGTGACTCTTTAATATTTGTTCCATTTTATTTTTATTTTTTTTCCAGGAAAGAGGATCTGTCCCGGAGAGAATGTGGCCCGAATGGAACTTTTTATCTTTCTCACCACCATCCTGCAAAGCTTTACATTGGTTTCCCAGACTAAACTCACAGAGGATGATATTGCTCCAAAAATGCAAGGGTTCCTGAATGGCCCAATAGACTTTGAGCTTTCATTTGTACCTAGATCCATATCATAGAATAGGGCAATATCTCCAGCAGGGGAAAATGTAAGATCCTTTTAATTCAAAAATTTAAGGGCTATGTTCACCATCAGTGGTAGGTTGTCTTTTGCAATGTATAGTCTACAATCATCCCTATAATACATGTTTGTTAGAACGTTCCCCATGTGTAGAGAGAAGCAGCCTGACAGGTCAGTGTCTATGTGTTACATCTGTGCCAACATCATCTTCTGACCACAGAAGAAAGCTTTGAAGGCTCGATACTCTTCTGCTGTATTTTTTGTGTGTGAACTGTGGCTATGGTCCTGCTGTGTTGGGATTGATTGAGCTGCATGTAGCTCACTGCAGACCAGCTCTGTCCAGCAGGGGATACTGGAGTGATGGATGGCTGATCCAGTCCAGGAGCTCCTCTGTATACATGGCCATTTCCATTACACCTTGTAGGTTCTACTAGTCTCCTCATACCAGTTCCCTGTGATTTTGTTTTGTTACTTGCTATTCTGTGTATCTGACCTCTGCTACGTTTACTCGACCTCTCTCTAGTAATACGATTCTATGCCTTAAGCGCTATCTTGGTTTTGAATTGCTTCTGCCTGACTCTTGTTTCTCTGTTTCTGTTGTTTGCCCCTTGTGATAATATTGGACCAACTGTACATTTTAATGTTGCACCAACTGTACATGTGTTTTTTTTTTTTCTCTTTGCATTGCGTCTTCTTAAATTTATGACTGACTAGAGGAGCAAATGTTAATTACATATATAAATGGCAGGAAGGATATATGGAGTCAGCACCCCAGGAGGTTCCTTGTTTAGATTAGGAGGAAGTTTCTCTACCCTAAGTGAAAAAATTCACATCTCTGCAAGCTCATCTCTGGAGACAAAGAGATCAAAGGAATAGTGCCACCTGTGTGTCGCTTTGCCACCGAAAAAACTATGAGAGACAAATAAATATCATAGCTGTCCATAATTGGGGCATGTTTATAATTATGGGTCCCCAGTTACAGGGGAGGGTTATAGGATCTAGATACCCTCATTGCCCAAACATCAAAAGCCTAGCTGCAGGGGAACACAGCTAATGGCAGTACACCCCTAATGTTCGGCCTAGACAACTCAAGTTTGGTATGGGGTGAAAGGTAGAAAGGTACCCCGGTGATTGGGAGCAATGGCTCAATTGTGCCATTTTCCAATCAAAAGTTACGGGGTTTTAATAGAACCCCAGACTCAGCCAGTACCTCTCTAAGGGGAGGGAGGATATGAGAAACTCCCCCTCACAGTGACATCACAGCTAGGGGTGGGGGCCAAATACCCACTGGCTTTAAATTAGTGAAACAGACACATGGCCTTGTTCAGTTCTGATGACTCTATACATTAGAAGACTGGATCTTTCCTTGACATGTCTTCCGGCCAATATGCCACTTGCTGATGGTAAGGGTAGTATTGTTTCTTTTTTCCCCATAAACTGTTTGTATGTATTGTACATATATTGTTTTTAATTTCTTTTATTGTAATCTGAAAAGTTTGTTTTTGAGTGTACTGTATTTTTTTATGTATATTAAAGTGTTAACTTTAATAAGCCTCTGCTTGTAGCCTTAAAGAATCTGAGTTTCCGATGGAAATTACGTTACCAGGTCATTTTAACATAGTAAATAGTGCCCCCAGAAATGTTGCCAAATCCCTTTGTAATGTCCCCCACAGCTTCCCCAAAGTCTTCACAGCTCCCATTAAAGTGCCCAAGGGCCCCTGTAATATTCCCCAAAGGCCCCAGTAATGTCTCCAAGGCCCCAATGTCCAAAAAAAAACCCCAATAATGTCTTCCCAGCCCCTTCTAATGGTCCCCATAGCCACCATTAATGCCAAGCCACCTTAATGTGCCCCTTCCCCCTTGCAAAATTAAAAAAAAAACCACTGATACTCACCTCTCTAAGAGCCTCTCCTCTTATTCACTGTCGGACTCAGGAGCTGTGACATCATCAGATGGCGTCTCCTGCTCCCGGCAGCTGTAGTGAGCTGCGTGATGCAAGAGACGCTGTGTGATGGCTTCTCCTTCTCCTGCCGACGGCTCCATTCTCCACTACAGGGCTCATCGCTATCTAAGTACTGAGGGCGTAGATAGAGAAGGGAGTGGGGAAATTTGCCCGGACATCTCTGACATTACACATAAAAATATAGCTAAATAATTTGACTTGGGAATGAAGAATTAAACTAAACTCTGGTAGACTCATGACCCAGGAGAAGATCTATTCACGTCTCTGTGCTGGGAGCAGTCATGGATATTACATGGATGGGGATCCTGATCCTCTTATTCCTCTTCATCTACTCAACTTGGGACAACTTTTACCGAAACCGTAACCTTCCCCCTGGTCCTACCCCGCTGCCTCTCATAGGAACATTGCTGCATA
The DNA here is from genome assembly GCA_019512145.1 of Engystomops pustulosus. Lineage (NCBI taxonomy): Eukaryota > Metazoa > Chordata > Amphibia > Anura > Leptodactylidae > Engystomops > Engystomops pustulosus. The sequence continues at coordinate 5,164,250 of CM033650.1, read as the reverse complement.
TAACAAGAGGAAGGCTGGTGAAGTCTCTCATGAAGGTCAGTCGCCTCCATTTCTCGTTGCGTCAGAAGATAAACATATGAATGTGGGTTTTACCTCTATAGTTTGTGGAATCACGTGGATCGCCTGTTTTTCAGCTCTGAGATGAGTATAACATAAACTATTCTTCAGTTTGTGGTTGTGCTCTGTGGTCTTCTTGTTTGTCTCCCTGTATTTTGTTTTCTTATAGCATAGATACAGATAGAGAGTTACTGAGAGATACAGAGAGAGAGACACAGAGAGATACAGAGAGATAAAGAAATACAGATAGAGAGAGATATAGATAGACAGATAGAGATACAAGTAGAGAGATACAGAGAGATATACAGAAACACATAGGCAGAGAGAGAGAGAGAGATACAGATAGAGATACAGGCGGTCCCCTACTTAAGAACACCCGACTTACAGACGACCCCTAGTTACAGACGGACCCCTCTGCCCCCTGTGACCTCTGGTGACCTCTCTGGATGTTACTATGGTCCCAGGCTGCAACGATCAGCTGTAAGGTGTCTGTAATGAAGCTTTATTGATCATCCTTGGTCCAATTAAAGCAAAAAAATGTTGAAAATCTAATTGTCACTGGGGCAAAAAAAAAAAAATTGTCTGGATCTACAATTATAAAATAATACAGTTTCGACTTACATACAAATTCAATTTAAGAACAAACCGATAGACCCTTTCGTGTACGTAACCCGGGGCCGGCCTGTATATAGATATATAGAGATACAGATAGAGAGTAAAAAGATAGACAGATACAGATAGATAGAGATACAGATAGAGATATACAGAGCGGTACAGATACAGAGAGAGATGCAGATAAATAGAGATATAGATAAAGATAGAGAGAGCTAAAATATTTGTTGTTGACCTCTTCTATTTAGTCCTATCTAATAGCATTTAACTGCTATCGCGGCCAATGCCGGGGGCTAGTAAATATTTAAAAATGAAAAATAGAGGAAAACTCCGGTGCTAATTTGCATTCCCTTTCCAGGTGAGGGATTCATGACCTATTAGACTTCTTACTCCTGACTAAAACTTTTCCCAAAAGGAAACTGGGCCCATAATACACTCATCCTAAGGAATGTCCATTACTCAAACTGCAAAAAAACTCAGATCTAAAGCCTGTCCTGTGCTCTTGTATCTTCCTCCACTTAAAAAAATTTTTGGCCACAGCCGAGAAGGACACAATGGGGCACATTTACTAAGGGTCCAAAAGGCGCTTTTTTGTCGGGTTATTTCCGATTTGTGCCGCATTTAAGTGGGGTTTTTGGCGCATGCGATCGGATTTTGGCGCAATCTTGCGCTGACTTGCATGCGAAACAAATCGGGGTGCGTGGCCGTCGGACAACTCGACGCATTTGGACAAACCACAGAATTTAAAAATCAAATTGTGTCACAAGCCAAGCACTCACATGCACCGGGAAGAAGAAGGTGAACTCCGGCAGACCTCGGCGCAGAAGCGACACATGCAGGATCTCGGGCGCATGCTGTTGAAGAATTGCGCCGGACTTCATCATCGTCAGAGAACGCACCTCGGGGATCGCGCAGGACCAGGTAAGTAAATGTGCCCCATACAGGCCCAAATATATGAAAACTTCAATAGGTCTATTTTTAACTATTTTCATCTTGTTGGCCCAAAGAACGTAATTTATACACGTAAATAAATCACTGGAAAGTGACTTTGAAATTAAAAAATGACTTTTCCTGTAATAACTACATAATACAGATATGAGCTGAAAATGTTTACAATTCATTTATGTTCAGCAATATAGAGGAGGAAGAAATTTACATAGGCGGAGTTTAAAAAAAGGTGTTATCAGATTCAAAGCCTTGGCGTGAGCACCACCATCTTACCGAGGAACGTCGCTCCTCAAAAAAGTCACTGGGAGAGACATTCCTCAGGAAAGTGGTGGCCTGCTCGAACCTGAAACGGGTCCGCTCATCCCTACTTGTACCCTGTGTTCCAGCTTCGGGATCGATATGGGACAGTATATACCTTATACTTTGGCTCACGACCAGTGGTCGTTCTCTGTGGATATGAGACTGTAAAGGAAGCTCTTATCGATCGAGGGGAAGAATTTGGGGCCAGAGGTCGGCTTCCTGTTCTGGAGAGATTTACTCAAGGCTACGGTAAGGAAGAAGTTTATTCACTGCACAAAGTAAGGTCATGTATATAGACGTCCAGATCAAACTATTATATGCCCCCATCCCCATTAATTTTACTACAGTTTAAAAACCTTTAAAGAGAGAGACCATGGAAATCACCCCCCAGGGGAGGGGTCCTTGTACCATTGTCAATCATTCAGCCATTGTTTTAGATACTTTAAAGTATCCTCAGAATAATCCAATATTCCATGAGCAAAATCAGACTTAATGGGGCAAATTAATTTACCCGGTCCAGTCGCGATCCAGCGGCGCGTTCTCCGACGAGGATTCGGGTCTGCCGGGATTAACTAAGGTCCGTACAACCGATATCCTGCATGTGTCGCTGCTGCGCCGAGGTCCGCCAGAGTTCACCTTCTTCTTCCTGGTGCATGTGAGTGCTGAACCCGAATCCGTCGGGTTTTCTGAAGGCCACAACCCCGATTTCTGACACGTGAAAGTCGGCGCCGATGTGCCAAAATCCGATCTCGTGTGCGCCAAAATCCGATTGCATGCGCCAAAATCCCAGGGCAATTCGGCGGAAATTGGAAATATTCGGGAAACCCAATAAAAATGCATGATTCGGACCCTTAGTAAATGAGCCCCATTGTCTGAGAAATTTTTGGTGAATCTGCCTACTGTTATAAAGTGTGACTAACTTTTCGAAGCTATTTTTTATGAAAAAAACCCCCAAATTTCAGGAGAGAATATTGTAGTTTATAATAGTAAACATTGCAATACCGGCAGTCCCCGAGTTATGTACAACATACTTTCCATAGGTTTTTTCTTAAGTTGAATTTGTATGGAAGTCGAAACTGTATATTTTATAATTGTAGATCCAGATAAAAAATCTTTTTGCCCCAGTGACAATTGGAGTTTCAAAATTTTGTGCTGTAATGGGACCAAGGATTATCAATAAAGCTTCATTACAGACACCTTACTGCTGATCATTGCAGCCTGGGACTATAGTAACATCCAGAGAGGTCACCAGAGGTCACAGTGGGCAGAGGGGTCCGTCTTTAACTAGGGGTCGTCTGTAAGTCAGGTGTCCTTAAGTAGGGGACCGTCTGTATACGGTATTTGGTTTCCCATTTGGCTCAGGTGTATGTGAATTTCTTTTGTAGGACTTAGTCTGGCGAATGGTGAAAGGTGGAAAATCATGCGAATCTTCACAGTGAAAACACTCAAGAGTTTTGGATTTGGGAAGAAAAGCAATGAGTGGAAAATACAAAAGGAAGCTCAGTGTATTGTGGATGAATTTAGAAAGTTTGATGGTAAGGCAACAAAAAGACAAAATTAAAAAAAAATACATTACATTAGTCCATACACTTTTATGGGACTACACTACTAATTGTCAAGTGCTAAGACAGATCGGGGTTTTCAACCATAGATTATTCTAATCAAATATACTTATATTACATGACAAAGCACTGATTCTTAGAGAGAAGTTAATACCTGGAAATAACACCATTCAGAGGCTCCCCGATCTTTAACATTGACCTTAGATTGGTTATGGGGGCGGAAAAAGGACCACAAAACAATTTTGTAATGTGTAGGGCTCTAAGCCTTGATGATAAAGCCTACAGAGATGATAAAACAAGGCAGGAAATAGTCACTTAGGACCAGTTTCACTTATTTTCCTTATGGAATGTGAAGTGAGTCAACTAAATACCAAATTCTGATGCAGGTCACCCCTTAGATCCAACCAAGAAGCTGATGGATGCCTTTTCTAATGTTCTTTGTTCGATTATATTTGGGAATCGTTTTGAGTACAAGGATGAGCGGTTCACCAAGCTACTTGACATTGTGGCTGAATGTTTCCAACTTGCAAGCTCTACCTGGGGACAGGTAACTCATTTTAGCATCGTTATCTGCAGATCCTACGTGATTGAGCCTCCACGCACAGCGTATTCTCAGGTTGATTAGTGATGGATTATATCAATTCAGAATAGGGAAACCCTATTTGTCATGCTGCTTGTGGTGGAGTCTGGTCAAAGGGACATCAAAGTGAATACATATAGGCAAAATGTTTTAGGATTTTTGGTCAATTGAACCCCTTTGATTAGGTAAATTGTTCCTTATTTGCTACATACCAAAACTTTCTTACTGTTTGTATTTGCTTTTGTCTTTTTCACATCTCTACAGCTGCAGAGCATTCTCCCTTCATTAATGGACCACATTCCTGGGCCTCATCATAGGATTATCCAACTTTGTGAGGAATTGGCTGAATTTATCCATGAGAGGGTGAAGGCCAGCCAGAAATCTCTGGATCCCAGCTCACCCAGACATTTCATTGACAGCTTCCTCATCAAAATGGAAGAGGTATTTATCCATACCACCAAAAGTTCCACCATAGAAAGAAATGTTATGGCCAAAGTGTCCTGCAGTGGTTCATTGTAAACTATTGCCAAGAAACCCCTTTTTATAATATTGGTTGACACTAAGTGTCAACGAATTAAGAAGTTCAACCTTTGTCTCATCAGACCAGAGGCTTTTGTTTCTCAACAGTCTGGGAGTCATTCATGTGACTTTCATATGTCTTGTTCTGAGGAAAGGCTTCCATTGGCAAACTCTGCCCCAACTGGTTGAGGGCTGCAGTAATAGTTGACTTTGTGGAACTTTCTTCCATCTCCCTTCTTTTACCGCTCTCACCAAAGCTCTTCTCCTACGATTGCTGAGTTTGGCTAGAAGACCCGGTTGAGGAAGAGTTGTGGTTGTCTCAAACTTCTTCCATTTAAGGATTATGGAGGCCATTGTGCTCTTAGGAACCTTGAGTGCTACAGAAATTATTTTGTAACCTTAACCAGATCTGAAACAAAGAGTAAAAAAAGAGGTTTAAACACTTTCCATACCCACTGTATATGGATTTTACTATATAACTTATATAAACCGTTTTATCATTACACATCTATTCCCCACAGGAGAAAAATGTTTCCGATACTGAATTTTATTTAAGAAATCTCCTGGTAACAACCCATAACCTGTTTATGGCGGGTACAGAGACTGTGAGCACCACAATGAGATATGGACTGCTTATCTTACTGAAGTATCCTGAAGTTCAAGGTTAGTGATCAGTGGGGAAGAAACACACAGCAGACCCATCAATCATCTGCTGGTTGGCCTCCACAATATGATGGGAACTGGGAGAACACAGTAGTATAATGACTACACGAATGCTCCTGGAAGCAACTGCAGATCTTATAGACATGAATGAGAGTTCTGCCATTCGACTGATGCCCCGGGGGTTGCCGCCCGAGGCAACTTTAGCAAATTGCCTCATGGGTGGTGGGCCCATACAGCACTCATTGAAGCCACATTGAAAGTAAAAATTCCACAATCCATAGTTAATTACGTATCAACCCCATCCAAACAGCTGTGATTTTAAAGTTTCCCTCTTCCCCGCCTTCTAACCCCATTTCAAAAATTATAATCAGGGTGGTAATGATCCAATACTCCTTTAGTCCCATGTACAACTTTCCTATGTAATTGCTTTTTTTAATAAGTGCCATGTCTGGTCTACAGCATCCCCTAAGTGAGACATGCAAGAGTGAAATTCAACTATCTTGGAGGAACATATACAGTAAAGAACAAAAGTTTGGACACACCTTCTCATTCAAAGAGTTTTCAGCTTCAAGTGGTAGTCACCTGAAATGGTTTTTACATCACCGGTGCCTGTCAGGGGTAATAAGTGGGATTTCTTGCCTTATAAATGGGGTTGGGACCATCAGTTGTGTTATACTGTCAGGTGGATACACAGCTCATACTCCTACTGAATAGACTGGTAGAATTTGTAATATGGCTAGCAAAAAGCAGCTAAGTAAATAAAAACGAGTGGCCATCATTACTTTGAGAAATAAAGGTCAAACTCACTGCAGTGGCGGCCCCCGTGCTCCGGCATGTGCATCCCAGCCTCCTAGGGTACATGTGCCCGGGCTCTGTAAGATAAAAAAGGCAAGCATGCCGATGATTGACGCTGGCTAACTGCCTACCTTGTTAAATAGCTGGCCTCTTCCTGTGTTCCCTGTCAGATTTTTGTGCCTCTGAGAAAGCGTATTGTATGATTATTCTGATTATCCATTGCGCCTGTCCTGACCTTCTGCCTTATCCCTGACTCCGATCCTGTGTCTCCTGTCCTGAGCATCAGCCTGACCTCAACTTTGATTCTTCCTGCTGAATCTGTACCTTGCCTTGGCCACCACTGCGAGCAAAGTAGTGCCTGTGGAGCAACCTGGTGGTATTCTGCCACAGCAAGTCCAAACCACCTTGCGGTGGGCTCTGGTGCAAACCGGGTGCCACTAAGACTCTGCTCCCAGGCGTCGGCTTACGTCAAGGCTCGCATGGGTTCACTACCTCTGACCCTAAAAGAATCTCTGTGAACTCCTTCAGGACTGTTGGAAGACCATTTCTGGTGACTACCTCTTGAAGCCTATCAATAATCAATAGAATGGCAAGAGTGTGCAAAGCAGTAATCAAAGCAAAAGGACCGAGAATATAAGACATATTTTCAGTTGTTTTCACATTTCAGTGTTATCCATATAGAGCTCATTGTACAGGCAGGAGGAGATAAGCTGTGACATCATCTATTGTCAGTAATGATGTAATGATGGGTCAGTGTTATCTATATAGAGGTCATTGTACAGGGAGGGGGAGGAGATAAGCTGTGACATCATCTATTGTCAGTAGTGATGTAATGATGGGTCAGTGTTATCTATATAGAGGTCATTGTACAGCGAGGGGGGAGGAGATAAGCTGTGACATTATCTATTGTCAGTAGTGATGTAATGATGGGTCAGTGTTATCTATATAGAGGTCATTGTACAGGAGGGGAGGAGATAAGCTGTGACATCTGTTGTCAGTAGTGATGTAATGATGGGTCAGTGTTATCTATATAGAGGTCATTGTACAGGGAGGGGGAGGAGATAAGCTGTGACATCATCTATTGTCATAGAAATGTAATGATGGTTCAGCGGTATCTATATAGAGATCATTGTAAAGGGAGGGGGAGGGGATAATCTGTGACATCATCTATTGTCAGTAGTGATGTAATGATGAGTCAGTGTTATCTATATAGAGGTCATTGTACAGGGAGAGGGAGTGGAAAAAAGAGAGAATCGTATGACCTAGTACTTTTTGATAAATATTTGTAGCAGTTTGTCAACAATATGCTGAATGTAGAATCTTATTCTCAAATAAGTCAATATCTGGTGACATCTTCCCTTTAGGCCATGATACATTACTTATAAACTGTGGATTGTATGGACTATAATGATGTAACTGATCTTCATTTACAGCTAAAATCCATGAGGAGATTGATCAAGTGATTGGACGCGATCGGGTCCCGTGTTTTGATGACCGTGAACAAATGCCTTACACACAGGCAGTAATACATGAAATCCAGAGATTTTGTGATATTTCACCTATGAATGCTTCACATATGGTAACAAAAGACGTCAGTTTCAGGGGATTTCACATCCCAAAGGTAGGTAGAGAATGGGGGGTCTTGGTTACAAAGAGGCAACAATAATTTCAAATATAGTTTTTAAAAATCTAATGATTTTTATATTGTATATTATTCTAAGTGAATGGACATTGCCATAAAATATTTTATAGAAATTGTAACTTGTTGGTTTAAATTCTCAGGGAACAGAAATTTACCCCTTACTCTGCACCGTTCATCGAGACCCCAAACAATTTGCTTCTCCCTCCTAACTATCTATCTATCTATCTATCTATCTATCTATCTATCTATCTATTTCCTATCTATCTAACTATATATCTATCTCATATCTATCTATCTCATATCTATCTATCTCATATCTATCTATCTATCTATCTATCTCATATCTATCTATCTCATATCTATCTATCTCATATCTATCTATCTCATATCTATCTATCTATCTCATATCTATCTATCTATCTATCTATCTATCTATCTATCTCATATCTATCTATCTCATAGCTATCTATCTCATATCTATCTATGAAACGTTGCATGGAATAAAGAGCACAGCTTTTCTTTTTTGGTAACTATTTGTCTGGTGTGCTGCTATCTATCTCCTATCTATCTATGTATCTTTCATCTATCTATAAATAGTCTACTATGGATGATTCAATATTGATGCCGCAGTGGTGGCCAGTAATTTTCCCCACCAAGGTTCCTAGAAATGAAAGTTTTGGCATCACACCTGTAACCCAATCCTACCAACCATATGCCATATTAGTGGTTGCCATGTGCTCTCATGGCAGAAAGATAATGCATTCCAGCAGATAAGTTGCCCTGACAAGGGCACACCCTCTATCAGGAATCTAAATGGTCCCTAAGTGACCCTACAAGGTGACAGGGAAAACTTACTTCATCTGGCAGCTGCTGGATGGTGGTAACATGAATACTGAGATAGACCAGTGTTCACACTAGTCTGAAGAAAATTGTCCAGCCAGAACCAAACAAACCTGGGACAGGGGAAGTGGGGTAACACCGGGAGGTACACAAAACTGATGGACAAACAACAGATACAGACAGACAAGCAGAGTCACTCAGAAAAGGTACAGAATCACATAGCAATACAATGGTCAGTAAGTGAAGAAAACAAGCAGAATAGCAATAACAAAAGAGCAGAAGCACTAGTGCAGAGATCAGACTGATAAACCAGCACCCCCTGGAGGAACTTGGCAGAATATAAAGGTAGTAATGGACACCGCCCCCAGCACTTACTGGTGCAGCCGTACATCAATTAACCCACAGTTGCAGACAGAATGAGCTCAAACTCACACCCAGCTTTCCCAAGAAAAGATCAGAAATGGAGCTGTCAATCACAGGCAGCTCTGGGTGTGGTTACAAGCACAGAAACCTGAACCTGATCCCAAACCTTTTTGCCAACGTTCAAATAAAATTGATTGGAAACTCCCATGTACCCCAAAATGGCACTGATAAAAAGTTTTGGACAAACAAATGGAAACCATCCAAAAATGCCACTTACCTCAAGCCAACTACATCAATTCATAACTCAACATTGGGAAAACTAAAAAAGAGAATTGGGGATGTAAATTCGGAAACAAAAAAGGGTCTGAAGGGGGGAACTCAAAATTTCAATCCACCATGTATTTTTGGAATTTCCATAGTTTCTATCACATAAGATAATAATCTCCTCTAAGCGACAGAGTTGTGATACTTTGTTCACCCAATGGGCTGGTGAGGGGGATTGGGAGGATCGGCGTTTTGGTGGCATCATGGTTTTTGGTGGCATCATGGTTTTGGTGGCATCATGGATCAGTTGTATGTTGAATCGTCTATGACATTGGGGAGGTATAAGATTCAAAACAAGGATTAAAAAAATGGCTGTTTCATGAGAAGGCCAAAAGTGACTGTGACCGGGAACAACAAAGTTGATGGTTGCTGCAATTTCTTTTTGTTATTCATCCGGTCTTGAATAAAGTATTGTCCTCGGAAGTTTGCATGTGCTTCAGCTTTTACTAGCTAAGGAGATATAACACGATGGAGGCTATGGGGGAAATTTTGTAAGACTGGGTTAGTGATTAAACCCCTATTAAAACAACTTGATTTATTTGCTATGTCATTTTGTACTGTGTGACTGGTTCCCTTTAACATATTAGTCATAATCTCGTTAGTAATTGTTTTTGCACACTGGCCTTACCAGTTATATTTACTACTATGAGCAGCTGATATTCACAGAGAAAGGTTATTTAAGGTTTATCCTAGAGAATGAACACACAAAAACAACTTGGTGTCCAGAATGTGGACAGAATCTGGGATCCCGGCTGCGCCCGATATCCTGCATGTGTCGCTTCCCCGCTCAGGTCCCCGGAGTTCACCTTCTTCTTCCTGGTGCATGTAAGTGCATTGTCCGTGTATAATGCCCTGTGCCGCGATTCAGAAAGATGGTGCGCCCGATATCCTGCATGTGTCGCTTCCCTGGTCAGGTCCCCGGAGTTCATCTTCTCTCTTCTTGGTGTATGTAAGTGCATTGGATTGTGACACAATTTGAAAGTTAAATCCCGCGCTCAGTCTGAATCAGTCGGATCGTCCGACGGCACGCCCCCATAATTTTGCATGGAAGCAGTACAGCTGCGCCAAAATCCAATCGCGTGCAACACAATCCCAGTGCAGACACCTTTTAAATGCCTGTCAAAACTGCACAAATCTCAAAAAATACAGTCTGAAAAAAGTACAATCCGCGACCCTTAGTAAATGAGCCCCATAGTGTAACTGAAAAGGGTCTTCTATTCCACCAAAGTTCAAAGCCTAAGAGTTCAACAATGCACGTTCTTTTCTCGGACTTTGCACATGTATTTAAAAAGTGTCCGGGCCACAAATGTGCTGCACTATACTATACTACACATTTGTCTGACAGAAATGTGCCGCACGCTCCTGGTTAAAAGTGCACCAAAAAAAGTTGGCGCACTCTGTCGAAGCATTGCAGGGGGCGCTAGATTCATGGAGAATGTACAACACCAATCATGGATCAGGCGCCCCATGCACTATACACACACATTGGGGCAGATTTACTTATCTGGTCCCTGCGTGATCTCCGAGGTGCGTTGTCCGCCGTAATGCCCATCTGCATGTGTTGCTTACCTGATCAGGTCTGCTGGAGTTCACCCTCTTCCTACCAGTGTATGTAAGTGCATTGGAAGTGGCACAAATTAACTTGTTAAATCCTCCGCGTTGTCCGAATCCGTGGGATCTGTCCCCCCATTTGTGACGCGTGAAAGTCAGCGCGATTGCGACACAATCCGATCGCGTGCGATGCAATCCCCAGGGCGATCCCCGAAAACGCCGGAAAACCCAACGGAAATGCGGCCGTGGGACCTTAGTACATAAGTCCCACTATTAACAGTTTGCACTGTTTTTGATAAATGTGGGCCCCAGAAAGTTGTGGTCTTTCTGTGCTTAAACCTATTATCCTATCGGGTACAGTACATATGATTCGGACTACTATGAATCTTGTTGCAGCCACTTCATTCCTAGTATAGGCCACTCGCTTCTTTCATCGGAACCTTCCCGCCATGAGACTCCAGCTACACACTGACTTATGAAAATGTTGTAAAGATTTTGAGTTTACTTTCAGGTCGACCCTTTGATCCCCATAAGAAGCTCATGGATGCGTTTTCCAATGTTCTTTGTTCGGTCATATTTGGAGATCGTTTTGAGTACAAGGATGAGAGATTTATTAAGTTTCTTCGCATTGCTGAGGAATCTTTCCAACTGACAAGCTCTACCTGGGGACAGGTAAATATCTGACGTAGAAAAATCTGTCATTAAGAAGACTTAAGACAACAGAGAAGCACAATGGAGAAAAAACCAACATAACACAGCCCCACTCAATAAGCTAAGAGGTGAGACCCAACCTCTCTGTATATATGGTATGTAGGCCATTAGTTACGAGGTTCTACAACATTAACCTACCTGAGGCAGACACTTCTTAAAGGAAATGAAGTCCCAAGGGCTGTAGAATTCTAATGTAATGGAATACCATGGCAGCCGGAGGTCTGACTAAGACCTCAGTGTCTGCAATGTACGGTGGCCTATGAGGCTCAGTCCAAGACTGGGTCTCATAGGCAAAATGATAGTAAATCACTGGCAGGTACATTATAAGGGATCAAGGTATCCCCAGTGTAAGTCCCCTAGTGGGACAGTAAAAAAGGTTATATAAAGTAAATAAATAAATTAAAAAATGTAAAAATAAACCACATAAACCACCCATTTTCCTATGTATACTGATGTATTAAAAAAACCCAAAAACACACAATTGGTATTGTCACGCCCATAGAGACCTTAGCCAAGCATCTATTACATTATTATTCCCGTATTGTCAGGGGTATAAAAAAATAAAAAAGTAATAAAAAATTGGAATTATAGTGCTCCCTACCTCCAAAAAATATGTAATAGAAAGTGATCAAAAAGTCTGATGTGCCCTATAATAGCATCAATCTAACCGCTACCTTTTCCCGCAATAAACAAGCCCTTGTAACCCTCTTTTGGTTGAGGAATAAAAAATTTCTAGCTCTCAGAATATGGCGACACTTAGGCAAATGCGGTTTCCTGAAAAAGGATTTTTTATCTTTTTATTTTTTATTCTATTTGCTAAAGTAGTAAAATATAAGAAAACATACATGATTTGTATTTCCTTAATCGTACTAACCTACAGGAGAAATGTATCACGTGTATTATACTGTACGGTGACCTGCGTAAAAGTTTTTTTTTTAAAAAGTAAGTGGCAAAACAGCTTTATTCGGTACGGTTACAGGAAAGAGTTAATAAATTTGAATCATCGTGCTATTTTTCTCATAGAATTTACTTATTGGAAAATACAAATCTTACTGCAAAAAAGAAGCCCTCACATGCCGGTGTCAGATAAAAATAAAAAAAGTTATGGAATTTGAGCAGAAAAAACTGTAAAAAAATTCTGTGTCCTAAATGTCCTGGAGGCCATTTTAATCCGTGTCCTTAAGGTGTTAGTAGAAACTGAGATGTTTTAATAAAGGATTCTAAAGACCAGCTCAAAGACTAAAGTTTAAGCCAAGGACTGAAAATCCAGCCGCATTCTACTTCATCGCCATTTTGATGTCTGATGTTGGCAGTTGCAGAGCATGCTTCCCACAGTCATGAACTACGTTCCAGGACCTCACCATAGGCTCATAAGCATCTCGGAAGAGTTGGGTGAATTTATCCATGAGAGGGTGAAGGCCAGTCAGGAGACCCTTGATCCCAGCTCACCCCGACATTTCATCGACAGCTTCCTCATCAAAATGGAAGAGGTATTTATCCATAATCTAAAAAGAAAATATCCTACAGACTTCTCTGAATGTCAAATCAGTAGTTCCAAATTGTAGGGTTTTCCAGAAACGGTGTCACTTTTGCCAGTGCCTGGTATTCAATGTCGATTCAAGCTAATATGGGTAAACTGCTAAACCATATACAGCGTATAGATAAGTGGGGCAGTGTTTAAAGAAAAATAAACACGTCAGCTTTTCTATTCCCGATCCCTTTAAAATTTCCATATTCTATCTTTTACAGCTCGTAGACAAATTGTTGTGTTCTCCATTCCACATGACCACAATTAAAGGAAACCTACCACCATGTATCTACCTATTAAGGTAGATCGGGTGGCAGGTGCCTCTATTGTATGTGAGGATAGCCCTTTTAAGGACTAATCCTCATGTCCCCGCAATCTTTTTCTAACTTTTATTGCCCTAATATGCTAATTTTCTAAAGAGGCTACTGAGGTGTGGAGTAGCCGGAGCTGAGGCTACACGGTGCGGCTACTCAATGCCCCAGTAGCCTCTTTGATCCTCCTACCGGCATATGTTCGGTGCGCAGCTACAAGGAGCTGTGCGCCCTCATCCGCGAAGCTGGAGTTCTGTGCATGCGCAGTAGATCCAGAGCAGTGACGTGCAGCCGCGGGCAGAGCGCCGGCTTCGCAGATGAGGGAGCACAGCTCCTAGTAGCTGCGTGCTGAAGATATGCCAGTAAGAGCATCAAAGCTGCTACGGGGCGTGGAGTAGCAGCGCCATCTAGCCTCAGCTCCGGCTACTCAACGCCCCAGTAGCCTCTTTTAAAAATTAGCATATTAGGACAGTAAAAGTTATAAAAAGGATACAGGGGACTTGAAGATTAGCCCTTAAAAGGCCTAACCTCACGTACAATAGAGTCACCTACCAGCCGATCTACCTTAATAGGTAGATCCGTGGTGGAAGATTTCCTTTAAAGGTGCTGTTAACTTGTACTATCGTTAATTCCTAAATTATTTCTTACCATAATATTATTTGGTGTAAGAGATTTCGAGTATGACTAACTAGATTTAGGATCTCTAATAAGAGTCTCAGTCCTTAAAGGGTAGATCCACGTGACAGGAGATAACCTTCTTATATCTGGGAGTCTGACCACAAGGACCAAAACCGAATTTAAGGACCAATGAGAACACAACTTATTTTCTAGAGATTAGAAATGTTGATAGAATTATAGGATAGCTGTCAGATTATTTGGAGTCTGGCCACAGTCATGAGAATAGGGACATTTTGTGACCCCAATTATTATATATACTCTCAGCTGATACCACTGCTATGTATAGGGATAACTTTTAGACTTGGAACTTAAAACCAGATTTTGCCCTTCTGTTGAGGTCTGAACATGACTACGATCTATTTCGACATTAAATATAGATGTGGTGCATTGCAAGCACCAGTAATGGTTCTGGGGGATGGACTGTTATTGTTAGATGTCATAGCACTTTATGAAACATTTTACACTGGACTCCATAACCAATAAAAAGGGTGTTTTAAAGGGCATCTAACACCAGGATGAAGGACTGTATGCAAATGAGTGGTAGATGCCCTTTAACTTGCAAACCCTGAAAAATGGGGCGAGGCTTATGTGAATGTTCCTAAAGTGGTTGTTTTGTGGATATTCCCAAGGATGGAGATAAAATGCCCAGATATTGGTGAATTAAATTGTGGTTTCTTAACAGGAAAAGAAAAATCCTAATACTGAGTTCAATTTAAAAAATCTCCTTATGACAACCCATAACCTGTTTGTAGCCGGTATGGAGACAGTGACCAGCACCCTGAGATATGGACTGCTTATCCTACTAAAGTATCCTGAAGTACAAGGTGAGCAAACTTCAGAGTATTAAGTTGAGCACCAGGCGAATGAGGGAGAGTTTATATAGGTGGATGAAAGAGGACCTGTCAGGGCAATTTGGGACCTGTGGGTCGGTTAGTGTCCCAAAGCATCCTGACAGGTCCTCTTTAAAGTTTTTTAAAGAAATAACCCACTGGTGGACTTGCCTTGTTCCCTCGTTACGACCATGATGCTCCTTGACCTGGCTCCTTGATTACTTATGAGGTAGCCCTGTAATGTTCATCTGACATTCGTCCCACTGATTGGTCGTCCTCACAACAGACCCAACCGGAACTGAAAACATTGAGCTGGAGCTAAGTCTGTAATTTTTTTAATTCTCTATCCACGAATTTTCAAGGGAAGCTGGGACATTCCCTGAAGCTTAATGATGTATAGCTAATATTTTGGGGGTTCAAAGTTAGATGTGGACACCCAAGGGCCAATAAATGGAAACTAATATTATAAATGTTCTTATGGCACAGGAGGAAGTTCTGTAACCTATTTCCCTTCTGAACCAATAACAACTGAATACTTCACAATGTATCTATCATTTCAGCTAAAATCCAAAAAGAGATTGACCAAGTGATCGGACGAGACCGGGTTCCCAACTTTGAAGATAGAATGATAATGCATTACACACAGGCAGTGATTCAGGAGGTCCATCGGTTTGGGGATGTCCTCCCTCTGAATCTACCCCATATGGTAACAAAAGATGTGGAGTTCAGAGGATATCAGATTCCCAAGGTAAGAACCTCCCTCTAATAAATCAGTTATCCCTTCAGTGTTCTAGTATTACAGGCATTGGATCCACTAGGGGGCGAGAGAGGACAACGAAGGACAGAAAAGTCGTAAATACCGAAAGACTCTTGATGCACAATTAGTAGACGCCAGTATATCTTCGACATGTCCTATCAGCATTCAGACTTGAGCCTTGAGAATCTTAACTATCAGAACTAAAAACTTATCCCAGTTCTATTCTGTATCATGGTGGATAAATGGATAATGATCGTCCTTACATAACTAAAATCTCTTCAGCCATAATCAATTCAGTTGATGTTGAGATACCAGGAAGAACATTGACCTAAGTCAATCATAACAACTTTCCTCAATAACATATTAATATGCAGTGAGAAGGAACCTGTCAGCAGAAATAATCCAATAAACCACAACCATTATGATGTCAAACAAATTTACACCTTGCAATCATGTTTCTTTTATGGCTCAGTAAGGCAGCATCATCCAGAAAATCAACCACCAGGATGAAGGATTGTAAACCAAGCACACTGACATGCTGGTGTGTGTCCCCTCTGACAGGATCCGCTCTTCTTTAAGCTTCTTGTGCCTTTGTTTTTAAGAAAAAAGGTTTTAAAAATTAAGCAAATGAATCTGAGGGGCTCCAGGTTCCACTAACACCTATGGAGCTCCGTGCCCCTCAGGCTTATTTTATTACTTTTAAAGCCATTTTTTGTAACAACCAGGGCATAAAAAGCTAAAAGAAGAGCAGGTCCTGCCAGAGGGGGCACACACCAGTATGTCAGTGTGCTTGGTTTACATTCCTTCATCCTGGTGGTAGATTTCCTTTAAGCCCTCCCTGCTTGAGAATCTCCCCTCTGTTGAACTTCCGTGCCGAAATCTCCACCTCCTTGATTTACATCTCACTAGATTTTATGGATGATGCCATCATATTGGCATGAAACATCATATGATGTGAAATATGATCTGTATAGTGTTAACTTGTCTCA
Source organism: Engystomops pustulosus (assembly GCA_019512145.1). Taxonomy (NCBI): domain Eukaryota; kingdom Metazoa; phylum Chordata; class Amphibia; order Anura; family Leptodactylidae; genus Engystomops; species Engystomops pustulosus. The sequence goes on along the minus strand of CM033650.1, from coordinate 5,147,690 downwards.
TCTAAGAAACCACTACCAGTATGTTGTCAATTTCTGCTAACAGGTTCCCTCTAACACAATGGGGGTCATTCACCAAGGGCCCGATTTGTGGTTTCCCGACATATTACCCGAATATTTCCGATTTGCGCCGATTTTCCCTGAATTGCCCCGGGATTTTGGCGCACGCGATCGGATTTTGCCGCATCGGCGCTGGCATGCACGCAACGGAAATCGGGAGGACCGGTCAGCAGTTTCCTTCAGCTACACAAACCCCACCACCCCCCTCACTCCCTCCTCCAGCATCCTTTCCCCCCCCCCCAGTCTGGACATACTCCACACTACCCCCCACACTACCTACCCACCCCTGCTCTCCTTCATACCTCTCACCGCCTCTTCCTTTCACCCACTCACATCCATTCCACACCCATTTATTAGCCCCACCCACTCGCCTCCCTCTTCCCCACCTCCGAAAGAAAACCCGCCGCACTTAAAAAAAAAAAAGTGTTGCGAGACTTGCACTTACCTTCACTAGGAATAGGCCGGTGAACTTGAGTGCATTTCGGGGAACTTCAGCTCAGCAGCGCCACCTGGTGGACGTCGGAGGAACTACCTTAGTGAATCCCGGCTGGACCCGAATCCACCGCAGAAAACGCGCCGCTGGATCGTGAATGGAACGGGTAAGTAAATCTGCCCCAATGTTGAGGGCATCATGGAGAATGATAGTTAAAGTCAAACACAAAAATTTGCCTCCAGAAGATATTGACCGACATTTACTAAGGTGCTTGCGGCGGTTTTCTGTCTGACTTATTTTCATTGCAAACTAACTTCTTGCACAAGAAGTGTCTTCGCCACTTTTTTGGCGCGACTGCATTATTCTTCATGCGACACAAATTTCTGCACTAAAGGGGGCGTTCCGGTGCGCTATGTTAAAGGTGCACCAAAAAAAAAGTTGGTGCGCTCTCGGTCGGAGCAGTGCAGGGGGCGGCAGATTCACGAAGACTGCATAAATGCTGAATCTGGCGCCCCCTGCACACTACACAGGTAACTGCACATAGTACACAATGCACTGTTTTTAGTAAATTTGGGCCAATAACACTTAGGCCTCCATTTATCAAAAATATTGCAAGCTGCGCTATGTGCAGTGTCCTGCGTAGTGCGTAGAGTGCACCAGATTCATGAATTGTGGTGCCCGTTCTTCATAAATCTGGCGCCCCCTGCACTGCTGCAACAGAGGGCACCATTTTTTTTTAATGCACGTTGTTCATGCTGCAGAATTGTGGGGCCCGCTCTGTCCGTGCACTGGAACACCCCTTTTGGTGCACATTTTTTCTGTCTTGTCGTACACAAAACTGGCGCAAACACTTTATAAATACATGTACAAGCAGTTTCCATGTTCTTTCTAGTGCAAAGTCAGACAGAAAAATTATGCAAACACTTTACTAAATGCGGGTCTTAGTTTTTTTGACAAATATATCTTCCTTCTTCAAAAACCAAGATTCCAAGGTTTTTGGAAAACCCTAAACACCCCAGATTGAAGTCCTTCATAGCACAGGGTCCGATGGCCCCTTAGTTTTGTGATTGGAGGAGACGTTTCATGTTTTCTCAAATGGCATCTGGTTACATTTTTAGCACAAAGTAACGAAATGGAGAACATTAATTAGGGGCATAAATTTGTTACAGCGTAGCCCACCCAATGTACTGTTCAGAATTGGAGTCTTGGATAGGCAGATACTTTTTGGGGCTCCTCAAGTTGCAGAAGAACTGTTCTAGATGTTTCTGCTCCATCGCTGCACCAGTAAAGTTTTTTCTATGACCTTCCCTACACCTATCCAGGTGTAAGCAGTGTCCCCAGCAGGTGGCATCTGGTAACCGAGTAAACTCCTTCTTCATTGAAATCCTAAATGGATTCTATGAGATCTGAGGACGGGGAAACTCCTATAAGTCTTCATTCATGTGGACCACCGGTTTCTGCTACAAATTGGGGGTCATTTACTAAGGGCCCGATTCGCGTTTTCCCGGTCCATTCGCGATCCAGCAGCGCGTTCTCTGCAGTGGATTCGGGTCAGGCCGGGATTCACTAAGGTAGTTCCTCTGACGTCCACCAGGTGGCGCTGCTGCGCTGAAGTGCGCTGAGGTCCGCTGGAATGCACTGAAGTACACCGGCCTATTCCTGGTGAAGGTAAGCGCGAGTCCCGCGACACTTTTTTTTAAAAAATGCGGCGGTTTTTCTGAATCCGTCGGGTTTTCGTTTGGCCACGCCCCCCGATTTCCGTCGCGTGCATGCCAGCGCCGATGCGCCACAATCCGATCGCGTGCGCCAAAATCCACCGAGTAATTCAGGGAAAATCGGCGGAAATCGGAAATATTCGGTTAACACGTTGGGAAAACGCGAATCGGGCCCTTAGTAAATGACCCCCATTGTGTTTTGTTTTTGACAAAATGTTTTTATGCTACAAACTGTTTTTATTTTTGGATGAGAAAATGTTATACCAACAATATCTACCAATTTGTTACTTTTAAGGGCACAGACATCTACCCTCTGCTCTGCACCGTTCATCACGACCCAAAAGAATTTCCTTCTCCGTGGAAGTTTGACCCAAACCATTTCTTAGATGAGAACGGCCAATTCAAGAAAAATGATGCGGTGATGCCTTTCTCAGCAGGTAGGACCTGACAGCTGAACAATGGAGTCTTCATATAGCTCCATAAGGGACACAACATAAAGAAGCATCAATTCTTCTCTTCTGGGGCTCTAAATGGGGCCCCCCTTGCCGCTTAAAAAATATACATATTTGTAAACTCATAAATGTTTGTTACATTTTGTTACAATTGCACTCATTTACTGTACCAATGCAGCGCTGGGCGGTTCTCTCCATTAAAATTATACTACACATTGGGGCTTAATTCCTAAGGGCCGCACTTTCATCGGACATCCCAACAATTTCCTCTTTGCGCCGCTGGGACAGGGATTTAAATGGGGTTTTTAAATTGGATTTTGGCGCAATCGGCCCGGCTTTAATGCGATACAAATTCGGGGGCGGGCGATCCGACGGATTCGGACAAACCGCACGATTCAACTTAAAAATTGTGCCGCAAGCAATGCACTAGGATATCGGGCGCACACGATCTTCATGAATCGCGGCAGAGTTCATCCTCATTGGACAGTCCGAATTGGGGATCATGCAGGGACTGGGTAAGTAAATCTGCCCCATTGAGTTATCATGTCTGGTTAGTGGGTTAAGCCAGTCATGTTATCCAGTGTAGTTTATGACACCTTTATACCTCTTTACCCTCTTACACACATTTATACACTCACGTGCACATGTATAGAACTTATACATATCACATATACACACCATATACCCATACAGCATATACACAGATCACATAAACACACACACATCACATATATGTTATATACAATATGCAGCATAATATAATATTGCGCATCCTTCATTCTTTTGTGTGTCAGGTCGAATGATCGAGCCCCCTGAAACTGCAGGCCCCATAGCAGCTGCTACGGCTTCTACCACATGAAAAAATCACAAATAATAATTGGACAACACATTTGAGCTTTGATCCATGTATCTTTATTATGTGTCTTTATTATGATGGATCTAAAGTAAAGTAAGAAATCATCATTATCCTTATTATTGGTTCTTTTTCCAGGAAAGAGGATCTGTCCAGGGGAGAATCTGGCCCGAATGGAACTTTTCATCTTTCTCACCACCATCCTACAAAATTTCAAGCTGACTTCTCCGACCGAATATTCAGACTATGACATTGCTCCGAAACTGGCCGGATTTTTAAATGCCCCCATTGACTATGAGTTGTCATTTATTCCTAGATAGATGGACTCTTCAGTGATTATAATAACATTTGAGACATTGTCACGGCTGAGAATCAGTTATTACCACCCTCAGCCTATTTTTAGCCTTTTTTGTTATTACTTTGTATGTTTTTTCTTTTATATTTATACATATATAAATAATTCCATACTCAAGACGATGTAGTCAAAGGAACATCAAATATAATAAATACAATATATACATATATATATTCCAGAAACTTCTCTGTTTAATGGTCCTTCATTCACTTGGTCCTAGTTTGCTTTATTTTACTGTTTACCTTAGAAGGATATAAAGCGAAGCCTCTGTGCTCTCTCGTAAAAGCTCTGCCATGTTCTTCCTCGTCTTCCTTGTGACTTAGTGGCTGGAGAACAACTGGGTGACGCATAGATTGGCAAACGGAACTTGTAATTTTCATTTGTGTCTTCATTGGGAACCAATGGTTTGGCCAACTATTTTTCTTCTCTAGGCTTTGGCAGGACTACAGTCGGGTCAGTGAAGAGAAGGGAGGAGAGTCAGCACAGCAATATGAAACCAGGATAAAAACTATTTACTTCCCAGTGTGTGATATGTCTTCTCCGTCCTTCTTCATGTCTGCAGCTGCTACCTTATGGTTCTATGGTTTAAAGTCCTGTAACCAGGAATGTTATTTTGAGTAAGGCTTAAATGTCAACCCTAATTGGAAATTCCTGAAAAATCAGGCCCAGTCTAATTTTTTGGGTGGTTCTTAGTTTTGGAGAAATGTGGTATTACATTTTCCATGTTCCATACATCACTGCTTGCCTATCTTCTGAGTTCTGTAATAGACCTATATGGATCATATCATGCCACAACTTGGGCTAGCCACGAACTCACTTGGAACTCCAATGAACCTTGTATCCATATCGCTACATGAATTTTTTTCTGCTTCCAGAATGATTGATTTTTTTGAACTGCCAAACATTGTAGATCGTGCTACGCTTTATAGCACCACTCAGCCATTGGTACTTGGCCAACAAATGAAAAACCCGTCCTCTATGGATAAAATCTAGAATTTCAATACTTGTCTGGTGATGCCCTTTAAGACGTTGATGGCAAAAAAATAAAATAGCTCTCGATTGATTGCTAAACAGTAAAAAGTTTCCAATTTCTTGGATACTTACAAAAACATTAGGAGTGTAGGTAAATACCAAAGTGAACATGATCGTGCATTTTTAAGAAGTTTTTGTTGACTGTTCCCTTAAGAATGTTTCTGGCAAAGCTGAACTTTGATACAGTGCTGAGATCATCTGGCATAAAACCAGGACTGTCTGATATAAATACTGTAATATAACCGGCAAGACCATCGCTATTCCCTCCGGGCGACACCATGGACACCACTGTGTTAGCCACCCTGATCCTTGTCTTATTGATATCCCTCATGTTTTTCTACTCAACATGGGAGAAAATGTACAGACGGCGGAATCTACCACCTGGACCGACGCCATTGCCAATCATCGGTAACTTGCTCCATATAAAACGTGGGGAGCTGGTAAAATCTTTGAACCAGGTCTGTACTATTAACTTTTATATTCTATCTGAATATTTTAAGCTCTTTACACAACAAACATTATAGGCAAATGTTGGACTAAAGCTACAAAGTAAAAGTGTTTTCCAAAATAGAAATGTTAATATTTAATTTTTACTGTCAATTTTCTGTAATTTCAAGATTATTATTCGGAGTGGCCACCATTTGGCTTCAAAACAGCTCCAGTTTTTCTGGGTAAACTTGTACAGGCAGCCCCCTACTTAAGAACACCTGACTTACATACGACCCCTAGTTACAAACGGACCTCTGGATGTTGGTAATTTCCTGTACTTTAGCCTTAGGCTACAATAAACAGCTATGATAGTTATCACTGGTGTCTACAATGAAGCTTTATGGTTATTCCTGGTTCTAATGACAATCCAACTTTTTTAAAATCCAATTGTCACAGAGACCAAAAAAATTTGGGTGGGGCTACAATTATAAAGTATATGGTTCCGACTTACATACAAATTCAACTTAAGAACAAACCTACAGACCCTATCTTGTATGTAACCCTGGGACTGCCCAGGTTTTTGAAGGAACTTAGCAGGGAGATTGTACAGGACACCTTGGAGAAATAAGTGCAGATGTTCCTCGATGTAAATATTCTGAATTCCCTCACTCCCCGGGGGTTCTAATCCGGGTTTGTGGATGTCATATCATCACTTCAAGGTTTTCTTGTTCTTGTTAATGCTGAATTTATTTCTTTATGGCAATGGCTGAAGGTTTGGGGTTGTTATCCTACTATAACACTTCTAAGTTTACCGTAAATTAATTCTTACTTTGCACGATTTTTTGCCGAACTTGCCTAAACTTTTGCACGCTACTTTATCTTACCTGACTTCTGCTACATTGAAATGCATAACAACTATGATGCCCGGGATTAGGGCTTATCTTGTTATGGACTTTGGTATTGATATGATCTCGATAGCACCAATAGTGCACATGCTGAGTGCCGCTGGGAAACCACACACAACCACATATTCTCCTGAAGTGGCCAGTGGAGAACATGTTACAATATAAATGCCATCCAGGGTCATACATGACACCAAGAGGCCATGTCCAGTTGAGGGAAAGCTAAAGTCTAGCAATTGTATAGGGAATCTATCATCAGCAATTGGTACTAAACCACTAACAGAGGTCAGCACCTTCTAGTTTTTATATTTCTTTCATGGTCCGGGTGATGGCACCAACACGTGAAATTAATGTGAACTGAAATATAAATTAATCAATAAAGTCAAGGAGGAGGAGAGTGTGTTTTTTTTTTTTTTAATATAAAAACTTTATTAATGAAATACAAAAACTTTTTCACATACACATACAAGTTTACTAACAGGTGATTTTCTCAATTACTTTCCAATAACAAACTGGATAGTATTTAAGCAGTATATTTGCCTACTATTTTACTTTAATTTTGCTTGTATTTACCATATATTTTCAGTATAGTTATAATACGTAATCCCTCCCCTCCCCTGGACTGCTGGGAGAAATGAAAGAAAAAAAAAATTAACTCTAAAATTTTTCCCTTCCCCCTCACTCCCCCCGTTTCCCACATCTTCCCCTTATTCAATCCTAGCCATTTATTCTGAGTCCAGGAATACTCAAAGCTTTTAATCTGACAAGAAAGTTATCCAAGCGTCCAATTTTTGGGTAATCCTTAGCACCCCACTTCAGTGCAATACAAACGAATGCAATGTTCATTAGTTTATGATCAGATTACCTATGATCTATCACTCCTTCCTGTTCCAAGAGTCCAAAATTTGCGGTGGTCACTGTCAGGTCTAAGTCGATGTTAAGAGTTACTGAAATTTTCCTAAAGATATCCTCCCAAAAGTTCCTAATGCCCGGACATAGCCAGACCAAATGGATGAAGTCTGCCTCTTCTGTCTGACATTTCCAACATCACGAGTTTCCTTAATCCCCATTCTATACAGTTCTACCGGTGTATAATATAACCGTATATACTCGATATAAGCCGACCCAAGTAAAGCCGAGGCCCCTAATTTACCACAAAAACCTGGGAAAACCTATTGACTCGAGTATAAGCCGAGGGTGGGAAATGCATTGTCACAGCTTCCCCATTATATAGCCTGTCGGACCCTGCCCATAGTAATATGCCAGCACCTGCCCCCAGTATATAGCCTGCCAGCCCATATTCCCAGATTATAGCCAGCCCCCAGCCCCAGTATATCCAGCTTCCTGCCTCCAGTATATAGCCAGCAGTGGGGAAGCCAGAAAGGTGAGTTTTGATAATATTTTTTTTTACTCAAGTATAAGCCGAGTTTGGGTTTTCAGCACATTTTTTGTGCTGAAAAACTAGGCTTATACTCGAGTATATATGGTAATTGGTGTATACAAAAAAAGTGAATCAGCCTATGGTTCCAATTATAGACCTTGTTTGTGTTTCTATGGATTTCTAACCATTCTTTTTCCTTCAACTTCCTATAAATTTTTCCCATTATGTCGTGATTTATGTTTCATGTGATTTGTGAAACCAATTCTCAAGTCCTTATATCTTAGATATAATTTTATTGCACTTGCCGAATTTCTACAATTCCAAACATACATGTCCAAAACAATTTATTCTGGTGCAACTTACTACTTATACACGTGCTTGTTGATTATACCGTAACCAATCCCTTCTTTTAAATCCATACCCCATTCTCAGTGGAGAAGGGAGACGTATCTTATTCCTAACCTCCACCAACTGGAATTTTCACCATGGGGGCCATTTACTAAGGGCCCGTTCGCGTTTCCCGACGTGTTACCCGAATATTTCCGATATGCCCGGTTTCCCTGTATTGCCCGCCCGTGATTTTGGCGCACGCGGTCGGATTGTGGCGCATCAGCGCCGCCATGCGCGCGACGAAATGGGGGGGACGTGCCGAACGAAAACCCGACGTATTCGGAAAAAACCGCCGCTTTAAAAACGGAAAATGTTGCGGAGCTTGCACTTACCTTCATTCAGCCGCCTCGGTGTATTCAAGTGCGTTCCGATGCTTTTCAGCACAGCAGCACCACCTGGTGGACGCGGAGGAACTGCCTTAGTGAATCCCGGCCGGACCCGAATCCACCAGACAGAGAACCGCCGCTGGATCGCGAATGGACCGGGTAAGTAAATCTGCCCCCATGTCTTTTTAAACCATATTGGGGTTTCTTGAATATAACTCTGTATCCGCAATATTTTCTTAAATTTCTCCAGACCTTTCCTAACATTTTCCCTAAGATCCAGTGTTTGTCTGGTGCATCTTTAAAGTGTGCTCTCTAGTAATTCCAATACTCTCCGCTTTCCCATTTGACGCTCTATCAGTTTAAGGAAAAAGGTAGTTTTCTTCCATCTCACCAGTTTTCCAACATGGGGAGAGAGAAAGAACTGGATGGCACACCCGCACATCACACAAAGATCTCCTGCCGCTCGGCTCGCTTCGGCTAAGAACTTGAGGTTCTAGTTACATTTTGTCAAATTGTAAACCCCACCAACCACTTCACGGTGACTCTTTATGGTGGGTCCCTACGCTATTATGTGCGGCATCACATGGCGTCCCACCCGCTGCAGCACAGCGCCACAGGAACCAAGACCCGGTTGTCCCCCCAGCACCCTACTGTCAGGCATTGCCCATGGCTCCCGGCCCCGGGTCCCCACCAGCACCGCACCACAGTAGCGGCGGACGCCATGCAATACCGCACCATGTGAACAGGAAAAAAGGCTCACCATGTGTGAACAGGTGTTGAATACGTAGGCGTAGAGACCCACCATAAAGAGGTCACCGTGAAGTGGTTGGTGGGCTTATACAATTTGATCAAAATGTTTTAGACAAAATTCGTCCCTTTCACTGTTTATTTTGCTCCTCAATTTTCCAATTAGAGGGTCAAGGTTAAGCTCCTGAAATTCTTAGATTTTATTAGACACCTCAAACCCAGATATTTAAAGTTGTCTACACACAAAGGCAGCCCCTCTCATTGTGATCCAATCTTTACTCTTATCCGAGGCATTATATTTTTGACTTACACCATTCACTCTGAGCCCAAATTTCCCCCCAAATTCCCCACCATTTGCATAGCTTTAGGAATGGTGTCAGGGAGTTTGTGGAGGTACAACATACATCTGCATTCTGCATAGAGGCATACTTTGTCTTTAATACCACCAACATCCCCCTCCCTCGATGTTCTGTGAGTTTCTTATTTTAATCACCAATGGCTCCATATATAAGGCAACAAAGTGGAGACAAGGGACAACCTTGCCTAGTGCCTCGAGATAGTCTAAATGCTCGGATTCCCTGTCTCCACTTCTTACTCTAGCCATCGGTGCATTATACTCCACGTAACACCTTCTAGTTTATATTCTTTCCATGGTCCAGGTGATGGCACCAACGTAAAAATTAAATGTGAAGTGAATATAAATTGAATCAAAGTCAAGGAGGAGGAGAGTTTAAACACTGAAGTCAGGTGGGGAGCTCTGAACACCTCCTCCCAGTGATTGACATTGATCATCGGACCTCAGGAGATCTGGTTAGTGAGTCTCTGGATGCAGCACCACCAATTACAGTGCAAAGGAGAGAGGAAGAGAGAGCTTGACTTCAGTGTTAAAATCTCCGCTCCTTTTACAACCGATTTATACAAACAATTTACATCTCACTTCAAAGAGATTTTCTGGATGATGCCACCACACTGGGTCATGAAAGAAACATGATTGCAAGCGTTCAGCTGCTTGGCAACATACTGGAAGTGGTTTACAGGTCAATTCTGCTGACAGGTTCCTTGTAGAGCAACTGACTACTGGCTGCCTTCAAGGCAAGGAAGGAGGTTGCTTTGTCTGTTAGGATATTGTGGTCTAATAAGATACAGTATTTGTGTACATGATAACCATAATGACTATGGTACCAGCATTCCCACAGTTGCCGAGAAATCCCAGCATAAAAAAGGCTATGACACGCTAACAAGGTGGACATTATGAAACCCACCAATAGTGGGTGCTAAAACAACCTACCTGATTAAAGTACCTTGCAATCAAGCAGACACAAACAATCAATGAGTGTAAAGTCCATGTATAACGCTGATTTCAGAGGAAGTGAACTTTGTGGGGTATAAGTGTACAATAAGGGAGGCATATAGGGGTTAAAGAGAGGAAGGCTTGAGTTGAAGGTCTACAGTAGGACACTTTGTAACTGGGTGGATAACATAATGAGACAATGGGGCAGATTTACTTACCCGGTCCATTCGCGATCCAGCGGCGCCTTCTCTGCTGTGGATTCGGGTCTTCCGGCGATTCACTAAGGTTTCTCCCCGCCGTCCACAGGTGGCGCTGCTGCACTGAAACATCGAACGCAATGGAGTACACAGAGGCAAGCTGAGTGAAGGTAAGTGCTGCCGAGCGACATTGTTTTTTGTTTTTAAATGCGGCGGTTTTTCCGAATCCGTCGGTTTTCGTTCGGCCACACCCCCCGATTTCTATCGCGTGCATGCCGGCGCCGATGCGCCACAATCTGATCGCGTGTGCCAAAACCCGGGGCAATACAAGGGAAATTTGGTGCAATCGGAAATATTCGGGTAATACGTCGGGAAAACGGGAATCGGGCCCTCAGTAAATGACCCCCATTATGATGGTAAAGGTGTCCTGAAACTTACCCTTATGTGGAGGAAGGACCATTATGTTTGGGTCTAATCATTTCTAGCTATGACACTGTACCAGCCATTCCCTTGAAATATGGATTGACGGCACAAAGCAGATGTTGGCAAAGCCACCTGAAAAGATGAACTCTAATACAATTATACGTCAGAATGAAGGAATACTAATGTATGCTTTCATGTATTGCAGCTCAGGGAGAAGTATGGCTCTGTATATACTCTATACTTTGGATCAAGGCCAGTAGTATTCTTACTGGCTACCAGATGATCAAAGAAGCCCTTATGACCAAGCAGATGACTTCAACAACCTGGTCGGATGCCGACAATTGACAGATTCTTTCAAGCTCACGGTAATTTTTGATTCCCTCACCTTTTCATTCCTCATTGTAACAACCCAACATTGTCAGTTATGACCACATCCAGAGGACCCTAAAATGGCACAAATGTGTGACACCATTCTCTCAGAACTCAAGGAAATGTAGAACAGGAAAGCTTAGTGATAACCAGTAACTGTTTGATATTCCAGATTACTTTTATTGGACATGGTACAACAACCAGCATTTATTACACTTAAAGGAAATCAACCATTTAAAACCAAAAACACCTACAAATACTCTTCATCTTGATCCTGGCACTGTCCTCTGCTAAGCTTGGCACAAATCCAAGAAAAGAAACATAATAGAAGCATGGAGCAAAGGGACAAGATGTCCGCTTTCGGAATGCTAATTATGCCCCCCCACACCTCCTTCTCCCAAGCTTTTTGCATTACGTAACCTCCCTCTCCCAGCATGGCAAAGGGAGTGCGAGGGTGTGCATAATTAGATGCCCTAAGCATAATTAGAACCCCGGACATCTTGTCCATCGCATCAGTGCTACTAATTATAAGTCTCTTTTCTCGGTGATCCTGGCGTGTCAGCTTTAGCAAAAACAAGCAGCAGGATCAAGATGAAAAGGAGCGCAGATATTTGTAGTGTTTTTACATTTTTTTAAATGGTTGATTTCATTTAAAAGAAATCCAGCATAATAAATCAGGGACACTTACTCAAAGATCCAGGACCTCTTTTTTTTGTTATATTCCATGGCCTCCTCCTTCTATAACCAACTTTTAAAATTATGCCAATTGCATAGAGTCAAGTGCACCCTCCAGAGCACCTCCAATCTGCAGCTTCACAGCTGTTACACTGTGTGGAAGCCCTTCTCCCCTGCCTTGCAGCCAGCAGAGGAGGGGTAAGTGCAGAAGGAGCCAGGAGGAAGAGGCAGATCTGATATGGCCCCACATTCCTTCCGGTTCATTAGCATAATTTGTATATATTTTTTTTTTGCATAAAGTTGATTCTAGAAGGAGGAGGCCATGATATCAAATATAAGAATACCACAGTCCTGGTGCTGGATCTATGAGTAATGTCCCTAGATTTTGTCGTAGATTTCCTTTAATAATAACATTTGCAGTGGATCTTTTTGGTGCCAGGTGCAGGAGGTTCTGAGAGTTGGATGAAGTTTAGATTAAGAACATCTCATGGATAAATGATCATCTTTAACTAAATAGAGTTGTTTATCTTAATCTAGGGATATCCTCAGCAATGGAGAACGCTGGAAACAGCTGCGCCGCTTCACCCTCACGACACTAAGAATTTCGGCATGGGGAAAAGGAGCATCGAGGAGAGAATCAAGAGGAAGCACGATTTTTAGTTGAGGAGCTCAAATCATACAATAGTAAGGCTTCCATTTAATTTAATTTGATTGTATCCATGTGTTCCATGGTTACAGAACACAAATATCACCCTGTGTAGTCAGCTTCTATCTTTTACATACTCCCCTTTGTTTGCCATCTATGGCGTAGGAAAAAATGGAGCCGGGAGCGTACGGTCAGACATGGTTGTAGAACCAGACTACACAGGGTTTTCTTGTAGTCTGTAACCATGGTGATGCATAGTTATTGTACCAAATTTGAAGTAACTATTGTTTTTTAAAAGGATACAAATTGCATAAAGTCAACAGCACTATACATTACATATCTTTGTTTTTTGGGTGGGTGTATTATTCCATTGTCTGCTCGTAGAAAGATTATGGGAGATGCCAGATAACAAATATTATATCACAAGGCCGGTAACGCTCGCTATGCAGCAACACGACTGAACACACCTGGGTAAACAAAACCTGAGAAACCTGAGTCAATACTCAAGTCAAGAAAGATGTTGAGAATGTGCCGTCCGGCCAAATGTCCTCAGATACCAAGGTCAGAGCTTTGGATGCATAAACATAACATTAAAAGAATTGACCGGTGACGGGGTGTGAAATCCTAATAAAGTGGGGGGCAGAATTCTCTTTGTTCCGATAACAACTGATTTTTTTGGACGTACTAAATTTAAAATGTTACTTGGGCTGAACGTACACAGGATACAGAGCCAATGGAACACCCTTATTTACTAACCTCAGGTGCACACCCTGCAGGTCCCTGCCATGGAATTTTTTTATTGACAAGTTATATCTAAAGTTCACAGTATTCATAAATAAAGACTTTATAATGGTTCCCGGGGCAACCGTTTGGAGCCTAACCAGACCATTCCATGCCAAACTGTAAAGGTGTTATCTTGTGTACACCTCACAGTGGTTAAGGTGCCCTTGGTCACCTGAGCTATCACCATGTCCAGGGCTGTAGTTTTTGGCTGATTTTAGGAATGATTCACACAGCTAATGGGTTTGTGAATCTAATGGAGCACATGTGAATGATTTTAGGCACATACACGTGTATTCATAGTAATACTCTGGGCATCATGCTTTGGCCTGCACTAGTCAGAACTAGTACAGTGATATCAAATTTTAGAAAATTTGTGATACACTAGAAAATGTATCACATTCCGGCATTGTCCTCTGTTTTTTGGGGACCTTCTTGGCTTTTCTGTTGGTCAGATGTATCTTAGCAGTTTGTCCTTATTGGCACATGTGGTGTTTGGTCTTTAGTGAATTGTGCGATTTGTTATAACAAAAGTCACAAAAAGTCACAATCAGTTTCTAAGCTCATTTCTACGCCTGGTCAGGGGAAGCTAGATTGTGCACCAAAATTTGCGAATTTTTAAAAAAAGTCGCAACTTTCACATCTGGATTCGGTGATAACTCAGGGAACACTGCAGAAAACTAGACAATGGTGAACTTTGAAAGATGTTTTAGCACAACAAAATTGCAAGTGAGCACAAGCACCATGAAAAGTCCAAAAATTACACAAAAGCAAACCAAAAGAGGGTACATGGCCCAAACTTCAACTAAAACCAACCTATTTATTGTACATTACCAAAACAGCAATTTAAGAGTAACTTATTGTCCTTGTTCTTCCACAACCTTCAATTGTATCGGCCTCCTGAAGACACCAACAGTTTTGAGAGAATTTTTCAGGGAAGCTGGGACATTCCCTGAAGCTTAATGAGTATAGCTAATATTTTGGGGGTTCAAAGTTAGATGTGGACACCCAAGGGCCAATAAATGGAAACTAATATTATAAATGTTCTTATGGCACAGAGGAAGTTTGTAACCTATTTCCCTTCTGAACCAATAACAACTGAATACTTCACAATGTATCTATCTTTCAGCTAAAATCCAAAAGAGATTGACCAGTGATCGGCCGAGACGGGTTCCAACTTTGAAGATAGAATGATAATGCATTACACCACAGGCAGTGATTCAGGAGGTCCACGGTTTGGGGATGTCCTCCCTGAAATCTACCCATATGGTACAAAAGATGTGGAGTTCAGAGGATATCAGATTCCCAAGGTAGAACCTCCCTCTAATAATCAGTTATCTCTCAGTGTTCTAGTATTACAGGCATTGGATCCACTAGGGGGCGAGAGAGGACAACGAAGGACAGAAAAGTGGTAAATACCGAAAGACTCTTGATGCACAATTAGTAGGAGCCAGTATATCTTCGACATGTCCTTCAGCATTCAGACTTGAGCCTTGAGAATCTTAACTATCAGAATTGAAACTTATCCCAGTTCTATTCTGTAGTATGGGGGATAAGTGATTGTCCTTACATAACTAGAGTCGTTGATGTTGAGATGCCAGGAAGAACGTGACCTAAGTCAATATAACAACTTTCCTCAATAACATATTAATATGCAGTGAAATGGAACCTGTCAGCAGAAATAACCCAATAACACAGCCATTATGATGTCAACAAATTTAGACCTTCCAAATCATGTTTCTTTTATGGCTCAGTAAGGCAGCATCATCCAGAAAATCAACTTTAAAGTGAGATGTAAATTGATTGCATAAATTCACATAGGTGGAGAGTTAGGCTGAACTTAAAGGAAATCTACACCAGAGAAGGATTGTAAACCAAGCACTGACACACTGGTGTGTCCCCTCTGACAGGATCTGCTCTTCTTAGCTTCTTTGCCTTTGTTTTTAAGAAAAAGGTTTTAAAAATTAAGCAAATGAATCTGAGGGGCTCCAGGTTCCACTAACACCTAGGAGCTCCTGCCCCTCAGGCTTATTTTATTACTTTTAAAGCCATTTTTGTAACAACCAGGGCATAAAAAGCTAAAAGAAGAGCAGGTCCTGCCAGAGGGGGCACACACCAGTATGTCAGTGTGTTGGTTTAACATTCCTTCATCCTGGTGGTAGATTTCTTTAAGCCTCCCTGCTTGAGAATCTCCCCTCTGTTGAACTTCCGTGCCGAATCTCCACCTCCTTGATTTACATCTCACTAGATTTATGGATGATGCCATCAATATGGCATGAAACATCATATGATGTGAAATATGATCTGTATAGTGTTAACTTGTCTCATCTAAGAAAACCACTACCAGTATGTTGTCAATTTTCTGCTAACAGTTCCCTCTAACACAAGGGGGTCATTCACCAAGGGCCGATTTGTGGTTTCCCGACATATTACCCGAATATTTCCGATTTGCGGATTTTCCCTGAATTGCCCCGGGATTTTGCGCGACGCGATCGGATTTTGCCGTCGGCGCTGGCATGCACGCAACGGAAATCGGAGGACGTGGCCGAACGAAAACCCCGCACTTAAAAAAAAAAGTGTTGCGAGACTTGCACTACTTCACTAGGAATAGGCCGGTGAACTTGAGTGCATTTCGGGGAACTTCAGCTCAGCAGGCCACCTGGTGGACGTCGGAGGAACTACCTTAGTGAATCCCGGCTGGACCGAATCCACCGCAGAGAACGCGCCGCTGGATCTGAATGGAACGGTAAGTAAATCTGCCCCAAGTTGGAGGGCATCATGGAGAATGATAGTTAAAGTCAAACACAAAAATTTGCCTCCAGAAGATATTGACCGACATTACTAAGGTGCTTGCGGCGGTTTTCTGTCTGACTATTTTCATTGCAAACTAACTTCTTGCACAAGAAGGTCTTCGCCACTTTTTTGGCGCGACTGCATTATTCTTCATGCGACACAAATTTCTGCACTAAAGGGGCGTTCCGTGCGCTATGTAAAGGGCACACAAAGTTGGTGCGCTCTCGGTCGGAGCAGTGCAGGGGGCGGCAGATTCACGAAGACTGCATAAATGCTGAATCTGGCGCCCCCTGCAACTACACAGGTAACTGCACATAGTACACAATGCACGTTTTTAGTAAATTTGGGCCAATAACACTTAGGCCTCCATTTATCAAAAATATGCAAGCTCGCTTGTGCAGTGTCCTGCGTAGTGCGTAGAGTGCACCAGATTCATGAATTGTGGTGCCCGTTCTTCATAAATCTGGCGCCCCTGCACTGCTGAACAGAGGGCACCATTTTTTTTTAATGCACGTTGTTCATGCTGCAGAATTGTGGGGCCGCTCTGTCCGTGCACTGGAACACCCCTTTTGGTGCACATTTTTCTGTCTTGTCGTACACAAAAACTGGCGCAAACACTTTATAAATACATGTACAAGCAGTTCCATGTTCTTTCTAGTACAAGTCAGACAGAAAAATTGTGCAACACTTTACTAAATGTGGGTCTTAGTTTTTTGACGAATATATCTTCCTTCTTCAAAAACCAAGATTCCAAGGTTTTTGGAAAACCCTAAACACCCCAGATTGAAGTCCTTCATAGCACGGGTCCGATGGCCCTTAGTTTTGTGATTGGAGGAGACGTTCATGTTTTCTCAAATGGCATATGGTTACATTTTTAGCACAAAGTAACGAAATGGAGAACATTAATTAGGGGCATACATTTGTTACAGCGTAGCCCACCCAATGTACTGTTCAGAATTGGAGTCTTGGATAGGCAGATACTTTTTGGGGCTCCTCAAGTTGCAGAAGAAAACTCTTTCTAGATGTTTTGTGCTCCTTCGCTGCACCAGTAAAGTTTTTTCTATGGCCTTCCCTAACCTATCCAGGTGTAAGCAGTGTCCCCAGCAGGGGCATCTGGTAACCGAGTAAACTCCTTCTTCATTGAAATCCAAATGGATTCTATGAGATCTGAGGACGGGGAAACTCCTAAAGTCTTCATTCATGTGGACCACCGGTTTTCTGCTACAAATTGGGGTCATTTTACTAAGGGCCGATTCGCGTTTTCCCGTCCATTCGCGATCCAGCAGCGCGTTCTCCGTGGATTCGGTCGGCCGGGATTACTAAGGTAGTTCCTCTGACGTCCACCAGGTGGCGCTGCTGCGCTGAAGTGCGCTGAGGTCCGCTGGAATGCAACTGAGTACACCGGCCTATTCCTGGTGAAGGTAGCGCGAGTCCGCCGACACTTTTTTTAAAAAATGCGGCGGTTTTCTGATCCGTCGGGTTTTCGTTTGGCCACGCACCCCGATTTCCATCGCGTGCATGCCAGCACCGATGCGCCACAATCCGATCGTGTGCACCAAAATCCACCCGGGCAATTCAGGGAAAATCGGCGCAAATTGGAAATATTCGGTTAACACGTGGGAAAAGCGAATCGGGCCGTAGTAGTAAATGACCCCCATTGTGTTTTGTTTTTGACAAAATGTTTTTATGCTACAAACTGTTTTTATTTTTGGATGAGAAAATGTTATACCAAACAATACTACCAATTTGTTACTTTAAGGGCACAGACATCTACCCTCTGCTCTGCACCGTTCATACGACCCAAAAGAATTTCCTTCTCCGTGGAAGTTTGACCCAAACCATTCTTAGATGAGAACGGCCAATTCAAGAAAATGATGCGTATGCCTTTCTCAGCAGGTAGGACCTGACACTGAACATGGAGTTTCATATAGCTCCATAAGGGACACAACATAAAGAAGCATCAATTCTTCTCTTCTGGGGCTCTAAATGGGGCCCCTGCCGCTTAAAAAATATACATATTTGTAAACTCAAAATGTTTGTTACATTTTGTTACAATTGCACTAATTTAAGTACCAATGCAGCGCTGGGCGGTTCTCTCCATTAAAATTATACTACACATTGGGGCTTAATTCTAAGGGCCGCACTGTCATCGGACATCCCAACATTTCCTCTTTGCGCCGCGGGACAGGGATTTAAATGGGTTTTTAAATTGGATTTGGCGCAATCGGCCGGCTTTAATGCGATACAAATTCGGGGGCGGGCGATCCGACGGAATTCGGAAAAACCGCACGATTCAACTTAAAAATTGTGCCGCAAGCAATGCACTAGGATATCGGGCGCACACGATCTTCATGAATCGGGCAGAGTTCATCCTCATTGGACAGTCCGAATTGGGGATCATGCAGGGACTGGGTAAGTAAATCTGCCCCATTGAGTTATCATGTCTGGTTAGTGGGTTAAGCCAGTACTGTTATCCGTGGTGTATGACAACCTTTATACCTCTTATACACTAATAAATACATGGACACATTAACAATACATAACATATAAAACATAATCACACAAACATATCAGAACAAAAAAAAACACACATCAATATATGATACAATATGAGCCTAATATATAGTGCACATCCTTCATTTTTTTGTGTGTGAGGTCGGATGACGGGCCCCCTGAAACTGCAGGCCCCATAGCAGCTGCTACGGCTTCTACCACATGAAAAAATCACAATTATATTGGACAACACATTTGAGCTTTGATCCATGTATCTTTATTATAATGGATCTAAAGTAAAGTAGAAATCTCATTATTATGTTTCTTTTCAGGAAAGAGGATATGTAGGGGAGAATCTGGCCCGAATGGAAATTTTCATCTTTCTCACCACCATCCTACAAAATTTCAGCTGACTTCTCCGACCGAATTTTCAGACTATGACATTGCTCCGAAACTGGCGGATTTTTAAATGCCCCATTGACTATGAGTTGTCATTTATTCCTAGATAGATGGACTCTCAGTGATTTATAATAACATTTGAGAAATTGTCTTGGCTGAGAATCAGTTATTACCACCCTCAGCCTATTTTTAGCCTTTTTTGTTATTACTGTTGTTTTTCTTTTATATTTATACATATATTAATAATTCCATACTCAAGACGATGTAGTCAAAGGAATCAAATATAATAAATACAATATAACATATTATATATTCCAGAAACTTCTCTGTTAATGTCCTTCATTCACTTGTCCTAGTTTGCTTTATTTTACTGTTTACCTTAGAAGGATATAAAGCGAAGCCTCTGTGCTCTCTCGTAAAAGCTCTGCCATGTTCTTCTTCGTCTTCTTGTGACTTAGTGGCTGGAGAAAAACTGGGTGACGCATAGATTGGAAACGGAACTGTAATTTTCATTTGGTCTTCATTGGGAACCAATGGTTTGGGAACTATTTTCTTTAGAGTTGGCAGCGATAAAGTGGGTAGTGAAGAGAAGGGAGGAGTCAGCACAGCAATATGAAACCAGGATAAAAAACTATTACTTCCCAGTGTGTGATATGTCTCCTCTGTCCTTCTTCATGTCTGCAGCTGCTACCTTATGGCTCTATGGTTTAAAGTCCTGTAACTAGGAATGTTATTTTGAGTAAGGCTAAATGTCAACCCAATTGGAAATTCCTGAAAAAATCAGGCCCATCTAATTTTTTGGGTGGTTCTTAGTTTTGGAGAAAGTGGTATTACATTTTCCATGTTCCATACATCACTGCTTGCCTATCTTCTGAGTTCTGTATAGACCTATATGGATCATATCATGCCACAAATTGGGTAGACCACGAACTCACTTGGAACTCCAATGAACCTTGATCCAATCTCTACATGAATTTTTTTCTGCTTCCAGAATGATTGATTTTTTTGAACTGCCGAACATTGTAGATCGTGCTACGCTTTATAGCACCACTCAGCCATTGGTGCTTGGCCAACAAAATGAAAAACCCGTCCTCTATGGATAAAATCTAGAATTTCAATACTTGTCTGGTGATGCCCTTTAAGACGTTGATGGCAAAAAAATAAAATAGTTCTTGATAGATTGTAAACAGTAAAAGTTTCCAATTCTTGGATACTTACAAAAACCTAGGAGTGTAGGTAAATACCAAAGTGAACATGATCGTGCATTTTTAAGAAGTTTTTGTTGACTGTTCCCTTAAGAATGTTTCTGGCAAGCTGAACTTTGATACAGTGCTGAGATCATCTGGCATAAAACCAGAACTGTCTGATATAATACTGTAATATAACCGGCAAGACCATCGCTATTCCCTCCGGACGACACCATGGACACCACTGTGTTAGCCACCCTGATCCTTGTCTTATTGATATCCCTCATGTTTTTCTACTCAACATGGGAGAAAATGTACAGACGGCGGAATCTACCACCTGGACCGACGCCATTGCCAATCATCGGTAACTTGCTCCATATAAAACGTGGGGAGCTGGTAAAATCCTTAAACCAGGTCTGTACTATTAATTTTATATTTTATCTGAAAATCTTAAGCTCTTTGCACAAAACTTAACAAACATTTTAGGCAAACGTTGGACTAACGCTACAAAGTAAAAATGTTTTCCAAAATAGAAATGTTAATATTGAATTTTTACTGTCAATTTTCTGTAATTTCAAGACTATTATTCGGGTGCCACCATTTGGCTTCAAAACAGCCCAGCTTTTCTGGGTACACTTGTACAGGCACCCCCTACTTAAGGAACACCTGACTTACATACGACCCCTAGTTACAAACGGACCTCTGGATGTTGGTATTTCCTGTACTTTAGCCTTAGGCTACAATAAAACAGCTATGATAGTTATCACTGGTGTCTACAATGAAGCTTTATTGTTAATCCTGGTTCTAATGACAATCCAAGTTTTTTAAAATCCAATTGTCACAGAGACAAAAAAAATTTGGGTGGGGTTACAATTATAAAGTATATGGTTCCGACTTACATACAATTCAACTTAAGAACAAACCTACAGACCCTATCTTGTATGTAACCTGGGACTGCCCAGGTTTTTGAAGGCACTTAGCAGGGAGATTGTACAGGACACCTTGGAGAAATAAGTGCAGATGTTCCTCATGTAAATATTCTGAATTCCCTCACTCCTGGGGGTTCTAATCCGGGTTTGTGGATGCCATATCATCACTTCGAGGTTTTTTGTCTTGTTAATGCTGAATTTATTTCTTTATGGCAATGGCTGAAGGTTAGGGGTTGTTATCCTGCTAAACATTCTAAGTTTACCATAAATTAGTTCTTACTTTGCAACATTTTTTGCCGAATTGCCTAAACTTTTGCACACTACGTTATCTTACCTGACTTCTTCTACATTGAAATGCATAACAACTATGATGCCGGGATTAGAGCTTATCTTGTTATGGACTTTGGTATTGATATGATCTCGATAGAACCAATAGTGCACATGCTGAGTGCCGCTGGGAAACCACACACAACCACATATTGGGGCAGATTTACTTACCCGGTCCGTTCCGATCCAGCGGCGCGTTCTCTGCCGCTGGATTCTGGTCCGGCCGGGATTTATGAAGGTATTCCTCCGCCGTCCACCAGGTGGCGCTGCTGCGCTGAAGTCCGCTGGAATGCCTCGAAAACACCGCCTAATCCTGGATGAAGGTGAGTGAAATTTTCGACGACAACATTTTTTTTAAAGCGGGCGGTTTTTCCGAATACGTCGGGTTTTCGTTCGCCACGCCCCGATTTCTGCCGCGTGCATGCCAGCGCGATGCGCCACAATTCGATCGGTGCGCCAAAAATCCCGGGGCAATTCAGGTACAATCAGCGCAATCGGAAATATTCGGGTTAACGCGTGAGAGAAAACAGCGAATCAGGCCCTTAGTAAATGACCCCCATTGTCCTGAAGGTGCAAGGGAGAACATGTTACAATATAAATGCCATCCAGGGTCATACTGGACACCAAGAGGCCACATCCAGTTGAGGAAAGCTAAAGTCTAGCATTGTATAGGAACCTATCATCAGCAATTGGCTTACTAAAACCACTAAAAGAGTCAAGCACCTTCTAGTTTATATTTCTTTCATGGTCAGGGTGATGGCACAACATGAAAATTAAATGTGAACTGAATATAAAATTGAATCAATAAAGTTCATGGAGGAGGAGAGTGTTTTTTTTTTAATACAAAAACTTTATTAATGAAATACAAAAAACTTTTTCACATACACATACAAGTTACAACAGAGTGATTTTCTCATTACATTTCCAATAAACATAACTGGATAGTATAACAGCGGTCCCCTACTTAAGGACACCCCCTTACAGACAACCCATAGTTACAGACGGACCCCTCTGCCCACTGTGACCTTGGTGACCTCTCTGGAGTTACATAGTCCCAACTGCAATGATAGCTGTTAAGATGTCTGTAATGAAGCTTTATGATAATTCTTGGTTCCAATTACACCAAAAATTTTGAAACCCAATTGTCACTGGGGCAAAAAAAAATATTGTCTAACTTCAATTATAAAAAATATACAGTTTCGACTTGCATACAAATTCAACTTAAGAACAAACCTCCAGACCCTATCTTGTATGTAACCGGGGACTGCCTGTATAGCAGTAATACTTGCCTACTACTTTACTTTCTGTCTGTTGTATTTACCCCATATTTCAGTATAGTTATAATACAGTAATCCCTCCCCTCCCTCTCCCTCGGACTGTGGGAGAAAAATGAAAGAAAAAAAAATTAAAACTAAATTTTTCCCTTCCCCCTCACTCCCCCCAGTTGTCCCACATCTTCACCTTATTCAATCCTAGCCATTTATTCTGAGTCCAGGAATACTCAAAGCTTTTAATCTGACAAGAAAGGTTATACCAAGCGTCCAATTTTTGGGTAATCCTTAGCACCCCACTTCTATGCAATACAGACGAATGCAATGTTCATTAGTTTAATGATCAGATTACCATGATGTCTATTCACTCCTTCCTGTTCCAAGAGTCCAAAATTTGCGGTGCTCACTGTCAGGTCTAAGTCGATGTTAAGAGTTACTGAAATTTCCCTAAAGATATCCTCCCAAAAGTTCCTAATGCCCGGACATAGCCAGACCAAATGGATGAAGTCTGCCAACATCAGGAGTTCTCCTTAATCCCCATTCTATACAGCTCTACCGGTGTATAATATACCGTATATACTCGAGTATAAGCCGACCCAAGTAAAAGCCGAGGCCCCTAATTTTACCACAAAAACCTGGGAAAACCTATTGACTCGAGTATAAGCCGAGGGTGGGAAATGCATTCGTCACAGCCTCCCCATTATATAGCCTGTCGGACCCTGCCCCATAGTATATAGCCAGCACCTGCCCCCCAGTATATAGCCTGCCAGCCCATATTCCCCAGATTATAGCCAGCCCCCAGCCCCAGTATATAGCCAGCTTCCTGCCCCAGTATATAGCCAGCAGTGGGGGAAGCCAGAAAGGTGAGTTTTGATATATATTTTTTTTTACTCAAGTATAAGCCGAGTTTGGGTTTTCAGCACATTTTTTGTCCTGAAAAACTAGGCTTATACTCGAGTATATATGGTAATTGGTGTATCCAAAAAAAGTGAATCAGCCTATGGTTCCAATTAATAGACCCCTTGTTCGTGTTTCTATGGATTTCTATCCACTCTTTTTCCTTCAAACTTCCTATAAATTTTTCCCATTTATGTCGTGATTTATGTTTCATGTGATTTGTGAAACCAATTCTCAAGTGCTTATATATCTTAGATATCATTTTATTGCACTTGTCCGAATTTCTAATCAATTCCAAACATACATGTGAGTCCAAAACAAATTTATTCTGGTGCAACTTACTACTTAATACACGTGCTTGTTGATTATACCGTAACCAATCCCCTTCTTTTAATCCATACCCCATTCTAAGTGGAGAAAAAGACGACAATTGACCATCCATCATTATTTGGGAGACGTATCTTATTCCTAACCTCCACCAATCTGGAATTTTCACCATGGGGGTCATTTACTAAGGGCCCGATTCGCATTTCCCGACGTGTTACCCAAATATTTCCGATTTGCGCCGATTTTCCCTGTATTGCCCCGTGATTTTGGCGCACGCGGTTGGATTGTGGCGCATCAGCGCCGGCATGCGCGCGACGGAAATGGGGGGGGCGTGGCCGAACGAAAACCCGATGTATTCGGAAAAAACGCCGCATTTAAAAACGGAAAATGTGTTGCGGAGCTTGCACTTACCTTCATTCAGCCGGCCTCGGTGTATTCAAGTGCGTTCCAATGCTTTTCAGCACAGCAGCGCCACCTGGTGGACGGCGGAGGAACTGCCTTAGTGAATCCCGGCCGGACCCGAATCCACCGCAGAGAACACGCCGCTGGATCGCGAATGGACCAGGTAAGTAAATCTGCCCCCATGTCTTTTTAAACCATATTGGGGTTTCTTGAATATAACTCTGTATCCGCAATATTTTCTTAGAAATTCTTCCAGACCTTTTCTAACATTTTCCCTAAGATCCAGTGTTTGTCTGGTGCATCTTTTAAAAGTGTGCTCTCTAGTAATTCCAATACTGTCTCCGCTTTCCCATTTGACAGCTCTATCAGTTTAAGGAAAAGGTAGTTTTCTTTCCATCTCACCAGTTTTCCAACATGGGGAGAGAGAAAGAACTGGATGGCACACCCGCACATCACACAAAGATCTCCTGCCGCTCGGCTACATTATATAACGAACTTGAGGTTCTTAGTTACATTTTGATCAAATTGTATAACCCCACCAACCACTTCACGGTGACCTCTTTATGGTGGGTCCCTATGCTATTATGTGCGGCATCACATGGCGTCCACCACCGCTGCAGCACAGCGCCAGCAGGGACCAAGACCCGGTTGCCCCCCAGCACCCATACTGTCAGGCATTGCCCATGGCTCCCGGCCCCGGGTCCCCACCAGCAACGCACCACAGTAGCGGCGTAGAGACCCACCATAAAGAGGTCACCGTGAAGTGGTTGGTGGGCTTATACAATTTGATCAAAATGTTTTAGACAAAAGTCGTCCCTTTCAACTGTTTATTTTGCTCCTCAAATTTCCAATTAGAGGGTCAAGGTTAAGCTCCTGAAAGTCTTAGATTTTATTAGACACCTCAATACCCAGATATTTAAAGTTGTCTACACACAAAAGGCCCCCTCTCATTGTGATCCAATCTTTTACTTCTTTATCCAGGGGCATTATATTTGACTTACACCAATTCACTCTGAGCCCAGAAATTTCCCCAAATTCCTCCACCATTTGCATAGCTTTAGGAATGGTGTCAGGGGAGTTGTGGAGGTACAACATTACATCATCTGCATAGAGGCATACTTTGTCTTTAATACCGCCACATCCCCCTCCCTCGATGTTCTGTGAGTTTCTTATTTTAATCGCCAATGGCTCCATATATAAGGCAAACAAAAGTGGAGACAGGGGACAACCTTGCCTAGTGCCTCGAGATAGTCTAAAATGCTCGGATTCCCTGTCTCCACTTCTTACTCTAGCCATCGGTGCATTATACATACACGTAACACCTTCTAGTTTATATTTCTTTCATGGTCCAGGGTGATGGCACCAACGTGAAAATTAAATGTGAAGTGAAATATAAATTGAATCAATAAAGTCAAGGAGGAGGAGAGTTTAACACTGAAGTCAAGGTGGGGAGCTCTGAACACCTCCTCCTCAGTGATTGACATTGATCATCGGACCTCAGGAGATCTGGTTAGTGATGTCTCTGGATGCAGCACCACCAATTACAGTGCAAAGGAAGAGAGGAAGAGAGAGCTTGACTTCAGTGTTAAAATCTCCGCCTCCTTTTAACAACCGATTTTATACAAACAATTTACATCTCACTTCAAAGTAGATTTTCTGGATGATGCCACCACACTGGGTCATGAAAGAAACATGATTTGCAAGGCGTTCAGCTGCTTGGCAACATACTGGAAGTGGTTTACTAGGTCAATTTCTGCTGACAGGTTCCCTTGTAGAGCAACTGACTACATCTGCTGCCTTCAAGGCAAAGGAAGGAGGTTGCTTTGTCATGTTAGGATATTGTGGTCTAATAAAGATACAGTATTTGTGGTACATGATAACCAATAATGACTATGGTACCAGCATTGCCACAAGTTGCCAGAGACAATCCCAGCATAAAAAAGGCTATGACAAGCCTAACAAAGGTGGACGTTATGAAACCCCACCCAATAGTGGGTGCTAAACAACTCCGAGTAAAGTACCTTGCAATCAGCAGTCAAAACAATCAATGAGTGTAAAGTCCATGTATAACAGCTGATTGCAGAAGAAGTGGAACTTTGTGGGGTATAAGTGTACAATAAGGGAGGCATAAGGGGTTAAAGAGAGGAAGGCTTGAGTTGAAGGTCTACAGTAAGGACACTTTGTAACTGGGTGGATAACATAGATGAGACAATGGGGCAGATTTACTTACCCGGTCCATTCGCGATCCAGCGGCGCCTTCTCTGCTGTGGATTCGGGTCTTCCGGTGATTCACTAAGGTAGTTCCTCCGCCGTCCACCAGGTGGCGCTGCTGCACTGAATAGCATCGGAACGCAATGGAGTACACAGAGGCAAGCTGAGTGAAGGTAAGTGCGTGCCGAGCGGCATTTGTTTTTTTTTTAAATGCGGCGGTTTTTCCGAATCCGTCGGGTTTTCGTTCGGCCACGCCCCCCGATTTCTATCGCGTGCATGCCGGCGCCGATGCGCCACAATCTGATCGCGTGTGCCAAAAACCCGGGGCAATACAGGGAAATTTGGTGCAAATCGGAAATATTCGGGTAATACGTCGGGAAAACGGGAATCGGGCCCTCAGTAAATGACCCCCATTATGAATGGGTAAAGGTGTCCTGAAACTTACCCTTATGGTGGAGGGAAGGACCATTACTGTTGGGTCTAATCATTTCTAGTTATGACACGGTTACCAGCCATTCCCTTGAAATATGGATTGACGGCACAAAGCAGATATTGGCAAAGCCACCTAAAAAGATGAACTCTAATACAATTATACGTCAGAATGAAGGAGAATACTAATGTATTGCTATCATATGATTGCAGCTCAGGGAGAAGTATGGCTCTGTATATACTCTATACTTTGGATCAAGGCCAGTAGTGATTCTTACTGGCTACCAGATGATCAAAGAAGCCCTTATTGACCAAGCAGATGACTTCAACAACCGTGGTCGGATGCCGACAATTGACAGATTCTTTCAAGCTCACGGTAATTTTTGATTCCCCTCACCTTTTCATTCCTCATAGTAACAACCCAACATTGTCAGTTATGACCACATCCAGAGGACCACAAAATGGCAAATTTGTGTAAACCATTCTATCAGAATCTCAAGGAAATTGTAGAACAGGAAAGCTTAAGTGATAACCAGTTAACTTTTTTGATATTTCCAGATTACTTTTATTGGACATGGTACAACAAGGCATTTCTTACACTTAAAGGAAATCAACCATTTAAAAACCAAAAAACACCTACAAGTACTCTTCATCTTGATCCTGGCACTGTCCTCTGCTAAGCTTGGCACAAATCCGAGAAAAGAAACATAATTAGAAGCATGGAGCAAAGGGACAAGATGTCCGGCTTTCCGGAATGCTAATTATGCACGCCCCCTACACCTCCTTCTCCCAGGCTTTTTGCATTACGTAACCTCCCTCTCCCAGCATGGCAAAGGGAGGTGCGAGGGTGTGCATAATTAGATGCCCTAAGCATAATTAGAAGCCCCGGACATCTTGTCCATCGCACTCAGTGCTACTAATTATAAGTTTCTTTTCTCGGTGATCCTGGCGTGTCAGCTTAGCAAAAACAAGCAGCAGGATCAAGATGAAAAGGAGCGCAGATATTTGTAGGTGTTTTACATTTTTTTAAATGGTTGATTTCATTTAAAAGAAATCCAGCATAATAAATCAGGGACACTTACTTAAAGATCCAGGCACTGTGGTAATCTTCTCTTTTTATTGTTATCCATGGCCTCCTTCCTTCTATAACCAACTTTTAAAATTATGCCAATTGCATAGAGTCAAAGTGCACCCTCCAGAGCACCTCCAATCTGCAGCTTCACAGGCTGTTACACTGTATGTAAGCCCTTCTCCCCTGCCACTTGCAGCCAGCAGAGGAAGGGGTAAGTGCAGAAGGAGCAGGAGGAGAGAGAGCAGATCTGATAATGGGCCCCACATTCCTTCCGGTTCGTTAGCATAATTTGTATATATTTTTTTTTTGCATAAAGTTGATTCTAGAAGGAAGGAGGCCATGGATAACAAATATAAGAAGATACCACAGTCCTGGTGTTTGGATCTATGAGTAATGTCCCTGGTTTATCAGGATGGATTTTGTTGGTAGATTTCCTTTAATAATAACATTTGCAGTGGATCTTTTTGGTGCGAGGTTCCGGCAGTTCTGAGAGTTGGATGAAGTTTAGATTAAGAACATCTCATGGATAAATGATCATCTTTAACTAAATAGAGTTGTTTATCTTAATCTAGGGATGATCCTCAGCAATGGAGAACGCTGGAAACAGCTGCGCCGCTTCACCCTCACGACACTAAGAAATTTTGGCATGGGGAAAAGGAGCATCGAGGAGAGAATCCAAGAGGAAGCACGATTTTTAGTTGAGGAGCTCAAATCATACAATAGTAAGGCTTCCATTTAATTTATTTCTGCAAATTGATTGTATCCATGTGTTTCCATGGTTACGGACTACAAATATGCACCCTGTGTAGTCAGCTTCTATCTTTTACATACTCCCCTTTGTTTGCCATCTATGGCGCAGGAAAAAATGGACATGGTTGTAGAACCAGACTACACAGGGTTTTCTTGTAGTCTGTAACCATGGTGATGCATAGTTATTGTACATGTAATAAATGTTATAAAAATTTGAAGTAACTTGATGTTTTTAAAATGGATACAAAGTGCATAAAGTCAACAGCACTATACATTACATAATCTTTGTTTTTTGGGTGGGTGTATTATGTCCATTGTCTGCTGGTAGAAAGAGATTATGGGAGATGCCAGATAACAAATATTATATCACAAGGCCGGTAACGCTCGCTATGCAGCAACACGACTGAACAACCTGGGTAAACAAAACCTGAGAAACCTGAGTCAATACTCAAGTCAAGAAAGATGTTGAGAATGTGCCGTCCGGCCAAATGTCCTCAGATACCAAGGTCAGAGCTTTGGATGCATAAACATAACATTATAAAGGAATGAACCGGTGACGGGGTGTGAAATCCTAATAAAGTGGGGGGGGGGGCAGAGTTCTCTTTGTTCCGATAACAACAGATTTTTTTGGACGGTACTAAATTTAAAATGTTACTTGGGCTGAACGTACACAGGATACAGAGCCAATGGAACACCCTTATTTACTAACCTCAGGTGCACACCCTGCCCAGTTCCTGCCAATGGATTTTTTATATTGACAAGTTATATCTAAAGTTCACAGTATTCATAAATAAAGACTTTATAATGGTTCCTGGGGCAACCGGTTGGAGCCTAACCAGACCATTCCATGCCAAACTGTAAAGGTGTTATCTTGTGTACACCTCACAGGTGGTTAAGGTGCCCTTGGTCACCTGAGCTATCACCATGTCCAGGGCTGTAGTTTTTGGCTGATTTTAGGGAATGATTCACACAGCTAATGGGTTTGTGAATCTAATGGAGCACATGTGGAATGATTTTAGGCACATACACGTGTATTCTATAGTAATACTCTGGGCATCATGCTTTGGCCTTGCACTAGTCAGAACATAGTACAGTGATATCAAATTTAGAAAATTTGTGATACATCTAGAAAATGTATCACAAGTCCGGCATTGTCCATCTGTTTTTGGGGACCTTTCTTGGCTTTTCTGTTGGTCAGATGTATCTTAGCAGTTTGTCCTTATTGGCACATGTGGTGTTTGGTCTTTAGTGAATTTGCGACTTTTTATAACAAAAGTCACAAAAAGTCACAATCAGTTCTAAGCTCATTTCTACGCCTGGTCAGGGGAAGCTGTAGATTTGCACCAAAATTTGCGAATTTTTAAAAAAAGTCGCAACTTTCACATCTGGATTCAGGTGATAACTCAGGGAACACTGCAGAAAACTAGACAATGGTGAACTTTGAAAGGAGATTGTTTTAGGCACAACAAAAGTCGCAAGTGAGCACAAGCACCATGAAAAGTCTCAAAAATTACACAAAAAGGCAAACCAAAAGAGGGGTACATGGGCCCAAACTTCAACTAAAACCAACCTATTTATTGTACATTACCAAAACAGCAATTTAAGCAGTAACTTATTGTTCCTTGTTCTTCGACAACCTTCAATTGTATCGGCCTCCTGAAGACACCAACAGTGTTGAACGGAGGAGGGCAAATTTGACTGTCATTGTAGCTTCTCTTCAGGGTCCCTCTGTACAGGAAGAATCCTAGGACCAGCAGGAGAAACTCCTGCAGGAGTCAACCCGGTCCACATCTTCTCACTCTTCCTGTAGGCCCAAGCAGCCAAGGATGTGTCACTTTAAAGTGGCCCTGGGAGCATCTCTTCAGTTGCCTAAGGCTGCAGGAAGATTCTTTGATTCCGTTCCGTTCTTTAACCACTTCGCGACCGCCCGCTGTGTATTCACGGCGGCGGTCGGATTTTTCTCTCGCGGTAAAATTGGTCCCGCAGAGCCACCACCGCTTGTTAATGCTTTCAACTGTAAAAAAAAAAAAAAAAAAAAAATTAAGCAAAATAGCAATGCATTAATTATTATTATTATTGCCTTCCCACCCTGCAGCAAACACTCGCCTCTAATACCTGCAAGCAGCACCCGCAGTTATTAACCATTCATTATAATGAATATTGTGTAAAAATACCACAGTAGTATTGCTTTATATGCTCGGAGTCATAGACAATCCAGGTTATATAATAATAGAAAATTTTAAATATAAACTATAAACAACCCTAAAAATTCAAATCACCCACACTTTCCTTACAACTGAAAATGTAAAATCACGATAGAATATCGCCACATCCCAAAATGCCCGATCTATCTAGGTATAAAAACTATTATTACTGGCGGTGAACCCAATAACAGAAATCGCAACCAAATGTCTAAATGCAACTTTTACAACATTTTATATCACAAAACTTAGCTTATTTGGCAAAAAATGACACCCACACAGCTCCATACACCGAAGTATGAAAGTACATTTTGAGAAGGGTGTAGAGAGGTTACTTACAAGTTCTTCACGCGCCTTGGATTCGCATTTTTCCACCATCAGGGCCCATGAGCGGGTGATCTCCTGCCAGGCTCTGTACTTTGCTCCACGGTCCGATATTCTTCCACCCTCTTGTCCCAGATCAGAGGACGCTCTTCCACCAGCGAAATAATCGTCCTGACAATGTGTGCCATTTTCACTGCAGGATCCACACACTTTGCACACACTTTGCACACACTTTGCACACACTTTGCACACACTTTGCACACACTTTGCACACACTTTGCACACACTTTGCACACACTTTGCACACACTTTGCACACTGCTCAAAAACTCACTGTTTCAGATGACACACTCAGACAGTCTGCAGACAGCCGAGGGCACCGCTGAGGTCACTGTCTGCTGAAGTCACGTGACCGGGTCTCCACAGCAACAGCTCCCGAGGAACGGCCGCATCTGTTCTGCAACGTGAGCAGCACAGATTTTTTACTTGCCCATCATTTCTATAGGGGCGGCCGCATCGCGAATCTGGCCAAATATGACAGTTCTATATTTTGCGATGCGGCCGCCCGGTCAGTGCGATGCGGTGAGACACACCGCATGCTCACGCATCGCGACCGGGAACATAGGAGTCATGGGGGACCGTGATCTGTCGCAAATCATGCGACCAGATCACGTCCCCCTCCGGCGTGTGAATGTACCCTTAAGTAGCGGCAACCCTGGGCATACAGCCAAGAATTGCCGCTATTTTTCCCCTTACACCGCCAGTGCCCAAACGGCATACAGGGGGGTAAAAGGGTGCATGTATGGAAAGCTGGAAAAAAAATTTGCAAGTGTGGTGACATTGCGCATTCACAGCATTTTCTTGTGGGTTTTTCTTTTTTTGGTTTTTTGTGTCTCCAAAGACACCTATCCATATTCTATGGGCTGGTACAACCGCAAGGATATGAAACCTTCATGTGTTTTATTATAATGATATAATTATGATATCATTTTAGTAAATTAATAAAAAATGCTACAAAAAAAATTTGCTAAATTCTAAGGCCAATAACTTTTGCATACTTCATGTATGGAGCTGTATAGGGTGTCATTTTTTTCGCAGGAAGTGTCTAAGATGAATTTGGGACCTACAAGAACGTTTGTCATTTTTTACTCAAATTTTATGGATAGAAAAATTTTGGACATTTGCCTGGTATTTTCGGGTACTTTCTGTGTTAATGCAGGGAATAATCATTTATAGATTTTGATGGAACGGGCATTTTGTGATGTGGCGATACTGCTGCGACTTGGTTTGACAAAGGGTTAAAGATAGAACAAATAGTCCTATATAAAAATATTTTATTTGTGTATTCTCCTTCGCTATATTACCATGGTAAAAGTCTACAAGAAACCCTTTGTAATATTTTTGATATTTAAAGGGAACAGGGGCGTAACTTGAGGGGGTGCAGACGGTGCGGACGCAACTGGGCCCCAGAGGCTTTGGGGGCCCGTATGGTGTCACTTTCCCATATGAGAAGACTATTACTATAAACCATCATTATAGTCGGGGGCCTGGCACAGACTTTGCACTGGGGCCCATCAGTTCCAGTTACGCCATTGAAGGGAAATGCTTACCACAATTTACCTATCGAACTGCTATGTTACCTTTGTTTATACTTACTCGGATGGTCCTTCAGAATAACCAAATGAGGCTGAAGTGCTCGGGGGTCGTTAGAGAGCACCTCAGGACTCCAACTCTACAGCAGTAACAACAACTTCTGCTACATTTCCACTGCCCAGAAACTTCTCTCATCCATTCATCAGCTAAGTTACTCCTGACCCCAGTGAGAAGTGGAACCGGAGGCCTGAGGGCTCTGCCAAAGCACTTCATCCAAATTTTTAAAAAAATGTTTCTAAAGGAAGTTAAAGTAAAGAAGGAGCAGCTGAACCATAAAAACAAAGTTGTGTGGATGGGATGTGTGGGTATAGCCCTACATAACATAGTAATTACTTAGTTACAGTTTCCCTTAAAATATATTGGAAAAAAAATGTAGTATCAGATTTTTTTAAAGATTTTTAGTTATGTCCCAATTCCTCGCAATGCATCAAGAATCCTGATTATTTTTTATAATCTCCCCAATGATCGGCCATGTGACTTCCTGTAGTTTTTTTTTTTTTGGATGGACATTTCCTTTAATACATTAATGAATTATGGCCACCATGAATTCTAATTTCTTTGCACTTTTAGGCATTTCGGTTAATCATTTATCATTTCTATCCCCTAATTTTAGGGAAGAGGGTCTGTGCCGGTGAAGGTTTGGCTAAAATGGAGCTCTTTCTCTTCCTCACCACCATCTTGCAGAACTTCAAGCTGACCACCAAGATGCATTTGACGGAGGATGATATCAGCCCCAAGATGACCGGATTCAGCAACGTCCCCATACCCTACGAGATCTCCTTCATACCCCGCTAATTGTCAGGTCTCCAGCAACACATCCTTAGTGTATGTTCACATGTTCAGGTTCTTTGAAGCCATTTTTCCTGAGTTTTTTCTAGTCCGGTTTTTGACCTGAACATGAAATCTAAGCCTTATAGAGAAAATAAGATGTAGATACAAATCCATGTATAAAAGAAAGAACAAAATTGTGATTATGTTAAGAACTTTTCCATGCAAATCAGATAACTGTACAGCTTTTATGGACCGACGTCCATTTTACTATCTACCATCACCATAGACAGGGGGCATCCTGTACACCTAGAGGAGAGAAGGATCTACCATCACCATAGATAGGGGGCATCCTGTACACCTAGAGGAGAGGAGGTTCTACCATCACCATAGACAGGGGCATCCTCTACACCTAGAGGAGAGGAGGTTCTACCATCACCATAGACAGGGGACAAATATCCTGGTTCAGGCCGTATCCAATGTCATCTGTTCTGTTGTGTTTGGGAATCGGTTTGAGTATAAAAACCTGAATTTTCTAAAACTTCTCAATGTTTTTAATGAAACATTTCAACTGATGAGTTCCACTGCAGGACAGGTAAGTGATTAGCAGACCCTACAGTATAATCTCCTAAAATTGCATCCATAAATGGTCTCACATAGAATGTGCACTCTTCTTACATATGACAGAGAACATTTTTTACCATTTTATCATAATTATAATCACATGTCAAACAAATACCTTAAAGAAGTCATGTGGGATTAAGAAAAAAACACTGTATGTAGTTTACAGAGGCCGGTAGTACCACTGCTGCATTCCAGCTACAGCAGTAGTTTCAGGCTGTAGCAGAGGTGTGGCAGTGGTCAGGACGGCACCGCTTGCCACTGTAAACAAACATTGGACTGGCACTGATGTAAACTGCTGTGGGTGAACAGGAAGGCCAGAGGAGGCGAGTATAAGATGTTATTTGTTTTCATAGGCCCCTCCCCAGCCTTATGTAACTTGTTTACACCCACTTAAAAGAAGTTTTTCAGAATTTCTAGAAAAGTGTTTCATCCAGTCTTGGTGGCTTGTTATACTTGTGGGGATTTGTCAACCTTGGATAACCAACCATAATGCAATTCCTTTTCACGTTTTCTTAAAATAAGGGCAGTATTGGTAATATTGTCCATGGGTTGGATAGTGGGGGTCATTTACTTACCCGGTCCTGTTGCGATCCATCGGCGCGTTCTCCGACGAGGATTCGGGTCTTCCGGCGATTCACTAAGGTCAAGCGCCCAATGTCCACCAGATGTCGCTGCTGCGCCGAGGTCCTCCCAGGTTCGCCAGAGTTCACCATCCTATTCCTGGTGCATGTAAGTGTGTGTCAAGCGACACTTTTTTAAAAAAATAACGCGATTTTTCCGAATCCGTCGGGTCCGATGAGACACAAACCGATTGCGTGCGCCAAAAACCCAGGGCAATTCGACGCAAAACGGTAAAGTTCGGAAAACACGTCGGAAAATCGCGATTCGGACCCTTAGTAAATGTGCCCCATAGTGTTTTAACATTCATTTCTTTACAAAAAGCGGGCAGGGATTCGTAACACAATTTTATACAAAACTGCTTCTTGTTTTTCTTGCCATTTTCCTTTGTGAACATGCACTTAGTTTGCTGGCAGATTTGGAGTTGATTGCACCACAACCATATCCTCCTGCAGTCTGCTCAGGTCCGGCAGCATCTCTGTTCCACTCACCTGTAGAAGAGTCTCCAATAAGTGTTTGCTTTACATGTAGTCCAGTAGCAGCTTTAGTTTTGCTTGCACTCCTTATCCCCCGTAATATTACTCTGTTTTCTGCTATTTCTATACTTCTGAATTTCTGACACTGGCTTATGTTTAGTGACTATCCCTTTGGACGATTGTGTGCCTTAACTTTATTTCTTTGCTGTGACCTGGACCTCTGACCACTCGTTATTGTGAGTCTTGTTTTGTGTCTGCACTCAGAGGGACCTATTTGTCCCATAACTTCTTGGAATACATTGAAGAAGAACCAAGAAATCAGGCAATACCTTTTTGAGGGTAACTGAGTATATTTGATCGGGAGCTTTTGAGAATACTAGTTCTCCTCGTCAGACATGATGTTATGCATGAGACAGATAATTCACAGCATTTTATACACACCCATTAGTGATCATCAAAGGATATTCATAGGAAGTTTAAAACAACAGAGTGATATATGCACAGACATCTTATTTTTGACAGGAAGGTAATGAACAGACTAAAATATGAAATGTGAAACATGAAAACAAGTTATCCCAGGTGGGTTAACTTCCATGAAGTGTGGTGGGTTGGTTTGGAGAGCGGGGTCAGGGCATGAATGGGCTCAGGGGGTTGGAGTTCTCCTTGCAGAAAGTTTAACATTTGAGGCTACCTTTTAGGTATGTGAAAACTTGTGGCCATTGGTGCTCCACTGGGGGATTCTAGGAAATATGCAAATACATTGTTATAGATGGGACAAGGAGGACCCGGAGTCCGCTGGTAGACCATTGATGACTGTGGGTCTCCATGTGCCTGCAGGGTGGCCTTGATTGATGGGCTCTCCGTAATGATGGCTGTTGCTCCCTGGCCATGGTCTGGGGCCTCTCACTAACTGAACCAGCTGTCTGCATTATGCTGGGGAGTCTCGGCCAGAGTGGGGCTTTTCTGTCCGCAATTGGTAGTCTGTTCCTTCTGGGATGGACGTGCTGGTTTGCCTTTGGTCCCACATCATGTCATTGGGCTTCCTGGGGGTTGTGCTTTATGGTGTGGGGGAGGGCTGCCTTGCAGGGTGGTGGAGAAAGCCTGATTTCCGTCGTTCCATCTTAAAAACCTTGTTTGGATATTTCACAGGTTTTTAGTCTATTTATTACGATCCTGTCGTAAATAAGATGCCTGTATATATATCATTCTGTTGTTTTAAAGATTTTTTTGTCTCATGCATAACATCGAAAGTTCACCATCAAATATACTCAGTTAGCATACTCTCATACTCTCTATGGCGAATGTACACTACTAGGATACGTTGAGGCAAGCAGACAGGTGACAGTCTTTGGGGGCTAAGCTTAGGGCTTGCTGACCTGTCTGTCCTTCCCAGAGCCCTCATTAGGTGGATGTTTTGTTTTGCATGGTTGAAGACTTGGTCAGAAGTTCAAGCCCACCATCTAACAATAAGTGGATATCCTGTGACTCGCCAGCACTTCATTTCTTTCGGTGTAATCTCTGAGCAGCATTTTTGCTTGGTTGCCAAGATTTATGGAACAGCCAAGTTTATATGAAGTTAGGTCCTCCGAGGACACTAGACATTACAAAACCTTCTCCCACCATGAGCTATTGCTGTATTATCTACTAGATGTTGGTCTGATTCCCAAATACCAGGCTGTGAGCCTCCTACTGATAACAAAGTGCTCCATAGTTCACCAAGTGTAATACAATCTTATTATTATGCAATCATACTAATTATAGGAAGACATTGAAATAACAGTTATGCGTTAAGTCTCGTTTCATTGTCCTAGTTTCATGACATGATTCCAGAGATAATGGACCACGTACCAGGACCTCACCAGAAAATTGACAAGCTCTTAGAAGAATTGTCAGCATTTGTCTCCGAAAGAGTGAAGATGAATCGGGAAACATTTGACCCCTCCAACCCTCGAGATTTCATTGACTGTTTTCTCATTAAAATGGAGCAGGTAAAATCTAAAAATGAGACCTCTATGTCCTACTTGACCTCGTACATTCCTAGAGACCCGCAATGGGAGATCTTGAAGTCTCCAACCAATTTTTATAACATATTTACTGCTGTGGTTGATACCCATTGCACAGTCAGTGGGAAACAATAGATGAAGACCAACCCGAAATCGAGTTTCTTTTTCCACTCACATCAGAGAAGCCATTTGGGCACATAGGACCTTGGGAACTACTAAAGCCACCGGCATGACTTGTTTATGGTTTTCCCAAGATTTATTTTCACAAGATGATGGTTTAATTTAGAAGGTTTTTTTACATGATTAATGAGATACTTAATGTGTTCCTTCCACTGTGGTAACATAATAAAATTAGACAAATTCATTGGTTTAATCACCTACCACTCTATTTCTTCTTCCCGATCCTGTGCAGACTTTGTTGATTTGGGCAAAGTGAAGACACGGTCATATATATTGGTCTATGACTGGCTCCCATTGAGGTCAATATAAGTGGCTGAAGCCCTTAAATTGTTCAACAAAGTTAACAAAGCCGATCAAGGTGGACCTGAAGAACAGCACCGGGAGCATCAATGAGTAGTGCTTCTTGGTTATGTGTTTCTAAGAAACATTTTTTTTTAAAACTGGAATACAGTTTCATGGGAGATCCTTTCTTCTTTTGTAGTTAAATATAATTATATTTTTAAAATATTTTATGTGACTTTCACTTTTTTATCACTTTTTAGGAGAAAAAACTGCCCAACTCGGAATTCCACGATAAGAACTTGCTCATCTCAGTGATTCAACTATTTTTTGCTGGGACAGAGACAGTCAGTAGCACCTTAAGACATGGACTTCTCATCCTCCTTAAACATCATGAGATTGCAGGTATAGTATTTATTTCTAAAACCTCATCATCATTCTCCTTGTGCAAAATATCTATGATATTGTTAAGGAGATCGCACTGGTTTCGGACGCCATCTTGCGTACTGTCAGCCATTTTAGATACAGCGGACATGTTTGCTGACCACTGTCCAGCTAGTGTCATGATTCAGCCATTTTTGTATAACCTGCCTGTAAAAGTTTTTCCTCGGCACATGTGAGAGATGATTGACCTTCAGTATGTTCTCCTTCTTATCATAAATGTTTGGGTTCTGGAGACATTCTCTGCACATTATGTAGATAAACATGTCTGAGGAACAAGGCCTGTTAATTTTTTCACGGAATGTGCTGGTAAATTCATTATGGCCAATAGCATTGCAGTATTCTATTCACGCCTCTTTGATGATTTTCTGTCTGGGATATTATGCAGCTGAGACAATAAACGGGAGAGAAGATCTTTACATACACTAAGAGACTGACGTGTGTCTTGGTTTGTGTTCAAGCCCCGGGACAGAGTTAATTTGAAAGTCACCTGTACAACTGAAGTAAGGGCAGCTAAGCCCTAGATAAAAATCTTTAACAATACTATAGGATACATACTCTTGTGTTTTGTTTCTTTGGCCCACAGAAAAAATTCAGGAGGAGATTGATCGAGTTATTGGGGACAATCGGGCCCCAAACATTGAAGATAGGAGTAAAATGCCATATACAGATGCTGTCATTCATGAAATTCAAAGGTTCAGTGATGTTTTACCTCTAAATGTCCCACATGCCACAGTAAACGACACCAAGTTTCACGGATATACCATTCCAAAGGTAAAAACATACAGGATACTGTAACTTATCATCTTACTGACTTACTCGATGAAAGACGTATGTTTAAGGTGTGGTGGGACTATCTCCAACATGTTGATAAATGATTTCCTCACTTGTATAGAACTATTGACCTAGGAGGCCATCTACAGGGTCATAACTTGAGGGGGTGCAGAAGTTGCGATGGCACCCGGGCCCAAGAGGTTTAGGGGGCCCTTATGGTGTCACTTTCCCATATGAGAAGACTATTACTATAAACCATACATTTGCACAGACTTTGCACTTGGTGCCCATCAGCTTCTAGTTACGCCACTGGCCACTTGTTTGTGAATACAATTTTGGATACAGCTGTGTAAACAATTATATTTATCAACAAATATATAGACTCTGCGCTGTTGATAGCTTTGGCTGCAGTGAGGACCATGCTAATTAATGTGGCCATTTCCCAACATAGAGTTCTGTGTTCCTTCGGGAAAATCCGAGAGTGGCAAACCCAGTAGGTTTGAGCATCAAATTCTACGGTGCTAAGTCACCATTACAGTAGTAGCATCTTACTAGATTAGATCCCTACACATAATGGGCAGATTTACTTACAGTCCATTCGCGACAGCGGTGCGTTCTCTGTGGTGGATTTGGGCTTCCGGCGATTCACTAAGGTAGTGCGCCCGATGTCCACCAGGTGTCGCTGCTGCGCTGAAGTCCGCCGAGGTCCGACGGAGTTCACGATCGTTGCTGGGTGCAGGTAAACACGTGTCCACGACACTTTTTTTTTAAATGTAGCGGTTTCCACCGAATCATCGAGTTATCGTTCGACCACGCCCCACAATCCGATCGCGTGCGCAAAAAAACCCGGGGCATTCAGGGAAAATCGGTGCAAATCAGCAATATTCGGTTGACCCCAGGAAACGCTAGAAAAAAATTCTGAAACCCTAGTAAAGACCCCGACTGTGATTAAAACACATCATGTCAATTTTTCATCGGTAGATTTCAAGCTGAACGTCATGTGTAGTGGTTCTAATTACAGTAAATGTGCTCGGAAATTTCCAACATTCCCATATTACTGAATGGACATCAGGACTGACCTGAACTGGGAGCGGGACAACCAATATCTAGATATACTGGATCTGTCCATTGGAATTGATATTGAGTGCTTTAGACTGGCGCTGGGTGACCCAAGCTTAAACCTTTTCTTAAAGGAGTTTTTTATTTTATATAAAAGACTTAATATAGAACAAAACGTTCGCGCTCGTGTGAGCGTTCATCTAGATATAGGCCCCAAACCCTCCCTGAGATCCCAATAAGTAAATCAACTTTTTTTTATAACATTGAGCATATTTCTAATCGAATGAAATTTGTTCCTAAAAAAGGGACATATCCCGCATATGGTATGCAATAATTAATGCTATAAAAAAAGTATACACATTTCTATTTTCTCCTACGCAGGGGTACTGATGTTCATCCCTTCTGTATCATTCTCCGAGATCCTGATATTTTGCACTCCGAATAAATTTATCCAATCATTTCCGGATAAGACTGGGGTTTACAAAAAGAAGATGCTTTATTCCAATTTTCCTACAGGTACCTACACTTGTCTTATTCTAACTGAGAGTCCATCCCTTTATGAGCACAATGTACCCTGTAACATCTGATGGCTATTTTCAGCAGGATAATGCGCCATGTCATAAAGCTGGAATCATCTCAGAGTGGCCATTTCCCAACATAGAGTTCTGTGTTCCTTCGGGAAACACAATCGGCAAACCCAGTAGGTTTGAAGCCTCGAATTCTCCGATAGCTAAGTCACCATCTACAGTAGTAGCATCTTACTGTAGATTAGATCCCTACACATACTGTGATTAAAACCCACATCATGTCAATTTTTGCTGAGCCTTCATCGGTAGATTTCAAAGCTGAACGTCATGTGTAGTGGGTTCTAATTACAGTAAATGTGCTCGGAAATTTCCAACATTCCCATATTACTGAATGGATCATCAGGACTTGACCTGCAACTCGGGAGCGGGACAACCACTCTCTAGATATACTGGATCTGCCCATTGGACTTGATATTGAGTGCTTTTAGACTGGCGCTGGGTGACTCCAATGCTTAAACCTTTTCTTAAAAGGTAGTTTTATTTTTATATATAAAAAGCATTAATATAGAACAACACGTTTCGCGCCCGTGCTGAGCGCTTCATCTAGATATAGGCCCCAAACCCTCCCTGAGATCCCAATTTAAGTAAAACAAACTTTTTTTTATAACATTTGGAAGCATATTCTCTATCGAATGAAATTGTGTTCCTAAAAAAGGGACATATCCCGATATGGGATGCAATAATAATGCTATAAAAAGTATAAACATTTCTATTTTCTCCTACGCAGGGTACTGATGTCTATCCCCTTCTGTACTGCGCTCTCCGAGATCCTGAGTATTTTGCGACTCCGAATAAATTTAATCCCAATCATTTCCTGGATAAGAATGGGGGCTTTAAAAAAGAAGATGCCTTTATTCCATTTTCTACAGGTACCTACCTTGTCTTATTCTACCTGAGATTGAACATGAGACCAATGCAACTGCAGCATGTTATAAATACACAATACATGGGTGGGTTTTTTTTGCGTGTAGGTTCTGTGCTTGTCTGTAATGTGCGGGGGATCAGATTGGACTCTGACCCATTTTAAACAATTTTGTGTGCAAGAATTCTGTCGTACACTCCCTTAAGTAGGGGCAACCCTGGGCATACAGCCAAGAATTGCCGCTATTTTTCCCCTTACACCGCCAGTGCCCCAAATGAGCATACAGGGGTGTAAAAAGGGTGCATGTACTGGAAAGCTGGAAAAAAAATTTGCAAGTGTGGTGACATTGCTGCATTCACAGCATTTTCTTGTGGGTTTTCTTTTTTTGACTTTTTTGTGTCCTCCAAATGACATCTTATCCTTATTCTTTGGGCTGGTACAACCACAAGGATATCCAACCTTCATAGGTTTTATTATAATGATATGATTATCATATCATTTTAGTAAATAAAAAAAAAATGCTACAAAAAAAATTTGCTAATTTCTAAGGCCAATAACTTTTGCATACTTCGTTGTATGGAGCTGTATAGGGTGCAATTTTTTTTTTTGCAGGAAGTGTCT
Source organism: Engystomops pustulosus (assembly GCA_019512145.1). Taxonomy (NCBI): domain Eukaryota; kingdom Metazoa; phylum Chordata; class Amphibia; order Anura; family Leptodactylidae; genus Engystomops; species Engystomops pustulosus. Next base: position 5,105,281 of record CM033650.1, on the reverse strand, counting down.
ACGATTTAATTTGGGACCTACAAGACCGTTTGATCATTTTTTACTCAAATTTTATGGATAGAAAAATTTTGGACATTTGCCTGGTATTTTCGGTTACTTTCTGTGTTCAGTGCAGGGAATAATCATTTATAGATTTTGATGGAACGGGCATTTTGTGATGTGGCGATACTGCTGCGACTTGGTTTGCAACAGGGTTAAAAGATAGAACAAATAGTCCTATATAAAAATATTTTTTATTTTGTGTATTCTCCTTCGCTATATTACCATGGTAAAAGTCTACAATCAAACCCTTTGTAATATTTTTGATATTTAAAGGGAACAGGGGCGTAACTTGAGGGGGTGCAGACGGTGCGGACGCAACTGGGCCCAAGAGGCTTTGGGGGCCCGTATGGTGTCACTTTCCCATATGAGAAGACTATTACTATAAACCATACATTATAGTCGGGGGCCTGGCACAGACTTTGCACTGGGGCCAATCAGCTTCCAGTTACGCCATTGAAAGGGAATATGCTACCACAATTTACCTATCCGAACTGCTATGTTACCTTTGTTTATACTTACTGGATGGTCCTTCAGAAATAACCAAATGAGGCTGAAGTGCTTCGGGGGTCGTTAGCAGAGCACCTCAGGACTCCAACTCTACAGCAGTAACAACAACTTCGACTACATTTCCACTGCCCAGAACCTTCTCTCATCCATTCATCAGCTAAGTCACTCCTGACCCCAGTGAGAAGTGGAACCGGAGGCCTGAGGGCTCTGCCAAAGCACTTCATCCAAATTTTTTTAAATGTTTCTAAAGGAAGTTAAAGTAAAGAAGGAGCAGCTGAACCATAAAAACAAAGTTGTGTGGATGGGATGTGTGGGTATAGCCCTACATAACATGGTAATTACTTAGTTACAGTTTCCCTTAAAATATATTGGGAAAAAAATGGAGTATCAGATTTTTTGTGAAAGATTTTTAGTTATGTCCCAATTCCTTGCAATGCATCAAGAATCCTGATTGTTTTTATAATCTCCCCAATGATCGGCCATGTGACTTCTGTAGTTTTTTTTTTTTTGGATGGACATTTCCTTTAATGCATTAATGAATTATGGCCACCATGAATTCTAATTCTTTTCATTTAGGCATTGGTTAGATCTATCATTTTATCCCCTAATTTTAGGGAAGAGGGTTGTGCCGGGAAGGTTTGGCTAAATGGAGCTCTTTCTCCTCACCACCATCTTGCAGAACTTCAAGCAACCACCAGATGCATTTGACGGAGGACGACATCAGCCCCAAGATGACCGGATTCAGCAACGTCCCCATACCCTACGAGATCTCCTTCATACCCCGCTAATTGTCAGGTCTACAGCAACACCTCTCAGTGTATGTTCACATGTTCAGGTTCTTTGAAGCCATTTTTTCTAGTTTTCGAGTTTTTTCTAGTCCGTTTTTTGACCTGACATGAAATCTAGCCTTATAGAGAAAATAAGATGTAGACAAATCCATGTGTAAAAGACAGAACAAATGTGATTATGTGGACAACTTTTGCATGCAAATCCGATAGCTGTAAAGCTTATGGACGGACGTCCATTTTACTACTTACTATGTACTGTATATGGATATCATCTTCCAATATTACCTATGTACTTTCACACCAGCAAAAAATAAAAAATAAAAATGTACATTTTAAGAGAATGGCCACATGTCAGCAGATGATCCCCTCAATCCTCTGATTAAACAGGGCAATGCCCAAGGGGCAATTCTGAAATGCAAATCTTGTATAAGCAGTCCCCTACTTAAGAACACCCGACTTACAGACGACCCTAGTTACAAACGGACCTCTGGATGTTGCTAATTTACTGTACATTAGCCTTAGGCTACAATGCACAACAAAACCGTTTGTCACAGGCGTCTGTGATTAAGTTTTATTGTTTTTCCTGGTTCTTAGACAAACAATTTTTAAAATCCAATAGTCATGGAGACCAAAAAATTCTGGCTGGGGTTACAATTATAAAGTATACAGTTTTGACTTACAAAAAAAATTAAGCAAAATCTGCAGAACATATCTTGTACGTAACCAGGGACTGCCTGTACTTGAAATCCCTGCCACAAAACGATGATAATGTCTTGAACACAATGGGGGGACCTTATGAATGCACCGGTGCCACATTTCTGGTGGATTTGCAAGATTTTTGAAGCCTTTGGACCATTTTTTTGGCATTTTTCCAACTACCAAACTACAATTCTACAAAGGGATGTGGCCTTGGGAAAAGGGGGCATGGTCAGATGAAAAATAGTCAATGAGCCAAAAACTTAGGAGGGCGCGCCACATGCGGTGCACAGTTTAGACCATCGAAAAGAAGTTCCAAAACAGACCAGGTAGTCTAGACCACGTATTGTGGAGCTGTGAACTCTAGACCAAGTAAAGTATCAAAGGAAATCTACCACTGGGGTAAACAAGATTTCAACCAAATACACCTTACACCTGTGGGCCTGCTATGCCGGACATATCTTGAATATTGCTGCAATGTTTTTCCTGGAAAAAATAAAAGTTTTAAAATATGCCCGGCGCTCCAGTGCACACGTAGCCCCTGCTACTAAATGCACGCCTAACATAGCCAGCCACTCCACCCCCCTGCTGAGAGCCGGTGACGTCACCCGGTTCTTGAGAAGTCTCTGTTTTCACATTCATGAGACTGAGAGTCACCAGATCTCGGGCTTGGGATGGGAGTGCTGGCTATGTTAGGCGTGCATTAACAGTAGCTAAACAAGCGTGTATGACTTAAACAGGTGCTAATTACAAAATTTTCTTTAATTAATACCCCCCAAGTTTGGTCCATCAGAAAACATTACAGTTGATGTCACCGTGATGACTGAAACAGCTCATAACACTCTGTGTCCACCTGCCATTACACACAGATCACTACAAGCTGAAGTCACTCTATCACCCACACAGCTGACTACAGGCTGATGTCTCCTGCCCCAATATACACAAATTACTGCAGACCGAGTTCTTCTACCAACCAAACAGGCTGTGGAACCGCAAAGGTCCGGTGGTCAATGGTGAGTTCAATTGGTGCCTAGTGGGTTGCATAAAATGTTTCCAATGGCCTCTCCCCTTTTTGGGGCTGTAGTTAGTGTATGGGAAGGTGCGCTCCTTCATGTTTTCTGGCATGCGAGATGCTCAAGGATTATGGGAAGGAGTCCACCATACAACAGCTTCCGTGATGGTGGTCCACACACCTTAGACTCTGACTCTTTACTTGTTACATTGCTTTGACTTCACATCTGCTGCCTAACATAGGTAATGTGGTAATATTGGAAGTTCCTGATACCAAGGTCTCTGAAAGTCCCAACATCTGCCCACCTTAGCCCAATGTCAAGTGTGCAGGAAATCCATAAAATGGAAGATCGACTCCCTCTCATGAGGGTTCATGAAAAGTGTGTCCTGCTTGGATTCTGAACCCGTTCCAGTGGTTTCTCCGCATATCGGTCTACATTGTTTGGTGGAGGACTCCGGCACTGATGATTTCCAAAGTTAGGGATCGGAATGTTGTTGTTTTTTTTTTTGTGTTTTTTTCTCCTTTCTTTCCTCTCCTTCCCTTCTCTTCTGCAGCAGCTTTCCTTCCCACTTCAGGGATGGTTTAAGGGATATTGTAGTATTGATGATGTATTACTTCTGTTAGATCTTGGTTTGTCCTAATGTTGTACTTTATTAACAAAGAACAAAAAAAAACTTTAATTGCAGGTAATGTCCCCTGGCAATATACACAGCTCACTACAAACTGTCCCTCTCTTTTTACACACGTGACTACAAGCTACAGAACTGTCTTTGTGCAGAAAATCTTATATAGGCTGATATCTTAACAGACATCTACCACCAGGATGAAGGAGTGTACACCGGCACACTGACATACTGGGTGCACCCCTCTGAGGATCTCCTCTTTCAAGATTCTTATGACAAATTTTTTAAAAAAATAGTCTCTAAGAAGAAGGGCCTCACACTTATTTGATAATTGTAAAAGCCTTTTAAAAATAAAAACAGGGGATAAGAAGCTAAAAGAAGAGGGGATCCTGCAAGAGGGGGCGCACACAGTATGTCAGTGTGCTCGGTTACAATCATTAATCCTGGTGGTAGATTTCCTTTGAAGCCTATTCCACAAAGTTTCACCTCCGAGTTCACCTTTATCCCAATTCAACCTCAATGGCGGATCATTTCCCATAGTAGAGTATTACTATGAGCTGTATCAGGTTTAATCTTGTACTGGCACAGGACAAAGTACAAGATTAGCTAATATGTTTCCCGAGGATTCTGTTACCAGATTTAGCCATCTCATAAGAAGAAAGTTTACTGGCGCTGAGATCTGTATAACCATATCTTTGTGTAGTTCTGATTATGACAAAATAATATATTCAAAAAAAAATATTATGTAGCTGGATTTGGTGCACCGGGGGTGTGTCCTCACATTGTAGTGCTTCATTTTCGAATTGTGCCGCTATGCTTGTCCCTCTCTCCAAGGACAACCAGGACAGGTTCAACTAGAAGCTGATAAAGGGTAGTGGATCTGCTCAAGCAAGAAAAAAGAGGGCTAACCAAAAGACTATGGGCCAACACATTAACTTAGGCTGCAATTCTTTTATTCCCTTCATACATTTCTGCAGCATGATCCATTGACATCACACCACCACTAGGTTCATTGCTAGGGTCTTAAAAAATAGGGTACAGAATCAAAGATATGTTTTCCCCTTTCACCCCAAACATTAACATATGTAATAGTTTGAAAACATTTTAAAATGCATCTTTTCTTATAAGGTAGCTTGCATACAACAGTTTATAAATAGTATAAACTTGTTGTTCTCTGAACATAGTGAGAAGTAGTAAAAGGAGAACAATGTAACCATGCTGCTGCACATTCTCTACAAGCATCAGTTTCCTGTACTGCTAATTCTTACATTGAAAGGTAAATAATCTCCTCTATGGGGTTGGTGGTTGTTGGGTGTTCCACGACCAGTCACCCGTGTCCTCCCCTGGCACCATTCCCCGACACACATTACCCTCCTCGACCTGCTCCCCTTCAGGCTAGGGGGGATCCTTCTCCCTGATTGGCGCTGGCCACTTCTGGGTTTTCATAAAGATCGCTGGCTCCCATCTTTCCCCGCAATTGTTTGCGCTCACTAGCCTTACAGAAAGTTCCTACGTTCCTTGCCATGTTCCATTCCTGTTCCTCGCTGATCTCGTTGTGACCTCAGAACTGACCTCTGACCTCTGCATCTCCACTGCAGCTCTGACTTTGTGCCTGTACCTGTCTCGAACCTGAACGCTGATTCTGTACCTCGACCTTGGCTGCCACCACGGACTAGTCGCACTGTGCCACAGCAAGACCATCCCGCTTTGCGGCGGGCTCTGGTGAAGACCGGTGCCCTTAGATTCCAGTCCCAGGTATCGGATCGTGTCATCTCCTGCTGTGGTCCAGGGGGTTCACTGACTCGAATCTGACAGGTGGTGTGGTGGGGGAACATCTGTTATACTAAATTTATGTGTGCAGAGTAAGATGAAGGCTTTATGATGCTATAATCGAAGATGTGTGTTGTCCGTCTTTCTATTCTATGTCTGCTTAGAAGAGTCAAGTAGGAATGACGTCCATGTAATAATACTGTAACATTACATCTCAATGGATTATATGTTAATTACAATTTTGGGGTGGATCCGTGTAGTCCTGAGTCAATCACCTCTTGTATACTGGTTTGGCAATCTTAATGAGGATTAGGATTACTTTTTTTTGTTTGAAGATTTCGGTGTGTAAGTGATTATGGAATTGTATATGGGAAGAATATCCTGCAGAGAAACATTCACAAACTCAATAAACGCCCATATTAAATTCTAGGTAAACAAAAAAAAACAAACTCAAAATATCTCATATAAGGGATTAACACAATCCATGAAATAAAGCTGTAGGAGAGCTCCAGTGATCGATATATATGGGACGGAGAAGACTTGGACAGAGGTAGATCTGGAAACGACATGGATCTACAGTATTGGGTCCCTTCTATTGGCTGTGGTCATTCCTTCCTCCTCATCTACTCAACATGGGACAAACTTTACAGGAAACGTAACTTACCTCCAGGGCCGACCCCATTACCGGTGATTGGAAATTGCTTCAAATCAAAAGAGGAGAGATGGTGAAATCTCTGATGGAGGTCAGTTTTTATATTTTTCTGTAAAGTCCAGACAGAAGTTGATCATTTTGAATAAAACCAGCAGAAGTAGGACCAATTACAAAATTAGTGGACCATTGGTGGAGAAGGAAGATTGGGACCTAAAAAAGCCCTTAGATTACTAAACACTATCACTGAACTATACCGACTTAAAGACGACCCCTAGGTTACAGACGACCCCTTGTTACAGGTGGACCCCTCTGCCCCTCTTACCTCTGGGACCTCTCTGGATGTTACTATAGTCCCAGACTGCAATGATCAGCTGTAAGGTGTCTGTAATGAAGATTTCATAATCCTGGTCATTACAGCAAAAAATTTTGAAACTCCAATTGTCGCTGGGGTAAAAAAATTGTCTGGATCTACAATTATAAAATATACAGTTTCGACTTACATACAAATTCAACTTAAGAACAACCTATGGACCCTATCTGTATGTAACCCCGGGACTGCCTGAATAATAAGATCTTTATTTATATTGGGCAAATTCCGAGTGCGATACAGATGTATAACAAAATTAAGAAGACTCCGAGGGAGTCAGGGATTATAGGATTTGCTAGAACTAGATCAGATCCAGGGATAAACTAGAACACAAATCGAGATAATGGATTTGTGAGTTGGTGATTAGATAGGATAGTATTCTAATTTTCTTTTGATACTGAAACATATAGCGATGGATTCACAGGCTGTTACAATGTTGTGATGCAAGTTGTTATCCAATGGTGGTGCCAAATTTCACAATATAAAATCACAGTACAAAACAGCACTAAAGTCGGTTGCCCAAAAAGCGACACCCAACACCAGCACCTCATGCCCTAAATATATTATGTCCACTAGTGGTTGTGTTAGACTTTGCAGGCTTCTTAGCCTCTTACATTGGTTATATTGAATTATTTACACTAGAAATTTTTGGTCTTAAGGTATGTACTTAAGTTGAATTTGTATGTAAGGTTGGAATAGATGTTTTATAAATGTAACTGCAGACAATTAGTTTTTTTTAAATTTGTTGTTTCATGGGGCCAAGGATTATCAATAAGGAGGCCTGAGGCTGGAGAGGGTTCAAAGTAGAGCCACAAAAATGATAAGGGGTATTGGGTCTGAGAGAAAGATATAAAAACAACTAGATTATCTAGTCTGGAAAAGAGATGACTACGAGGGGACAGATTAATAATATATAATTATTTAATGAGATACCAGTAGGCTGCCATACAAAAATATGGTGGTAGTTGTTTCAGATGAAATCAATCAAAGACAGGGGGCGGAGTCTGCATATGGAGAAAACAAGGTTTAATCACGAGGCGACAGGACTTTTTACATGAGAACTGTCAATCTGGAATAGCCCTCAGGCGCTGGTCAAAGCAGGAACAGCAGAGAGCTTCAACGAAGTCTAAATCTCCTCTGCAATCCCTTCCCTTCCTTGGTTGTAACTTGATAGACAAGCTTTGTAACAGTTTAAAAAATCTATGATTTGGGAAAAAGTTAAGCATCCATGAGAGCTCACCAGGGCAACAGGGGAATACACAATGGTCACATAATGAAGGCGAACCTCCTGATACTTTTTGGACAATGATCGACCTGCTAATGATAATGATGATACGATTAGCTGGGTCATCCATTACTTTTTCTACATAGAGGGGTCAAACTATGGACCGGTATTCACCTTCTACTTGGGCAGCGTCCAATAGTCATCTACGCTAGGCGTGAAGAAGCTCTCATGACCAAGGAGGACTTCAGTGGAAGGGAAAAAATGCCTCAGTGGACAAATCTTTGATGGATTTGGTAGGAATGTTTTTGATGTGCAAAAAATAAATCAACCTTTAGGCACCACTGAGAGATCTAATTTACCACAGTTACCACAGCCACGTACTGATTAACTCTACTAGATCAGATGTGAGAGAATCTTTGCATGACTTGACTTAATTATGGCTCCTTAGGAAACCATTACGGGTCTGAAACATGACTAGCCAGTGATGGGGAACCTTTATAATCCGGGTGCCCAACCCAAAACCGATTTATTGCAAAGTGCAATGCAGCATTCAAGCAGTAAACTTTTTCCATTTCTTAAGGTCCCTGGGCCCCCATATCACATGCACAAGGGGAAATTTGGAGCTTCTCCTGGGAGCCCCCTGGAGGGGGATCGTGCGGCCCAGAGCCAGAGGTCCAATTGATATCGACCCTGTTCACAACTTCTCTCTTCCTGCAGTTTAGCTAGACCAGGATCCCCCCAAAGATCACTAGAACAGGTTGTCCATTGATGGCCGGGCAGCCGTCGTGCAAGACCGGTGCTCTGGTCAACTCATGGAGTTGAGAGATTGCAGAGTATGGCGCTCCTGTCTGTCAGCTTACTAGAGATTAAAGGGTGGTGCCTGGCCATGTGGCACCATGAGCATACATGGACCCCCGTTCGTGTTCCGTGGGTTCACATGAAGGTTTTAATGCGCTGTCTTGTTAAACTCTGTTCGGGCAACAGCCTGAATGCCCACTGAATACCTTACTATGATACTGTATATGGATATCATCTTCCAATATTACATATGTACTTTCACACCAGCAAAAAAAAAAATAAAAATGTACATTTTAAGAGAATGGCCACATGTCAGCAGATGATCTCCCTCAATCCTTGATAAACAGGGCAATGCCCAAGGGGCAATTTCTGAAATGCAAATCTTGTATAAGCAGTCCCCTACTAAGAACACCCGACTTACAGACGACCCTAGTTACAACGGACCCTGGATGTTGGTAATTTACTGTACATTGCCTTAGGCTACAATGCACACTAAAACCGTTGTCACAGGCGTCTGTGATTAAGTTTTATGTTTTTCTGGTTCTTATGACAACAATTTTTAAAATCCAATAGTATAGGAGACCAATAAAATTCTGGTGGGGTTACAATTATAAAGTATACAGTTTTGACTTACAAAAAAATCAATTAAGAACAAATCTGCAGAACATATCTGTACGTAACCAGGGGACTGCCTGTACTTGAAATCCCTGCCACAAAACGATGATAATGTCTTGTAACACAAGGGGGGACCTTCATGAATGCACCAGTGACACATTTCTGGTGGATTTGCAAGATTTATTTAAAGCCTTTGGACCATTTTTTTGGCGTTTTTCCAACTACCAACTAATTCTACAAAGGGGATGTGGCCTTGGGAAAAAGGGGCATGGTCAGGTGAAAAATAGTCAATGAGCCAAAAACTTAGGAGGGCACACCACACTGCGGCGCACAGTTTAGACCATCGAAAAGAAGTTCCAAAACAGAACCAGGTAGTCTAGACCAGTATTGTGGAGCTGTGAACTCCAGACCAAGTAAAGCATCAAAGGAATCTACAACTGGGGTAAACAGATTTCAACCAAATACACCTTACATGTGGGCCTGCTATGCCGGAATATCTTGATATTGCTGCAATATTTTTCCTGGAAAAATAAAGTTTTAAAATATGCCGGCGCTCCAGTGCACACGTAGCCCCTGCTACTAATTATGCACGCCTAACATAGCCAGCCACTCCCACCCCCCCGTCTGAGAGCCGGTGACGTCACCCGGTTCTTGAGAAGTCTCTTGAGTTCACATTCATGAGACTGAGATGTCACCAGATCTCGGGCTTGGGATGGGAGGCTGGCTATGTTAGGAGTGCATAAACAGTAGCTAAACAAGCGTGTTAACTTAAACAGGTGCTAATTACAAAATTTTCTTTAATTAATACCCCAAAGTTTGGTCCATCAGAAAACATTACAGGTGATGTCACGTGATGACTGAAACAGCTCATAACACTCTGATGTCACCCGCCATTACACACAGATCACTACAAGCTGAGTCACTCATCTACCCACACAGCTGACTACAGGCTGATGTCTCTCCGCCAATATACACAAATACTGCAGACCGATGTTCTTCTACCAACCAAACAGGCTGCTGGAACCGCAAAGGCTGGTGAGTCAATGGTGAGTTCAATTGGTGCCTAGTAGGTTGACATAAATGTTTCCAATGGCCTCTCCCCTTTTTTGGGGCTGTAGTTATGTGGAAGGTGCGCTCCTTCATGGTTCTGGGCATGCGAGATGCTCAAGGAGTTATGGGAAGGAGTCCACCCTACAACAGCTTCCGTGATGGTGGTCCACACACCTTAGACTCTGACTCTTTACTTGTTACATTGCTTTGACTTCACATCTGCTGCTAACAATAGGTAATCTTGGTTAATATGGAAGTTCCTGATACCAAGGTCTCTGAAAGTCCCAACATTGCCACCTTAGCCCAATGTCAAGTGTGCAGGAAATCCATAAAATGGAAGATCTGACTCCCTCTCTGCATGGGTTCATGAAAAGTGTGTCCTGCTTGGACTTTTGAACACGTTCCAGTGTTTCTCCGCATATCGGTCTACATTGTTTGGTGGAGGACTCGGACATGATGATTCCAAAGTTAGGGATCGGAATTGTTGTTGTTTTTTTTTTTGTTTTGTTTTTTTTCTCCTTCTTTCCTCCTTCTCCCTTCTCTTCCTGCAGCAGCTTTCCTTCCCCACTTTCAGTGATGGTTTAAGGTATATTGTATGCTATTGATGATGTATTACTTCTGTTAGATCTTTGTTTGCCTAATGTTGTGTACATTCTTAGTTAACTAAAGAACAAAAAAAACCTTTAATTGCAGGCTAATGTCCCTGGCAATATACACAGCTCACTACAAACTGTCCCTCTCTTTTTACACAGGTGACTACAAGCTACAGAACTGTTTGTTGCAGAAAAATCTTACTATAGGCTGATATCTTAACAGACATCTACCACCAGGATGAAGGAGTGTACACCCAGACACTGACATAATGGGGTGCCCCCTCTGTCAGGATCTCCTCTTCTTCAAGATTCTTATGACAACTTTTTTAAGAAAATAGTCTCTAAGAAGAGAGGCCTCACACTTATTTGCATAATTGTAAAACCTTTAAAAATAAAAACAGGGGATAAGAAGCTAAAGAAGAGGGGATCCTGCAAGAGGGGCGCACACCAGTATGTCAGTGTGCTCGGTTTACAATCATTCAATCCTGGTGGTAGATTCCTTTGAAGCCTATTCCACAAAGTTTCACCTCCGAGTTACCTTTATCCGAATTCAACCTCAATGGCGGATTCCAATTCCCATAGGATGAGTATTACTAGAGCTGTATCAGGTTTATACTTGTACTGGCACAGGACAAAGTACAAGATTAGCATAATATGTTTCCCAGATGATTCTGTTACCAGATTTAGCCATATCATAAGAAAGAAGTTTTGGCCGCTGGAGATCTGTATAACCATATTTTGTGTATTGTTCTGATTATGACCAATAATATATTACAAAAAAATATATGTAGCTGGATTTGGTGCACCGGGGGTGTGTCCTCACATTGTAGTGCTCTCATATATGAATTGTGCGCTTCATAGCTATTCCCTCTCTCCAAGTGAAACCAGGAAGGTTCAACTAGAGCCTGATAAAGAGGTAGTGGATTGCATGCAGAAAAAAAGAGGGCTAACCAAAAGACTTTAGGCCCAGCGACACATTTAAACTTAGGCTGCAGCAAATTCTTTTTATTCCCTTCAATAATTTCTGCAGCATGATCCATGACATCACACCACCACTCAGGTTCATTGCTAGGGTCTTAAAAAATAGGGTACAGAATCAAAGATATGTTTTCCCCTTCACCCCAAAACATTAACATATGTAATATAGTTTGTGAAAACATTTTAAAATGCATCTTTTCTATAAGGTAGCTTGCATACAACAGTTTAAAATAGTATAAACTTGTTGTTCTCTGAACATAGTGAGAATGGAGTAAAAGGAGAACAATGTAACCATGCTGCTGCACATTTCTCTACAGCATCAGTCCTGTACTGCTAATTCTTACATTGAAAGGTAAATAATCTCCTCTATGGTGTTGGTGGGTCTTGGGGGTCCCACGATCCATGTCACCGTGCTCTCTCCCGGCACCATTCCCGGACCACACTTACCCTCCCGATCTGCTCCCCTTCAGGCTAGGGGGGCATCCTTCTCCCTGATTGCGCTGGCACTTTGGGTTTTCATAAGATCGCTGCTCCCATCTTTCCCCGCCAATTGTTTGGCTCACTAGCCTTACAGAAAGCTTCCTACGTTCCTTGCCATTGTTCCCATCCCGTTCCTCGTGATCTCTGGTGTGACCTCAGAACTGACCTCTGACCTCTGCATCTCCACTGCCAGCTCTGACTTGTGCCTGTACTGTCTCGAACCTGAACGCTGATTCTGACCCGACCTTGGCTGCCACCACGGAATAGTCGCACCTGTGCCACAGCAAAGACCATCCCGTTGCGGCGGGCTCTGGTGAAGACCGGGTGCCACTTAGATTCCAGTCCCAGGTATCGGATCGTGTCATCCCTGCTGTGGTCCAGGGGGTTTCACTGAATGAATCCTGACAGGTGGTGTGGTGGGGGAACATTGTTATCCTAAATTATAGTGTGCAGAGTAAGATGAAGGCTTTATGATGCTATAATCGAAGTGTGTTGTGCCGTCTTTCTATTCTATGTTGCTTAAGAATGAGTCAAGTAGGAATGACGTCCATGTAATAATACTGTAACATTACATCTCTAAATGGAATATGTTAATTACAAATTTTGGGGTGGATCCGTGTAGTCTGAGTCAATCACCTCTCGATACTGGTTGGCAATCTTAATGGGTAGGATTACTTTTTTTTGTTTGAAGATTTCGGTGTAAGTGATTATTGGAATTGTTATGGGAAGAATATCCTGCAGAGAACATTTCACAACTCAATAACGCCCATTATTAAATTAGGTAAACAAAAAAAACAAACTCAAAATATCTCCTATAGAGGATTAAACAATTCCATGAAATAAAGCTGTAGGAGAGCTCCAGTGATCGATATATATGGGACGGAGAAGACTTGACAGAGGTAGATCTGGAAACGACATGGATCCTACAGTATTGGGTCCCTTCTATGGCTGTGGTCATCTCCTTCCTCCTCATCTACTCAACATGGGACAAACTTACAGGAAACGTAACTTACCTCCAGGGCCGACCCCATTACCGGTGATTGGAAATTTGCTTCAAATCAAAAGAGGAGAGATGGTGAAATCTCTGATGGAGGTCAGTTTTTATATTTCTGTAAAGTCCAGACAGAAGTTGATCATTTTGAATAAAACCAAGCAGAAGTAGGACCAATTACAAAATTAGTGGACCATTGGTGGAGAAGGAAGATTGGACCTAAAAAAGCCCTTAGATTTACTAAACACATCACTGACTATACCGACTTAAAGACGACCCAGTTACAGAAGACCCCTTGTTACAGGTGGACCCCTCTGCCCCTCTACCTCTGGGACCTCTCTGGATGTTACTATAGTCCCAGACTGAATGATCAGCTGTAAGGTGTCTGTATATGGACTTTACATAATCCTGGCCCATACAGCAAAAAATTTTGAAACTCCAATTGTCGCTGGGGTAAAAAAATTGTCTGGATCTACAATTATAAAATACAGTTTCGACTTACATACAAATTCAACTTAAGAACAAACTATGGACCCTTTCTTGTAGTTAACCGGGACTGCCTGAAATAATAAGAATCTTATTATATTGGGAAATTCCGAGTGCGATACAGATGTATACAAATAATTAAGAACTCCGAGGGAGTCAGGTTATAGGATTTGCTAGAAACTAGATCAGATCCAGGGATAAACTAGAACACAATCGAGATAATGGATTTGTGAGTTGGTGATTTAAGATTTAGGATAGTACTTGCTAATTTCTTTTGATACTGAAACATATGAGCGATGAGATTCACAGGCTGTTACAATGTTGTGTGAGCAAGTTTTGTCATCCAATGGTGTGCCAAATTTCACAATATAAAATCACAGTACAAAACGCACATAAGTCGGTTGCCCAAAAAGCGACACCCAACACCAGCACCTCATGCCTAAAATATATACTGTCCACTAGTGGTTGTGTTAGACTTTGCAGGCTTCTTAGCCTCTTACATGGATATTAATTATTTACACTAGAAATTATTGTCTTCAAGGTATGTACTTAAGTTGAATTGTAGTAAGTTGGAATAGATGTATTTTAAAATGTAACTGCAGACAATTAGATTTTTTTTTTAATTTGTTGTTGTCATGGGGCCAAGGATTATCAATAAGTTCATGACGAACCGTACAAAACGGAGGTCCGAGCTGTAAGGTCTATAGAGCACAAAGGTGCGAGAAGGTAAAGAATGGGTAGTTTAGTTAGTAAGAGAATCGAATAAATCAACTACGATAGGAAGTTGGTATTTGATCTGCCGGAGGAGAGACGGACTCAACGAGGGGACATTTAATTATATAATATAAGATGGTCCATAACAAAAATAGGTGAAAAGTTGCTCCCACGATTAATCAAATCTAAAGAGAGGCGAGGGGGCACTGTTCCGTCTGGAGAACAAACAGGTTAAGTACACCAGATTCGACAGGGCTTGTTTTACTATGGCAACTGTCAGTCTGTGGAATAGTCTCTCCTCACGGCGTGGTCACAGCAGGACATGCAGAGAGCTTCAAGGGGTCTAGATGCTTTTTCAAACACCTAATAAACATTGATGGTTATGTTATATAGACTAGTTTCTCCTAAAAATCCCTTCCCATCCAATCCCTACCGCTCCTTGGAACCTTGATGGACAAGTGCTTTTTCAACCGTATAAACTATGATTATTGGACAGCTCAGTAAGCATCACAGGCTCACACAGGTCACAGGGGCAGAGAGGTCTTAAAAACAGGTTTCCCCTTTTTAGACCCTTTCCCGATTAGACCCACTTCTCCACCTGGTCCTTTACATCCCTTTAATAGTAATGAAAAAAATTTATAATTCCTCACCTTTGGGAATACGAAAATTGTTCACCTTCTCAAAGCGGATCCTCCTGATACTTTTGGACAATGTCAAGATTGAAATGCTAAGCAGATTAAGATAGATTTAAGCAGGCGAGTCATCCATTTAATTTTCCTACATAGCATGGGGTCAAAACTATGGAACGGTATGCACATTCTACTTGGGCAGCGTCCCATAGAATATAAACTATTCCTTAGGGGATCGGGCAGGAAAGAAGTCTCATGACCAGGAGAGGACTTAGTGAGAAGAGGACAAATGCCCTTCATGGACAAAAATCTTTGATGGATTTTTTTTTTTTGTTTGTTAGGGAAATGTTTTGTGTATGTGCAAAAAAATAATCAATCTTAGGCCACCACTGAGGGACTAATTTACCACACGTTACCACAGCCACGTACGGGATCTAACTATATAGATAAAGAATGTGATGAGAATACTTTGCATGAACATTGCCTTCTTTAAATTTATGGATCAGTAGGAAACCATTACGCGGTTGAAAAGCATGGGACTAGCAGTGATGGCGAAACTACTTTAATAATCCGGGTGCCCAAATGCAACAAAAACCTGCTTATTATTGCAAAGTGCCAAATGCAGATTTAAGCAGTACTTTTTCCCATTCTTTGAAGCGTCCAATGGGCCCCAATATCACAGCAAAAGAGGAAATTTTAGGAAGTTATCTGGGAGAGCCCCCGGTGGTGGGGATTCTCGTGCCGGCCCGAGCCAAGAGGCCCATGATAATCTGACCCTGTCCACTTTCTCTCTTCATGCAGTCTTAGGTCGACCTGGATGCCCCCTCCTCAGATCACTAGAAAACAGGGGTCCACTTGCAGATGGCGCGGAGCACCGTCGTGCATGACCGCGCTGCTCTGAGTCAACTCGATGGAGTTGAGAGACGATTGCACAGAGTATGGCGCTCAATGGTTCTGTCAGCTTCATAGAGATTAAAGTGGGTGCCCTGCGCATGCGCGATAATGAGCATAAATTGGACCCCCGTTCTTGGGTTCCGTTGGGTTTCAGCACGAAGGCTTTTTTTTAATGCCTTGTCTGCCAACTCTGTTCTGGGGCAACAGCCTGAGTGCCCACTGAGAGTACTCCGAGAGAGAGCCCCTCTGGCACCCGTGCCAAGGTCGCCACCTCTGGACCGTGCCATAGGTTCGCCACCACTGTGGACAGACTGCGTAATCCTTCTAATGTTCAGATTAGTTGATTTCTCTCTAAGGGGTTTCTCCAATATTTAAATTTTATCTCCATTTAACGCCTTGTGTTGGTGGCGATAATCGCAGCTAAACTGACAGTCACAAGCACACGGCTATGGCTATGATGGAGTATCTGACTAAGTATTGTCTGCTGACTCAATTCAACTCTACGAGAGATATTTGCCCTGCGCTATGACAACTCTTATATTAGGACCATAGCAATGACAAAATTTAGGACTGCAGACCCTAACAATCGTAACTTGTTATCTCTAACTATAATACTGGAAAAAAACTTTGCGGCCACCTGTGATTTTAAATGCATTAGTTCAACTCATCCAAAAAGAATCGAAGAAACCTGAAAAATAGGAAAACAAATCGGCCAAAGTCAGATTGCAGGGCACATTCATTTGACAAAATAACTATTGTAAACCCAGAATGTGTAGACATGAAGCAGTGTGACATGATTATGATCCTAATGAGGGGAAGTATTTTGAGAATAATAGTATAGATTTTGAAATACTTAAAAAATTAGGAGAACGCTTCTTTAAAGGGGATAACTGATTTATGAAAAAGAACTCTTTCATGCAGGTGTTGTGTTCAGTAATGGAAGACCCTGGAAACAGCTTCGCCGCTTCTCACTTACGACTCTAGAGGAATTTAGGGATGGGGAAGAGAGGAGCATCGAGGGAAACGGATCCCAGGAAGAGCGCAATGTTTGCTGGAAGCAATCCTGGAAATACGATAGTATGAATTACTGTATTCTCTTAAATTGGTTGCCACTATCACAGAAAAGTCCCTATAAGTTATACGTAGGGAGGAGCGACTTCTGAAGTTCAAGAGGACTACACGGAAAATCCTCAAAATTGTTTGGGGGGGGTCACAATGCTTTTTAACGAACTACCAGTGACCGGTATAAGGGGGAACTACCGAGCACTTTCAGCTAACCCCTGAGTTAGTTTGTTTTAATGATTATGCGCCAAAAGCTGATTCGGAGAAGGGCAGCAGTACGAGATCAGGAGCATCTACCTGCGCGAGACCGTGAACGAAGGCTACATAGGAAGTTGAGGAGAGCACGGCACGGGTCGCGAGGCATGGGCGCCGAGCCCGTACCCTCCCTGAGCCGAAGAAGCTTCGGCCCATTAAAGTTTTTTTTAAAAAGTGATTTTAAACCGCGATTACTGCGGTTTTAAAACACTAACAAAACTAAGCTCCGGCACCAGATCACCATGAGCTGGTGCGGGCCTAGTTCCCCCTATACCTGCCATTCAAGTGGTAGGTTCTCCTTAAGGGCCTACAGCAAATTATGTCACAGTGAGGAGCTATGATCCTCAGTAGTAACACTGTAGCGCCGCGCTTACTAAGCTGCCAGTTTTTAAGGAGGCATTAAGGGAAGAAGGTGCTTAGCCAAACAGGAAACTCTGAATGAAGTCGATTTCGGGACACCAGAACCAGCAATGTTGGCCAAAGACTGACATTACAGTTTTGGGTCAATAACATTAGAAAAAACAGGCCCCCAGCGCCGGCACCGCTTACACCAGGCAAGTGACAAGGGACAAGATTGCTAGAGGGACCCACTCACAGATCAATTATACCAGTGTCACTTAGGGGATGAGGGAAATTAGGTTCCTAGCCATACAACTAAAGGAGATTAGGAGCAAGTGGGGGTTATCGGGGGGACGAGTATGGCTTAGTGGCGGATGACAGATGTGGCTATCTGGATGTGGGCATTGGGCTACGGGGGGCAGTATGGCTGCGGGAGGATCGGGGCAGCGGGGCAGTGGGCTTCTGGCAACGACAGTAGGAAGGAAGAAAGGAAATCCGCTGGTGGAAGAGATATCAAGTCTTCACAGGTACCTGAAGATGTGGCCACTTTTGAAGGCTGATCATGCATGTAGTCTGTGTATGGGGTAGTCCATAATATTAATGTACCTAGGTATGCAGTTTTGTTCCACTACACTCACGCTGTTCCGTCTTGGCTAAGTATTTTAAGACCTGGAGATTACTTTTATGCCACGAGACAACGTTTCGAGTACGCTAATGCTCGAACGAGCATCAAGCTCGGACGAGTATGTTCGCTCATCTCTAATAGAGACCAATAAAATTCTGGCTGGGGTTACAATTATAAAGTATACAGTTTTGACTTACAAAAAAATTCAACTTAAGAACAAATCTGCAGAACATATCTTGTACGTAACCAGGGGACTGCCTGTACTTGAAATCCCTGCCACAAAACGATGATAATGTCTTGTAACACAATGGGGGGACCTTCATGAATGCACCGGTGCCAAATTTCTGGTGGATTTGCCCAATTCATCAAAGCCTTTGGACCATTTTTTTGCATTATTCCAACTCCCAACTAATTCTACAAAGGGGATGTGGCCTTGGGAAAAGGGGGCATGTTCAGATGAAAAATAGTCAATGCACCAAAAACTTAGGAGGGCGCGCCACACTGCGGTGCACAGTTTAGACCATCGAAAAGAAGTTCCAAAACAGAACCAGGTAGTCTAGACCAGTGTTGTGGAACTGTCAACTCCAGACCAAGTAAAGCATCAAAGGAAATCTACCACTGGGGTAAACAAGATTTCAACCAAATACACCTTACACTTGTGGGCCCACTATGCCGGACATATCTTGAATATTGCTGCAATGGTTTTTTCCCTGGAAAAAAATAAAGTTTTAAAATATGCCCGGCGCTCCAGTGCACACATAGCCCCTGCTACTAATTATGCACGCCTAACATAGCCAGCCACTCCCACCCCCCTGCCTGAGAGCCGGTGACGTCACCCGGTTCTTGAGAAGTCTCTTGAGTTCACATTCATGAGACTGAGATGTCACCAGATCTCGGGCTTGGGATGGGAGTGGCTGGCTATGTTAGGCGTGCATAAACAGTAGCTAAAAGAGCGCTGGGCCACGTGTATGACTTAAACAGGTGCTAATTACGAAATTTTCTTTAATTAATACCCCCCAAAGTTTGGTCCATCAGAAAACATTACAGGTTGATGTCACCGTGATGACTGAAACAGCTCACAACACTCTGATGTCACCCTGCCATTACACACAGATCACTACAAGCTGAAGTCACTCTATCTACCCACACAGCTGACTACAGGCTGATGTCTTCCTGCCAATATACACAAATCATTGCAGACCGATGTTCTTCTACCAACCAAACAGGCTCCTGGAACCAGAAAGGTCCGGTGAGTCAATGGTGAGTTCAATTGGTGCCTAGTAGGTTGCATAAAATGTTTCCAATGGCCTCTCCCCTTTTTTGGCGCTGTAGTTATGTGGAAGGTGAGCTCCTTCATGTTTTCTGGGCATGCGAGATGCTCAAGGAGTTATGGGAAGGAGTTCACCATACAACAGCTTCCGTGATGGTGGTCCACACACCTTAGACTCTGACTCTTTACTTGTTACATTGCTTTGACTTCACATCTGCTGCCTAACAATAGGTAATCTTGGTTAATATTGGAAGTTCCTGATACCAGGTCTCTGAAAGTCCCAACATCTGCCGTCCTTAGCCCAATGTCAAGTGTGGAGGAAATCCATAAAATGGAAGATCTGACTCCCTCTCTGCATGGGATTCATGAAAAGTGTGTCCTTGCATGGACTTCTTTGAACACGTTCCAGTGTTTCTCCGCATATCGGTCTACATTGTTTGGTGGAGGATTCCGGACAAGATGATTTCCAAAGTTAGGGATCGGAATGTTGTTGTTTTTTTTGTTTTTGTTTTTTTTCCTCCTTTCTTTCCCTCTCCTTCTCCCTTCTCTTCCTGCAGCAGCTTTCCTTCCCCACTTTCAGTGATGGTTTAAGGTATATTGTATGCTATTGATGATGTATCATTTCTGTTAGATCTTTGGTTTGTCCTAATGTTGTTGTACATTCTTTTAGTTTAACTAAAGAACAAAAAAAACCTTTAATTGCAGGCTAATGTCCCCCTGGCAATATACACAGCTCACTACAAACTGTCCCTCTCTTTTTACACAGCTGACTACAAGCTACAGAACTGTCTTTGTGCAGAAACATCTTACTATAGGCTGATATCTTAACAGACATCTACCACCAGGATGAAGGAGTGTACACCATGCACACTGACATACTGGAGTGCGTCCCCTCTGGCAGGATCTCCTCTTCTTCAAGATTCTTATGACAACTTTTTTAAGAAAAATAGTCTCTAAGAAGAGAGGCCCCTCACACTTATTTGCATAATTGTAAAAGCCTTTAAAAATAAAAGCAGGGGATAAGAAGGTAAAAGAAGAGGGGATCCTGCAAGAGGGGGCGCACACCAGTATGTCAGTGTGCTCGGTTTACAATCATTTAATCCTGGTGGTAGATTTCCTTTGAAGCCTTATTCCACAAAGTTTCACCTCCGAGTTCACCTTTATCCGAATTCAACCTCAATGGCGGATTCCAATTTCCCATAGTATGAGTATTACTATGAGCTGTATCAGGTTTAATACTTGTACTGGCACAGGACAAAGTACAAGATTAGCATAATACGTTTCCCAGATGATTCTGTTACCAGATTTAGCTATCTCATAAGAAGAAAGTTTACTGGCCCTGGAGATCTGTATAACCATATCTTTGTGTATAATAATATATGTGTGTATAATAATATATTACAAAAAAAATATTATGTAGCTGGATTTGGTGCACTGGGGGTGTGTCCTCACATTGTAGTGCTCTCATTATTCTGAATTGTGCTGCTTCACAGCTATTCCCCTCTACTCTAAGTGACAACCAGGACAGGTTCAACTAGAAGCCTGATAAAGAGGTAGTGGAACTGCTCAATGCAGAAAACAAGAGGGCTAACCAAAAGACTTATGGGCCCCAGGACAACATTTAAACTTAGGGCCTTGCAAATTTCTTTTACATTTCTGCAGCATGATCCATTGACATCACACCACCACTCAGGTTCATTGCTAGGGTCTTAAAAAATAGGGTACAGAATCAAAGATATGTTTTCCCCTTTCACCCCAAAACATTAACATATGTAAATATAGTTTGAAAACATTTTAAAAATGCATCTTTTCTAATAAGGTAGCTTGGATGCAGCAGTTTTATAAATAGTATAAACTTGTTGTTCTCTGAATATAGTGAGAATGGAGTAAAAGGAGAACAATGTTATCCATGCTGCTGCACATTTCTCTACAGCATCAGTTTCCTGTACTGCTAATTCTTACATTGAAAGGTAAATAATCTCCTCTAATGGTGTTGGTGGTGTCTTGGGTGTTCCCACGATCCATGTCACCCGTGCCCCTCTCCCTGGCACCATTCCCCCCGGACCACACTTACCCCTCCTCGATCCTGCTCCCCTTCAGGCTAGGGGGGCATCCCTTCTCCCTGATTGGCGCTGGCCACTTCTGGGTTTTCATAAAGATCGCTGGCTCCCATCTTTCCCCGCCAATTGTTTGCGCTCACTAGCCTTACAGAAAGCTTCCTACGTTCCTTGCCATTGTTCCCATTCCTGTTCCTCGCTGATCTCCTGTTGTGACCTCGGAACTGACCTCTGACCTCTGCATCTCCACTGCCAGCTCTGACTTTGTGCCTGTACCTGATCTCGAACCTGAACGCTGATTCTGTACCTCGACCTTGGCTGCCACCGCGGACTAGTCGCACCTGTGCCACAGCAAGACCATCCCGCTTTGCGGCGGGCTCTGGTGAAGACCTGGTGCCACTTAGATTCCAGTCCCAGGTATCGGATCGTGTCATCTCCTGCTGTGGTCCAGGGGGTTCACTGACTCGAATCGTGACAGGTGGTGTGGTGGGGGAACATCTGTTATCCTAAATTATAGTGTGCAGAGTAAGATGAAGGCTTTATGATGCTTAAATCGAAGATGTGTGTTGTCCGTCTTTCTATTCTATGTCTGCTTTAAGAATGAGTCAAGTAGGAATGACGTCCATGTAATAATACTGTAACATTACATCTCTAAATTGGATTATATGTTAATTACAAATTTTGGGGTGGATCCGTGTAGTCCTGAGTCAATCACCTCTCTGCATACTGGTTTGGCAATCTTAATGAGGATTAGGATTACTTTTTTTTGTTTGAAGATTTCGGTGTAAGTGATTATTGGAATTGTATATGGGAAGAATATCCTGCAGAGAACATTTCACAACTCAATAAACGCCCATTATTAAATTCTAGGTAAACAAAAAAAACAAACTCAAAATATCTCATATAAGAGGATTAACACAATTCCATGAAATAAAGCTGTAGGAGAGCTCCAGTGATCCGATATATATGGGACGGAGAAGACTTGGACAGAGATAGATCTGGAAACGACATGGATCCTACAGTATTGGGGTCCCTTCTATTGGCTGTGGTCATCTCCTTCCTCCTCATCTACTCAACATGGGACAAACTTTACAGGAAACGTAATTTACCTCCAGGGCCGACCCCATTACCGGTGATTGGAAATTTGCTTCAAATCAAAAGAGGAGAGATGGTGAAATCTCTGATGGAGGTCAGTTTTTATATTTTCTGTATAGTCCAGACAGAAGTTGATCATTTTTAATAAAACCAAGCAGAAGTAGGACCAATTACAAAATTAGTGGACCATTGGTGGAGAAGGAAGATTGTGACCTAAAAAAGCCCTTAGATTTACTAAACACTCTCACTGACATATACCGACTTATGACGACCCCTAGTTACAGACGACCCCTTGTTACAGACGGACCCCTCTGCCCCCTGTGACCTCTGGTGACCTCTCTGGATGTTACTATAGTCCCAGACTGCAATGATCAGCTGTACGGTGTCTGTAATGAAGCTTTATTGATAATCCTCGGTCCAATTAAAACAAAAGAATTTGAAACTCCAATTGTTACTGGGGAAAATTTTTTTTTGCCTGGATCTACAATTATAAAATATATACAGTTTTGGCTTATATACAAATTCAACTTAAGAACAAACCTATGGACCCTATCTTGTATGTAACCCCGGGACTGCCTATAATAATAAGAATCTTTATTTATATTGGGAAAATTCCGTAGTGCGATACAGACATATAACAAAATAAGGAAGACTCCGAGGGAGTCAAGGTTTATAGGATTTGCTAGAACTAGATCAGATCCAGGGATAAACTAGAACACAACTCGAGATAATGGATTTGTGAGTTCGGTGAATTAAGATTTAGGATAGTACTTGCTTAATTTTCTTTTGATACTGAAACATATGAGCGATGAGATTCACAGGCTGTTACAATGTTGTGATGCAAGTTTGTTCATCCAATGGTGTGCCAAATTTTCACAATATAAAATCACAGTACAAAACAGCACTAAAGTCAGTTGCCCAAAAAGCGACACCCAACACCAGCACCTCATGCCTTAAAATTATATTACTGTCCACTAGTGGTTGTGTTAGACTTTGCAGGCTTCTTAGCCTGTTACATTGTTATATTGAATTATTTACACTAGAAATTATTTGGTCTTAAGGTATGTACTTAAGTTGAATTTGTATGTAAGTTGGAATAGATGTATTTTATAAATGTAACTGCAGACAATTAGATTTTTTAAAATTTTGTGTTGTCATGGGGCCAAGGATTATCAATAAGGAGGCCCTGAGGCTGGAGAGGGTTCAAAGTAGAGCCACAAAAATGATAAGGGGTATTGGGGGTCTGGAGAAAAGATTAAAACAACTAGATTTATCTAGTCTGGAAAAGAGATGACTACGAGGGGACAGGATTAATTTATTTAAATATATGAATGGCCCATACAAAATATTTGGTGGTAAGTTATTTCAGATTAAATTAAATCAAAAGACAAGGGGGCGGAGTCTGCATCTGGAGAAAACAAGGTTTAATCACCGGAGGCAACAGGACTTTTTTACTATGAGAACTGTCAATCTGTGGAATAGCCTGCCTCAGGCGCTGGTCACAGCAGGGACAGCAGAGAGCTTCAAGAAGGGTCTAAATCCCTTCCTCATGCAATCCCTTCCCTTCCTTGGTTGAACTTGATAGACAAGTGTCTTTTTTCAACCGTATAAACTATGATTATTGGGACTAAAGTTAAGCATCCAGAGAGCTTCACCAGGGGTCACAGGGGAATACACAATTGTTCACCTACTGAAGCCGAATCCTCCTGATACTTTTTGGACAAATTGACCTGCTAATGTATTAATGATGTATAAGATTTAAGCTGTGAGTCATCCATTACTTTTTCCTACATAGATGGGGTCAAACTATGGACCGGTATTCACATTCTACTTTGGGCAGCGTCCAATAGTCATCCTTAGCGGCTATCGGGCAGTGAAAGAAGCTCTCATTGACCAAGGAGAGGACTTCAGTGGAAGAGGAAAAATGCCTTCAGTGGACAAAATCTTTGATGGATTTGGTAGGAAATGTTTTTGTATGTGCAAAAAATAAATCAACCTTTTAGGCACCACTGAGAGATCTAATTTACCACAAGTTACCACAGCCACGTACATTGATGTAACTCTACTAGATCAGATATGTGATGAGAATCTTTGCATGACATTGACTTAAATTTATGGCTCCTTAGGAAACCATTACGGGTCTGAAATCATGGACTAGACCAGTGATGGCGAACCTTTAATAATCCGGGTGCCCAAATTGCAACCCAAAACCTGCTTATTTATTGCAAAGTGCCAATGCAGCATTTCAAGCAGTAACTTTTTCCATTCTTCTTAAGGTCCCTGGGCCCCCAATATCACTGACAGAAAAAGGGGAAATTTTGGAGCTTCTCTTGGGAGCCCCCTGAGTGGGGATTCTCGTGCTGCCCAGAGCAAGAGGTCCAATGATAATCTGACCCTGTTCACAACTTCTCTCTCTTCCTGCAGTCTTAGCTAGACCAGGATCCCCCCACAGATCACTAGAACAGGTGTCCATGTAGATGGCCGGGGCAGCCGTCGTGCATGACCGGCTGCTCTGGTCAACTCTATGGAGTTGAGAGATTGCAGAGTATGGCGCTCAATGTCTGTCAGCTTCATAGAGATTAAAGTGGGTGCCTGCGCATGTGCGACCATGAGCATACATTGGACGCCCGTTCTTGTGTTCCGTGGGCTTTCAGCACGAAGGCTTTTAATGCCTGTCTCGTTAACTCTGTTCTGGGGCAACAGCCTGAGTGCCCACCGAGAGCACTCCGAGAGCCACCTCTGGCACCCGTGCCATAGGTTCGCCACCACTTGACTAGACTGTCGTCATCTTCTAATGTTTCAGATTTAGTTGATTTTCTCTCTAAGGGGTTCTCCAATATTTAAATTTTATCTCCATTTAACTCCTTGTGATTGGTGGGGATCTGCATCTAAACTGACCAGTCACAAGCACACGGGTATTGATGGAGTATCTGCTAAGTATCTGTCCTGCTGCTCCATTCAATCTCTACGAGAGATATTTGCCCATCGCTACGACAACTCTAAATATTAGGACCCTAGCAATGCAAAATTATGACTGTAGACTTTACAATCGTAACTTGTGATTTCCAACACTATAAATACAGTAAAACTTTGGCTGCAACCTGTGATTTTAAACGAAATTTCAACCTCCCAAAAAGAATCAAAGAAACCTGAAAAATAGAAAACAAATCGGCCAAATTACAGATTACAGGGCACATTCATTTGACAAAATTAATTATTAAACCAGAATGTTTATACATGAAGCCATGACATTATTATTATCCTAATTATTTGAAGTATTTTGAGAATAATAGTATAGATTTTTTAAATATAAAACATTAGAACTGCTTAAAGGGATATCATGACATATAAAGAATCTTTCATGCAGGTGTTGTGTTCAGTAATGGAGAACGCTGGAAACAGCTTCGCCGCTTCTCACTTACGACTCTGAGGAATTTCGGGATGGGGAAGAGGAGCATTGAGGAACGGATCCAGGAAGAGGCGCAATGTTTGCTGGAAGCAATCCGGAAATACGATCGTATGAATTACCTTGTATTCTCTTAGATTGGTGCACCTACCACAGCAAAAGTCCCTTCTATAAGTTAAACGTAGGGATGAGCGACCTCTCTGAAGTTCAAGAACTGCACGCAAACCTCAAAATTCTGTTTGGGTCCCAAATGCTTTAGGTGCCTACAGCGAATGATGTCTCAGGGAGCTATGATCCTCGGTAACATGGTAGTGCCAATTATTTAAATGCTGCCACCAATTGTAGGAGTTTAATGGCAGAAGGTGCTTAGCCAAACAGGAACCTCTGAATGAAGTCTGATTGGCACAGACCTGAACATTAGTTTTGGGTCCACTAATCATTAGTAACAGGCCCAAAGCTGGCACTTGACTTACCCAGGCAAGTGCCGGGGACTAAGGGTGCTAGAGGGACCCACCCATGAAACGAAAATAAATTTTGGCCCCTGGATCAATTACCAGTGTCACTTTAAGACAGTTTGGCTAGTGGGGGGGGGGGGGGGGTGTAAACACAGGGGGGTTTGGGGGGGGGGGGGGGGGTTGGGGGGGGGGGACAATGTGGCTTCTGGGTGGGCAGTATGGCTACGGGGGGGCAGTGTGGCTCCTGGGGCGTAAGGTGTACTGCCCCCTCCCACGGCATATGGCCAGAGATATGACTATGTAACTAAACCTTAGCTCAATGTAAAGTGAATATCTTTATAATGGCAGCTTAGATACAGCAGCTCTATGTATGGTAGACTCCTTTATAATGTTGTATAGATACCGGCTGTACATGGGTAAGAAGTAAGCAAACTACAGTTATATCACATAACATCCGCTCTCGATATTGTGAGAATGGAGGAAATGTAGAGTAATTTAACCCTTTCTGCTGTACACATTTCTCCTCTGTTGCTTTCCTGTACACTGATCTACTGCTACTTCTTACACTAAAGGAAATCCACCATCAGAATCCATCATGATAAACCTAAATATTATTTCATACTTCATTATAAAATCATACATTAAAAAAGCAAGTCATAAAACATATCCAAACTTTATCTTTCAGTTATGTGAGTGGGTTCCCAGGATCAAACAGTCCAGTTTTAGGACCTAAAGGGGTTTGTTGGTCTCCGTGATCATTTTAGATTCTAATGACCAATTTTTAGTATCATGAGATTGGGGTTTTGACCCATCACACATTGATCTCCTATTCTTGTGTTCCTCTAATATCAGAACCTGTACAGGGGATACAAAGGATGGCACCTGAAGACTTTGTTCATTGTATAGCAGCCATTCAGGAGAACTGCAGCTATGCTCCTACTCACTTAGGGGAGTTCGGATACTGAGCTGCAGTTACCCAAGTCCATTGCTATACAGTGGAAAGAGCCTGGTGCTTCTGGCTCCGCAGTCTCAACTACAGCTGTACGACCAGAAAACCACATTAATTCATGTCCATAACTGTTGTTCGCCTCCAATTATCTTAAATTTTTACTTTTTTTCTTAGAAAAGTTATGTATTATGATTACATCAATTGTTTCCAACAGGAAAACCAGTGGATCCCAGAAATATCCTGGCACAGGCCGTCTCCAATGTCATCTGCTCCGTTGTATTTGGGAACCGGTTTGAATACAAAGACTTGAAGTTCCTGAAGCTTATCAACTTGTTCAATGAGACGTTCGTGCTGATGAGCTCAACATGGGGCCAGGTACACTAACCCCATATACTAGCATTTATTTTAACTCCTTCCTTGAGCAATGACAACTGAGCTCTACCAGGGATAGATAAGCATTTTTGGTTCTGAATAGTTTATGTTCAGGGTCCAGAAAGAAACCATATATCACAATATGTGGGGGAGAAGAGTAAGTAAGGGCAACCTTTCCTTTAGTCTAAAAGGATGGAAAAATGAGGGGCAAAACCAAAGTCTGAAAACCATTTCAAAACTAGTGTTCCAGGGCAAAATCAATAACCAGGAAATAATCAAAGTCCAAATCAAAGT
This sequence comes from Engystomops pustulosus, assembly GCA_019512145.1. Lineage (NCBI taxonomy): Eukaryota > Metazoa > Chordata > Amphibia > Anura > Leptodactylidae > Engystomops > Engystomops pustulosus. Next base: position 5,077,192 of record CM033650.1, on the reverse strand, counting down.
AACAACAAGATGGCGGCACAGTACAAAATCAGAAATGCAGTGGAAAGTCAGGTAAATAGAGTCCAGAGAATTGTATATTAACACACATGAAGACTTATCAATATCTGGCATGGCTTCTCAGTCTAAAGTGGGTTTCATACTTGGCCAATGAGCTGGCCGAGAGTCAGCTTATAAGAACCACACTAATGCCCCTTTTATATGGACGTTGTGGGGACATATATCTGCCGGTAGATTTGTGGTGGGATATATGTCCCCATAGATGCACATGTACCCCCGTACCATACTGTATATGGAACAAAGAGAAAGCATGCTCTATATATTCCTGTATGTATAGCCCGGCATGATGCCTTGCTATGGAGAGGGGAGAGGTGAGCAGCCCTCATCCCTTTGCCTATCCAGAGCGTGGCTGTTTGCTTTGGCCAGGCGAGCATAAGTCTGTGTGAAAGAGGCTTAAGTCTTACCACTCGCCTACCTTTCAGCCCATCGAAGTAATTTTGTGTTTAAGATCACACTGATCTGAAAGGAAATGGGCAGCAATGCTATTGTGATCTGTAGGGATGTCCCTCTACTGCAGATAGCTCTTAATAATCTATTCATGTTCTCTCCAGCTGCAGGAAATGATTCCTAACATCATGGACTATGTGCCTGGACCTCACCAGAAGATCAATCCCATCATCGAGAGGCTACTAGAATTTGTAGCTGAAAGAGTCAAGATGAATGAGGCCACATTAGACCCAACTTCTCCCAGAGATTATATTGATTGTTTCATCACCAAAATGCAGAAGGTATCTCAATCAATAACGTTTTTACAATCCTGGCCATCATGAACCTGAATTATGGAGACATGAAACAAAGTGTCCTTCACATCTGGACCAATTTTATTTCATAAACCCTATTGAGTTATGTAGACGTCTTGGGGGTCCCTACTCTGGTGTCATGACTATGAGCTTGATAAAATAGACAATGAGAAAAGCAGCTACCACGGTGTTCAACTTGAATAGGGGTATCAATTTGGAACATAATGGGGCACATTTACTTACCCGTCCCTGGCCCGTTCCCTGATTGTCTGACCGGAATGCACATCTGCCGCGATTTGCTAACATGCATGTAAGTGCATTGTCCGTGTATAATGCGCTGTTGGTGGGGAGTCACAAGATCGTGCTTCCGATATCCTGCATTGTGTCCCCTTCCCCGCTCAGGTCCCCCGGAGTTCACCCATCTTCTTCCTGGTTGCATGTAAGTGCATTGTCCGTGTATAATGCGCAGTGCGGGGAGTCACTATGATTGTGCACCCAATATCCTGCATGTGTCGCTTCCCCGCTCAGGTCCCTGGAGTTCCCCATCTTCTTCCTGGTGCATGTAAGTGCATTGTCCGTGTATAATGCGCTGTGCGGGGAGTCACTAAGATCCTGCACCTGATATCCTGCATGTGTCGCTTCCCCGCTCAGGTCCCTGGAGTTCACCTTCTTCTTCCTGGTGCATGTAAGTGCTTGATCTTGCGACACAATTTAAATGTTAAATTCCGCACTCAGTCCAAATCAGTCGGATCGTCCAACGGCCTGCCCCCCGATTTCTGTCGCATGAAAGCCGGCGCCGCTGCGCCAAACTCCAATCGCGTCTGACACAATCCCCCGCTAAAACCTGTCCCAGTGGCCCAAATCCCGAAAACGTTGGTAAGTCCAATGGAAATGTAGCCGCAGACCATTAGTAAATAAGCCCCAATAGATTTGGATCCTACCAGTCCTGTCTTAAGAGCAATGTTGGACACCATAGTTATAGTGAGACCAAGGTCAAAACCTAAGAGTCACTATAAATTCCAAAATAAACAGAGACAGGCCCGTAACTATAATCAATCTGTATTTTCGGCCATGGACATTTATGGGAATAGATATCCACAAGAAATTACATAAATGTCCTATATGGGAATATCTAGTTAGGGTACCAAAACCAAAGCTTACCTACAACGTCAACGAGACAAAACGTCATTTATTTTCCAAAACATCTTGTCTTTTCCACTACTGTGGATTAGGAAAGAAAATCATGTACAGTAAAAGAACAATGGATGAATTCTTTGGAGGATCAAAACTAAAAAGCTCTTTGATCTTTGTTAAAGAATAAGCAGCAGGAAACAAGTTCTAGACTAAACATATGGCCCCACACTATATGATATAGTCACAGGAAGAAGAACTGAATGGAACAAGTTATTTGTGGCTCAATTTATAGGGTGCAACGGGTGGCAGCACATGCAGGTCATGCACCCTTGTCAGAAAAGTTCCCTAAAAAGAAAAAGCTGTAACTTAAATGTGGCGTTAAATGAAAATATGTAAAGAGTTTGACATAAATGGGCTGCAGTAGCCTGGTTTGGCCACAATGCAAGGTATGGAGCTGTGTGATTGTGGATACCTCTAATAGCCGATTAATGGGGTTGGATTGGTGTTCAGCTACCATTAGTTTGATGGCCTAACGTAAGGATAGGTCATCAATATTAGATTCCAGAAAATTCCGAGAAAACCCCTCTAAATTTTCCAATCATTTTACACTGCAGGAAAATGAAAACCCTACTTCCGAATTCAACCTAAGAAATCTGTTACTGACTGTCCTGAACTTGTTCTTTGCTGGGACAGAAACGGTCAGCACCACATTAAGGCACGGGTTCCTCATCCTTATCAAGCACAAGGAGATACAAGGTAAATGGAGGCAACGCAGGTGTAACTGTGTGTGATAGTTCATCTCTATATTGATTTGACCTCGTTGTCACAAGTTCACGTGGCCAATAATTAACTGATCAGGAATATCTGAGGTAGTATGACCAAGCTATTTTTTTTGGGACGTAGCCATTAAACATTCAAACACATTGTAAATTTTTTTAATATACATAAAAATAGTTAAAGAATCCGCAAAATGTGTTGACGTGTATAAAAGGAGGTTAAAGCACTTTGATAATCTTAATGATGATGAGGGTTATGCTCATTCCAGAAAAGTTACACAAGGAGATAGACACAGTGATCGGCCAAAACCGAAGTCCAAATATTGAAGATCGGAGCAAGATGCCCTATATGGATGCTGTCATCCATGAGATACAGAGATTCAGTGATGTTATCCCATTGAACGTCCCCCATACTGTCATCAGAGACACCACATTCAGAGGATTCACCATTCCAAAGGCAAGTAATGAACAAATTACTATAAAAATAGTTCAAGAGGTTTCCCGAATTTAGCTGGGGCAGTTGTTTGCTGAGCTGGAAGTCTCAGGGGTCTTGGGAAGTGCTAGAAGCCTCAGGGGCCTTAGCCTCAGTCAGTGATGGCAGACCTTTTAGAGATCGAGTGCCCAAACTACAACCAAAATCCACTTATTTACCATGAAGTGCCAACATGGCATTTCAAGCAGTAACTTATGGCTACCTGTTCTTTAACATCATTCAACTGTATTGGCCCCCTGAGGCCACCAATACAGTTGAAAGAATGAGAGCAAATTCAGACTATCATTGTCCAGGAGGAATGGTTGGTCCAGCAGGATGAGCTCCAAAGACAATGCAGTTCTGTCAACACCTTCTCACTTTTCCCGCAGTTTCAAACAACCAATGAAGTGCCTCTTTAAAATAGCATTGTTGTTAAGTTGCTTGGGACTGCCGGAAGATTTGGTGGATTTGGTCCTGTTTGGTGAAATTGGGCCGATGGCCTGAGTGCCCACAGAAAGGGCTCCGAGTGCCACCTCTGGCACCCGTGCCATAGGTTCGCCACCATTGCTCTAAGTGGTTTAGAAAAATGACTCTACTCTACATCTAGTTGAGGCCACTGATTTCAGCAGGTCCCATGGCCCCCAACACTTTGAACCCAACTAGGAGTGAAGGAAACAAATGACAAAAGTAGCGCTGGAACCTGGAGCTTAAGCCTTATTTCATCCCCCTTGACACTTTTTGGAAAAACATGAAGGTCTCAGCTCACCACCCCCCTTCCTCCAGCCGCCTTCATTGACACAGCCCAGTTGCTAATTAATTCATACATTTCTAGGAAGAACGAAAAAGAAAAGTTCCATTTAGATGCTTCACAAAGCCAACTTGACCCAATTTGTTTTACGGCAACCATTTTTTCTATATCCAAGAGCATGTTTTTGGCAACTATGTGGTAAAAGTATGTCTAGATCTTTAGAGCTCAACAATATATGTCTAGATCTTCAGAGCTCAACAATATATGGCTAGGTCTCCCAGAGGGAAGAACCAAGTTGAAGGGGTGTACACCGTTACATTCTCTTTCCAGAAGAAAAAAGACCTCTGGTTTTATGGTCAAGCATTGGCATATTTTGCCACATATCTCCTCAAAGTGTAGGTTTACTGGATTTTTTCTTTGTATAATAGGGTGTAGGGGTAAATGAAGGCCACCTAGAGCTGAAAGCACCTTACTGGTCAACTATCGCTATGTAATTTTCAGGTGTCCTCCAAGTAAAACCTTTTGTTAATCAACCCAATTGTTTCATATAATCTTTGTAGCCCCCATCAGAGTAGATGTTAGCATCTACATATAATTAGGTTTCGTACATTGCATTGGGCGGCATTCAGTTAACCAACTTGATGAAAAAGGGTTTGACAATGTCAGTGGTTCTGGACTCAATGGATGTAGCAAACTACTCAATGGATGTAGCAGTGGAATTTTACTGTATTGTGTGGAAGAATTAGAAAAAAACACAATGCTTTGCACTTTGAGTAAAAGTTTTGTTAGGTGTCACCATTGACAGTGTCCGACCCTCTCCCTTCAAACTGATTTCTATCGAAGGATCAACCACAAAATGTAAACCCTCTACAGAGAATAGAATTTGTGAAATGTCTCCAGGTTCAGGGGAGTTCACCTGTCATGAGACTAGTAAAGTTTTATAAATCTAAATAAATATAAGGTCATTGATTTACTGACTTTTATCCCAAAACTTGGCAAACTGGATGTCCAAACCGGGCTCAGAGGGAAGAACCAAGTTGAAGGGGTGTACACCGTTACATTCTCTTTCCAGAAGAAAAAAGACCTCTGGTCTTGGGAAGGCCAGTGTTATGGTCAAGCATTGGCATATTTTGCCACATATCTCCTCAAAGTGTAGGTTTACTGGATTTTTTCTTTGTATAATAGGGTGTAGGGGTAAATGAAGGCCACCTAGAGCTGAAAGCACCTTACTGGTCAACTATCGCTATGTAATTTTCAGGTGTCCTCCAAGTAAAACCTTTTGTTAATCAACCCAATTGTTTCATATAATCTTTGTAGCCCCCATCAGAGTAGATGTTAGCATCTACATATAATTAGGTTTCGTACATTGCATTGGGCGGCATTTAGTTAACCAATTTGATGAAAAAGGGTTTGACAATGTCAGTGGTTCTGGACTCAATGGATGTAGCAGTGGAATTTTACTGTATTGTGTGGAAGAATTAGAAAAAAACACAATGCTTTGCACTTTGAGTAAAAGTTTTGTTAGGTGTCACCATTGACAGTGTCCGACCCTCTCCCTTCAAACTGATTTCTATCGAAGGATCAACCACAAAATGTAAACCCTCTACAGAGAATAGAATTTGTGAAATGTCTCCAGGTTCAGGGGAGTTCACCTGTCATGAGACTAGTAAAGTTTTATAAATCTAAATAAATATAAGGTCATTGATTTACTGACTTTTATCCCAAAACTTGGCAAACTGGATGTCCAAACCGGGCTCTGAGCCTTGGTATAAACTCTAACAGTGCAGACATATAAGGATTTAAAAAATACTCTCCTCCACCAAATAGATGTTGATGTGGGAAATAGAAGAAGGAAACATCTCAGCAATCGTATAGGAAACAATGGAAGAAATGGAAATAACTTATAAGCTCTGACATTATCTGCAAAGTGACAGGACAACTGGAGGCATAACTAGATAACCCCCCTCCAAAAAAACACCACATAGGGTAGTGTTTGCAATATTGGTCTCTTCGTGTGGGGAATGGACACCTTATTAGAACCTTAAAGGACATCTACCACCAGGATGAAGGTTTGAAAACCAAGTACACTGACATGCTGGTGTGTGCCCCTTCTGGCAGGACCCGCTTTACTTTTAGCTTATTAACTTTTTATTATTATTATGCTTATTTAAAGAAAAGACTTCTAAAATTATGCAAATGAGTCTGAGGGGCTCCATGCTCCAAAGGTGCTAATGGAGTTTGGAGCCCCTCAGACTCATTTGCATAATATGTAAAGCCTTTTTTTAACAAGTGCACAGGAAGCTTAAAGAAGAGTGGGTCCTGACAGAGGGGGCACACACCCGTATGTCAGTGTGCTTGGTTTACAATCCTTCATCCTGGTGGTAGATGTTCTTTAAGGCAAGGTATTGTAGTTCTAGTTATTTGTAGGATCCCAATTATCAGACCCCACAAAAAAGGAATGGGGATAACCCTGTAAACACAGTCCACTAAGTTCCCCTATGAGTATAAGGAGAACTATTACTTCCTGACCCTAGTGAATAGCCTCTCACTCAGCCAAAGCAGTTTCCTAAACTGTACTGAAGAGACGCAATCACTTTGGAACAGCACTGTCTGCAGTTGGGATTCTGTTCCTCCTGGAATAGATCTACTGGTTTGGTTTTCCTTTCGTTTTGATGAATTCACAATAGGGCTCATTTACTAAGGCCCCCGCGGACCGCACTTTCGTCGGATATCCCGACGATTTCCATTTTGCGCCACTGGGACAGGGATTTAAAAGGGTTTTTTGGCAATGAGTCTGAGGGGCTCCAAACTCCATTAGCACCTTTGGAGCATGGAGCCCCTCAGACTCATTTGCATAATATGTAAAGCCTTTTTTTAACAAGGAACAAGGAACAAGGCACAGGAAGCTTAAAGAAGAGTGGGTCCTGACAGAGGGGGCACACACCCGTATGTCAGTGTGCTTGGTTTACAATCCTTCATCCTTGTGGTAGATGTTCTTTAAGGCAAGGTATTGTAGTTCTAGTTATCCAATTATCAGACTCCACAAAAAAGGAATGGGGATAACCCTGTAAACACAGTCCACTAAGTTCCCCTATGAGTATAAGGAGAACTATTACCCTAGTCAATAGCCTCTCACTCAGCCAAAGCAGTTTCCTAAACTGTACTGAAGAGACGCAATCACTTTGGAACAGCACTGTCTGCCCATGTTTTTGGCCCACGTGATCAGATTTTGGTGCAATCGCGCCAGCTTTCATGCAACAGAAATCGAGGAGTGGGCCATCGGACGATCCGATGGATTCGGACAAACCGCAGAATTTAACTTCAAAATTGTGTTGCAAGCCATGCACTTACATGCACCAGGAGGAAGATGGTGAACTCCGGTGGACCTGAGCGGGGAAGCGACAGATGCAGGAAATCGGGCATGTGCCCCAATGTCTCGGGTTTCCTATAGCATGGCTACATCAGTCCTCTATTTTTTTAGATGTCGGGGTTGCAATTCCCTTCACATTCCATAAAACAAAAATTGATTTCATCAACCATAAGAAACTGTTCTGTTTAGTTTTTTCATTATTATTACTAAAAGAGTTACAAGCAATTTTATTTTTTGCTGCCACCCCTCCCCCCCTTCAATTTCCTACTTCCTGTGATTACAGTATCCTGTGATATGCTCTTCTCTTCTCTGCCTCCGCACTTTAACACCCAACCGAAACCTTATATAATATAGTACAACTCGGCTCAATTGGCCCAAATTTGGAGACTTATATAATATAGTACAACTCGGCTCAATTGGCCCAAATTTGGAGAAGCTCCAGAAGAAGGAAAAAAAAAAAAGACAAACATTTTATAATTTGAATGTCCTGTTCACATAGTTTTGTGCTTCTCCAGGATCAGTAATTTGAATGTCCTGTTCACATAGTTTTGTGCTTCTCCAGGATCAGTAAAGGTCATGGTGGGACCAGTTCCTGGATAGATTTTCAAGATTGCTTGAGAGCGCAATTGGAAACTTATTCCTTTAGCAATTAAACCCCCAGAAGAAAAATTATGTACTGAGCAAAGAGTCCTGGAAGATTCACATTATTGCCTCTTTATCCGGGTAATTCAATATCCTTGCGATGACTGTTCTGGTCCTGTCTTGATGTTGGGGTCCAACGTGGTGAACTCCTTCAACATATACCGGGGAATTTATTCTTAGTATTCCGGGTATTTTTCTTGACACTAGGGTTTATAGGTCATTATACTGTGTGGCTTCAGGTACGCCCACTATCTGGATATTATTTTTTTTTTTTTTGTTAATCACCCAATTGTTTCATATAATCTTTGTAGCCCCATCAGAGTAGATGTTAGCATCTCCATATAATTAGGTTTCGTACATTGCATTGGGCGGCATTAGTTAAACCAATTGATGAAAAAGGGTTGACAATGTCAGTGGTTCTGACTCAATGATTGCACTATTGATTAGCAGTGGAATTTTACTGTATTGTGTGGAAGAATTAGAAAAAAACACAATGCTTTGCACTTTGAGTAAAAGTTTGTTAGGTGTCACCTAGACCCCCTTCAAAGATTCATCAAGTAACTTGAGTAGAATTTGAAATGTCTCCAGGTTCAGGGAGTTCACCTGTCATGAGACTAGTAAAGTTTTATAAATCTAAAAAATATAGGTCATTGATTTACTGACTTTATCCCAAAATTGGCAACTGGATGTCCAAACCGGCTCGAGCCTTGGTATAAACTTCTAAAGTGCAGACATATAAGGATTTAAAAAATACTCTCCTCCTCCTCATCTAGGATTTATCTAGGACTCATGTAGGACTCATGTAGGACTCATGTAGGACTCATGTAGGACTCATGTAGGACTCATCTACCAATCATAACGATGCTGTTGGTTTAGAATATTATACAAACAGTTGAGTTGCGCTTTTCTGTCACATTATCTGGATGTAGCCGTTCTCCAGCTCCTGGCTTACCACCAAATAGATGTTGATGTGGGAAATAGAAGAAGGAAACATCTCAGCAATCTTATAGGAAACAATGGAAGACAATGAAAATAACTTATAAGCTCTGACATTATCTGCAAAGTGACAGGACAACTGGAGCATAACTAGATAACACCCCTCACAAAAACAAACCCACAAGGGTAGTGTTTGCAATATTGGTCTCTTCGGTGGGGAATGGCACCTTATGGAACCTTAAAGGACATCTACCACCAGGATAAAGGTAAACCAAGTACACTGACATGCTGTGTGTGCCCCCTTTCAGGACCCGCTTTACTTTTAGCTTATTATGCCCTTTTTTTTTTTTTAAGAAAAGACTTCTAAAATTAGCTAAATAGTCTGAGGGGCCTCCATGCTTCCAAAGGTGCTAATGGAGTTTGGAGCCCCTCAGACTCATTTGCATAATGTAAAGCCTTTTTTTACAAGAACAAGACAAGCACAGGAAGCTTAAAGAAGAGTGGGTCCTGACAGAGGGGGCAACACCCGTAGTCAGTGTGCTGGTTTACAATCCTTCATCCTGGGTAGATGTTCTTTAAGGCAAGGTATTGTAGTTTAGTTATCCAATTATCAGACCCACAAAAAAGGAATGGGGATAACCCTGTAAACACCAGCCACTAAGTTCCCCTATGAGTTAAGAAGAAACTATTTACCTAGTCTATTAGCCCTCATCTCAGCCAAAGCAGTTTCCTAAACTGTTGTACTGAAGAGCATCGCAGAGTCTGCGGACTCCTCTGGAAGATCTACTGGTTGGTTTCTTCACTAGCACTCCCCCGTTTTTGTCTTGCCCACACAGTTTGGATCAGATTTTTGGGCAATCGGCCAGCTTTCATGCACGAAATCGAGGAGGGGCCATGGACGATCCGATGGATCGGACAAACCGCAGAATTTAACTTCAAAATTGTGTTGCAAGCCATGCACTTACATGCACCAGGAGGAAATGGTGAATCCGGTGGACCTGAGCGGGAGCGACAGATGCAGAGAAATCCGGGTGCACGCTGTAAGAGAATCGCGGCACAGTGCACTTTCGGGAACTCCAAGGGACGCGGTAAGTAAATGTGGCCCAATGTCTCAGATGGTTTTCCTGTAGCATGGCGTACTATATGTCTTTAGGATGTCGGGGTTGCAATTCCCTTCAATTCATAAACAAAAATTGATTCATCACCATAAGAAACTGTTTGTTTAGTTTTTTCATTATTATTACTAAAAGAGTTACAACATTTAATTTTTTTGACTGCCACCTCCCCCCCTTCAATTTCCTACTTCCTTGATTACAATATCCTGTGATATGCTTCTCTTGCCTCCGCACTTAACACCCAACCGACCTTAATATATAGTACAACTCGGCTCAATTGCCCAATTTGGAGATCAAAATAAAAAAAAGAATTTAAATTTGAATGTCCTGTTCACATAGTTTTGTGCTTCTCCAGATCAGTAAAGGTCATGGGTGGACACGTTCCTGGATAGATTTTCATGTTGCTTGAGAGCGCATTGGAAACTATTCCTTTAGCAATTAAACCCCAGAAGAAAAATGATGTATGCGAGAATAGTCCTGAAGATTCACATTATTCTCTTTATCATCGGTAATTCAAACCTCATACGTTCTGTCCTGTCTTGATGTTGGGGTCCAAGCGGTGAAACTCCTTCAAGATACCGGGGAATTTATTCTTAGTATTCCGGTATTTTCTTTGACACTAGGGTTTATAGGTCTATACTGTGTGGCTTCCGTACACCCCTATCTGGATATTTCTCCTTGACCTATTCTAAAGTTCTCATTCCTTTCATCAGTTTGACTTCTCAGTTGGCTTGTGATTGGAAGTGTTCTACTGGTCTTCCAGACTTGCGATCCTTGGCTTCATTTCTTCTGATCTTGTGTGTTGTTCATGAATTTCGGCACTGAGATGCCGGAAACTTTGACTTATGGCTTCATCTACCATATTGCTTCTTTTTGGCGCCAGTTCTCTCGCTACTGCTTTAGCCAATTGTTAAACATCTCTGTGTGCCATATTCACGCTACAATCCTTGTTTTCGGGATCGACTGAGCAGAATTTTTCTCTTTGGGCTATTAGATTCCCTGGTTTTGATTTTTTTTGAGTTCCTCAGGTATCTCACGCATTCGAGTTTTCATGTCTCCCACTGTTTTTGTTTCGTGATTCTAAAATGTTTTCTCTTCCTTGAGCTTTTATTTCCTTATTTCCATTCGCCTCCTTCCCCTACTCTTTCAGGCAGATCTTGTATCTTATTTTGATCTTTTGTCCTTTATTTTTTCTTTTCTTTGTCGTCTCATTTGCGATTCTGCAACCCCTTTTTTTACACGCTTGAAATTATTATGAAAAATGTTGTTCAGTATTGCTTAGTTTATCAATAGAAGTTAGTATAGTGCAATACAAGCTTTACTTGCTAATAAGCTAAAGCAACTTCTATAGTAGTGAAATAATTAGATCCGATATTCACAGTTTGGCATCAGGTCTAAAACATCTTCTATGCACACAGAAGTACATGGTTAGGACAGTATATTCCACCTGTTCACAATTTGCTCAGACACCAGGGGTGATATTTATCATACGCTGGCGCTCGTGCACCAGCGTATGATCACCCCGCCGCTGCGAATTCGCAGCCCGATACATCAAGAGGCTTCTGCCAGTAGCGCAGCGTCTATCCTACACCAGACAGGGCCTGGCGTAGAAAAAAGCGCAGCTGGCAGCAACGTATGAAAAGTCGCCGGCAGCAGCGAGTGCGCAGACGCGGGGACAGTAACGCCCTGCGCCGGCCCACTCCCATCCGGCCGCGCCCCCCCGCTCGGCCGGCCGTGCCACCCCTTCACGCCCCTTCACGCCCCACTGGCGTGAAAGTGGCGGATTGGGGCAAATAATCGCAAAAGCTAGCAATAAGCTAGCATTTGCAATTATTTCAGGGCCTCTGCGCCACTGGCGGTGCGCAGAGGTCCTGATAAATATGACCCCAGATCTCCAAATTAGTTTTTAATAATTATGTTAGTATTGGTTAGTACCGCTTGTAATGCAAGCCTTCTTCACTGGCAGCTTTAAAATAAGTCTTCCACTGTTCAAAATGTATCCAGCCACCTAGCCGTTCAGTTAACAAGACTTGGATACGACCCCCTCTGCTGGAGTGATGGTGTAAAGATACAAAAGATTTTTGTATATGAAATGTCTGGGAGTTACTCCATGTCCTACAGCCGTCCTGTGGTAATGATTGCTGAGTCCAGGTAATCAGGCAGTACTGAATAGTGCATGTCTGGCCACTGCTGCCAAAATGTGAGGTGGTCGTATCCAAGGAAGCTATCTCATTTCTAAGGGACAACATGGCTACCTTTATGAGAAATTATCTTCACACAGGAACTTTTTTTTAATAACATCTCATTGAAGAAATGTTTATATATGTCAAATTAATTACATTAAATGTGACTGCCCAGATGGGAAAACCCCTTTAATATCGCTAGGTACTCACTTTATTTAGTTACTCCGGCTGCCCTGCTTTTTTGGCGGTTGATGTTATATGTAGCGCCTTATCAGTATACGCCGATCAATGAAGTCTTCATGTAATGTTAATGTAGAGGTCTATACCCGATTGACTGGACGATTGCTTTGGTGGTGCTGTTTCAGCGCTGCATTTCATCCAGAATGCAGGCAATGCTCAGATAATCTTTACCAGCAGAGGTCTCAACTGGCCTTTGCTGGTGTTGGGGGGCAGGCGATCGGAGGATAGATCTTCACGGCACCGGCGTTCGGCATTCAGCACCGGTGGTAAGATGGTCTGGCTGGTAGGCACACCAGGTGCAGGTGTCGCAGGATAGTGATGTCGCATTCATGGATCAAGGATCCACTCTGAAGAGCACTCTAGAGAGATGCGGAGGCTGCAGAGAAATGTCCTCACAGCATTGCCGGAAGTACTGCAGCAACCTCTAGGTTTGGTTTTCATCCTGTATCATGCCATTAGGCTTCCTGAAACTCATACTTGGTTGTAAGGGGGCTGTGTTACAAGGTAGCTAAAAGAGGTGTGGTTTTATCCCATCCTGGAAAACTTATTTGCATATTTTCCCAGAATCCCCCAGTGGAGCATCAATGGCTATAAGTCTCCATACACCTACAAGGAGGCCCCAACTGGCAAAGTCTTTGTAAGGAGAACTCTTACTTCCTGACCCTATGGGTCACATCTGTCAGTGACTCTTTGTGATTGGCTTATTGTGAAAAGGCAATTAAAAAAAAAAGAATTACCGAAAGGGGAGGACTTCTAAAAATGTGTTGTACTCTCATTAATTAACCCCATTTTTATATTTTCATAGTTTATTTTTTTATTTTTGGATACAGGGAACTGATGTCTATCCCCTGCTGTGCACGGTTCTGCGGGATCCCAGCCAGTTCAGAACTCCGGATCAGTTCAACCCAAATCACTTTCTTGACGAGTCCGGAGGCTTCAAGAAAAGTGACGCGTTCATGCCATTCTCTACAGGTAAAAGAAACCAGAGACTGTTACAAGTTTTACTCTGACAAAGAATAAATGTGATGTACCTTAAGTATAATACTGAAATTTACACATATTGGGGTATGACATGTGTTCCTAATAGGAATTTATCATTTTACTATCTTCTACTGTCTTCTACAACCTGAAGTATGTCCCACACAATGCCCACTACTTAGTCCTATCTTCTAAGATATCCACCTGAAAACCTGTCTGATAACCCAAACAAAGTCATACCTGTTCCCAAGAGGATCATAAAGGGCATTAACACTAAAATTATCGTCCATTTCATAAGCAATTATGATCCTGAGCAGTGGGTGTTGTATGAGTGAAATTACAGGCTGTAGAAGACAAGAGAAAAATTCTAGTTTTTAGCTCTTAATTAGTTAAATCCAATAGTTATACAAATCTAATACAGGCAGTCCCCAGGTTACATACAAGATAGGGTCTGTAGGTTCCTTCTTAAGTTGAGTTTGTATGTAAGTCGGAACCGTATACTTTATTATTGTAAACCCAGTCAAAATTTTTTTGGTCTCTGTGACAATTGGATTTTAAAAATGTTGGATTGTTATAAGAACCAGGATTAACTATAAATCTTAATTACAGGCACCATTGATAACTGTTACAGCTGATTATTGTAGCCTAGGACTAAAGTACAGTAACTTACCAAAATCCAGAGGTCCGTTTGTAACTAGGGGTTGTATGTAAGTCAGGTGTTCTTATGTAGGGGACCGCCTGTAATATGTTATAGAATGTATAGTTTGTTTCTATACAAGACCTTTTTTCTAAATAGATCAAACATCTGCAGCATATTCTTCCAAGACCTATAACTTTTTTGTAAATTATTTTGGCATTTATAATAATTGTACAGCTCAGTGCAAAATAATTGAATTTTTACCCTAGTTCTTTTATTACTTTGTTATACCGATGTAATGCTGTTGATAGGGAACATAAAACTAAAGGAAAAGGTAAGGGAAAACACAGATGGTCTGCATTATATGTAAACCCACCCAGCTACCTACTTGCTGATTCTACCCTGGATGGTAGATGACAACTGGATAAGGTTACCTTACTGCACCATACTGAAACACAGAGACAAAACCAGGAGGAATGTAGCACAAAATTGGATGAAACATAGATGACTAGTCAGGACAATAAAAGAGTCAAATGGAAAGTAAGGAGGTGAGCAAAGATCACAAAATCCAATAATAAGCAATACAGAATATGCTAGCAAGCCGGCCGGCGGGAATAGGGATGTTCCAGCCGACGGGCAGTGATCCGGCCGTCATGCAGGGGGATGTCTTTTGGCTGGCGCGAGCATGTGCACGTGGGCGGACAATAGCATGGGCGGGTGGAAGCATGGGCAGACGGGCATTCAGGAGCATGGGCAGGCGGGCGGGAGCACGATGCCACCCCCTCGTCCAGCAGGTGGTGCGCCGCCTGAGGCGAGGTTGCGCTCCTGCATCTGCAGCCCAGAACTTAATCAGCAGGAGACAGATGAGTGCGGTAACACCAAGGCGATAGGTCGATGTTCACAATGCACAATACACAATGCAAAATAAATCTGCCATACTTTATGTAAGGTTATGACGCTGAAGTCTGAATGGGTATTGTTAGTTTTTTATTACTTTACTGTCAGTAAAAACTGACAGGTCATACATTTGGCAATGAGGCAAGAAACATTGTGGCCAAAAAATGCCATATAATTTCAATGTCTGCATGCTGATGAATGGCAGTGGTGGCCCTCTCTGTTTAAAACCACTTAGATGCCAGTATCAATAACCACAGCATCTGGGAGGTTAAACATCCCAGATCTAAATTCTCAGATTGTCTTTTAGAACCAGTTGGGCTATGATAACATCACTAAGTACTGAAACTCTTACTAGATATCACCAGCAGAATGGTAGAGCCCGAAGCATTGTTGCCATCAAAATGGTATATGACTTGTTACCGGGCTAAGAAGCCTCGTCCTATTTGGGTTATCCCTTCGTTATGCTTCATTTTCCCAGTGGCTTCGATTGAGTGAACAACTGTTTTGTACTTTGGTTAATGGTCTTGTTAACATGATGGGAACACAGGATTCACTTGTTTGGCTTGAGGCTTTGAGCCTGGCATCGTGCCTAGAGAACAGAGGCAGAAGACATGTGTTTTTCTAATGAATCACTGCATAAAGGTGAATGGATGTAATTAATACCAAAGTTCAGTACATGAGGGCACTCACCAATATTACACTGAAAGGTACACAGAACATGGATACACACAACAACACTGTGACACCAATCAGGTCAGGTCTTGTCAGGTCCCATCAGATCTACAGAGTAAGAGATACTTTCAGCTCAATTCCGGCCAAGAGATGATGATCCTGAACAGAGAATTTCCATCAATTTTGTCAAGGATGTTGATTTCTATAAAAATTGGTAACATGCCGTAATTCTCAACACAACCCAAAATGGTGGCAACAAATATCTCTAAACCTTACACTTCCTAATTCTTATCCAGTCACCTCACACCATTCATTGCAGCGTATTTCGCGCCAAGAGGAATAGAAAACAGGACATATTGGAACAGATTTTTATAAGTGTCTCAAAATAAGTCCAAAATTACATGGAGAGTCTTAAACTGTGCCAGATTTCTTAATCAAGTGTCAGATGCTGAATGTTAAATTGGGGGGTAATAAAAGACTGCCTAGTCCTAGTGCCACCTCTTAATTTATGCTAAAGATTATGCCAAATTTTGGTGTTCAGGTTAGATCTTGGCTAAATTTAGGCAAGACAACTTCACCGGTCGGCGCTTTATGAAGGCAACAATTCTTAAAAGTTATTGAAATGTCTAGAAACTGTCCAAAAACCTTGGTATATGGGGTGTAAGGAAGTTTTGGAGCATGCTACTCTTGGTTCTCTCAATATATATAGATATACTTCTTTGGTTTTTTTTAATACTAGACCACCCCGATGGATTTATGGATTTATTATAGGTATCAACAATTTTTTTGTTTGTTTCATTTCACTGATTCGTGTTAGTTGATATGAGTCATTTATCAAAAAGGTGCAGGAATACGGATGAATTTTGCCAAACAATTTGTTGACATCTACAGAATTTTAGTGAAAATTAAATGAAATGGCAAAGTAACCGTTCACACTATCAAACTGATGTTATATCGGGGCAGGGTTAAGGGTTTCAGAGGTTATAAATGTACGTGACTGGTGGTAATATCTTAAAGGACATCGACGAGCAGGATGAAAGACGACTGTATGCAAATGAGCCTGAGGGGCTTCAGGCTCCTTTAACACCCATTGAGGCTGAAACCCCTCAGGCTCATTTGCATACAGTCCTTCTTCATCCTGCTGGTAGATGCCCTTTAAGTTGTGCCCTGACGAAGAAACACTCTCCGCAATTATAGTTGATTGTTTGTTTTCATCCCCAAAATGCAGAAGGTATCTTGATCGCAATCTCATTGATTTGATCAATACTTTTTTACAATCCTGGCCATCTACCTGATTATTCAGACTATGAAACAAAGCGCCTTCACACTTGACCCTTTTAATTCATAAATCCTTTAAGTTATGTGAACGTCTTGGGTCCCTACTCTGGTTTCATGATATAGCTTGATAAATAGACATGATAAAGCCAGCTATCAATCACAGGTGTAATCATTTTGGAACTGATGGGTAGCACTTTACTTTACTACCCGTCCCAGGCGCTTCACAAATTGTCTGACTGGAGCACATCTGCCGCAATTTCGCAACATGGTTCTGGCCCCTATATCCTGCTTGTTCTCTTCCTGTCCCCTGCTCATGTCCCTGGATTTCATCCTTCTTCTTCCTGTGCATGTCAGTGCTTGATCTTGCTACACAATTTAAATGTTACAATTCCGCTCTCATAATCCCAAATCAGCATTCGTATCGTCCGACGATCCAGCCCCCCAATTTCTGTCACAATGAAGCCTGGCTCCGCTGAGCGACCAAACTCAATCTCGTCTTGACACCAATCCCCGTGCTAAAATTCTGTCCCTGGCCAATCCCGAAAACGTTGGTAGTCCAATGAAATTAGCCTATCCGCGTACCTTAGTTAATAAGTCCCCAATAGATTTGGATCCTACCGTCCTGTCTTAGAGGCACGTGGTTTTGGACACCATAGTTATAAGTGAGGGACCCAGTTCCACACCCAAGTCCACTATCAAATTACCACCAATAAACGAGACAGGTCCGTACACTATAAATCATCTGTAGTTTCGGGCCATGGACATTTATGGAATAGATATGCCCAAGACATTACAATAATGTCCTATATTTGAATATCTAGTTAGTGTAAACCCAGCACCCAATGCCTACCTTCCAAGACCGTCCGATCCAAACTTCATTTATTTTTCCATACATTTTGTTGTTTTCCACACTGTGTGATTAGGAAAGAAATTCATGTCATAGGAAAAGAACAATGGATGGATTCTTTGGAGGATACAAAAACTAAAAAGCTCCTTTGATCTTTGTTATAGAATTCCGGCAGCAGGAAACAAGATTTAGACTACATCTGGCCCCAAAACTATATTATAACAGTCAAGAAGACGAACTCAATGGAACCAGTTATTTGTGGCTACTTTATAGGGTTGCAACGGGTGTCAGCACATGCATATTGGGTGGTCATGGCACCTTGTCCGAAAAGTTTCCCTAAATGAAAAGTCTTAACTGGAAAGGTGGCGTTAAATGAAAATATGTAAGAGTTTGACATAATGGTCTGCAGTAGCTGGTTTGTCCACATGTCAGTATTGAGCTGTTTGAGTGTGTATAACTCGTAAGTATAATAGCCGATTAAGTGGGTTGATTGGTGTTCACTACTATTAGTTTGATGGCCTAACGTAAGGATAGTTCATCCGATATTATATTCCCAGAAAACTCTGAGAGAACCCCTCAAACTTTCCTCCAATCATTTTTACAATCTGCCGGAAAATGAAAACCCTCTGCCGAATTCAACCTAAGAAATCTCTTATGACTGTCCCTGAACTTGTTCTTATTGCGTGGACCGAAACGGTCATCACCACGATTAAGAAGCACGGGTTTTCACGTCATCCTATCAAGCACAAGGAGATACAGGTAAATGGAGCAACCAGGGGTGACTGTGTGTGAATAGTTCACTCTCTGTATTTATTTGACCATCGTTGTCCACCAGTTTCACGTGGCCGACTAATTAACTGACAGGAATATCTGATGTAGTATGACCAGCGATTTTTTTTTTGGACGTAGCCATAAACATTCAAAAACATTGTAAATTTTTTGAAATATACTAAAAATAGTTAGAGAATCCTGCACATTGTTGACGTGTATAAAGTCGGTTAAAAAAGCACTTTGATGATCTAATGAATGATAGGGGTTTTATGCTCATTCCCAGAAAGTCACAAGGAGATAGACACATTAATCGTCGCGCCAAACCGAAGTCCACAAATATTGAAGATCGGAGCAAGATGCCCTATATGGATGCGGTCATCATGAGATAGCAGAGTATCAGTGATGTTATCTCATCCCATTGAACGTCCCCCACACTGTCATCAGAGATACCACATTCATATGATTCACCTTCCAAGGCATATGACAAATGTCTATCAAAAAAGTTCAAGAGATTTCCCCGAATTTACTGGGGCAGTTTGTTTGCTGAGTTGGAAGTCTCAGTGGTCTTGGAAGTGGCAGAAGCCTCATTTGCCTTAGCCTCTAAAAGTCAGTGAATGCAGACCTTTAGAGATCAGTGGCGCAAACTACAGCTACCAAAATCCACTTCGTTTACCATGAAGTGCCAACATGGCATTTCAAGCAGGTAGACTTATGGCTACCTTTTCTTAACATCATTTCAACTGTATGGCCCCCTGAGGCCACCAATACATTGAAAGAGAGAGCAAATTTCAGACTATCATTTGTCCAGGAGGAATGGTTTGGTCCAGCAGGATGAGTCTCCAAAGACATGCAGTTCTGTCAACAACCTCTCCCTTTTCCCCTCGCAGTTCAACACAACCATAAGTGCCTCTTTAAAATAGCACTGTTGTTAAGTTGCTTGGGACTGCTTAGATTTGGTGGATTGGTCCTGTTTTGGTGAGATTGGGGCCGATGGCACTGAGTGCCCCACAGAAAGGGCTCTGCCGAGTGCCACCTCTGGCACCCGTGCCATAGGAGGGGGAAGGAAAGAAGGAAGAGGAAGTGAATAAAAAGAAAGGAAGGAAATAGGTAAGAGAAGATGAAAAAAGTGGAAAATGAAAAAAAAAAGGGAGGGGAGGAGGGGAAGAGTAGGGGGGGGGGAGATTTGGGAAGAGGTTTGGTTTTTAGAGGTGTGTTTTTTGTTTTTGTTTTATTGGTATTTTTTTTTTTTAATTTGTGTTTTGTTTGTAATTTTTTTGATGTTTTTGTTTGTTTGTTATTAGGTTTGATTTGGTTTTTTTTTGGGTTTTTTTTGTTTTTATGTGTTTTATGTTTGTTTTTTTGTTGGTTTTTGTTTTTATGTATCATTTGTTTTTTTGTTTTTGTTTTGTTTTTTTAAATTTGTTTAATGTTTGTTTTTGTTTTGGTGTTGTGTGTGTTTTTTTTTTTTGAGTTGTTTTTTTGACTAGGGATGGTTAATATTTTATTTGTTAGGTGGGGGTGGTGTTGGAGAGGTTTTGTGTAATTTGGGGGTTAGTTTGATTAGGATTGGTTTATTTTTTTTAACGTTAGGGTACTGTGTTGGAAGGGCAGGAAAGAAAAAGGAAACGATTTGTCGGTTAGGTTATTGGAAAAAAATTTGTTTTTAAAGTGAGTTGCTGTTTGAAGGGTGGTGGGGGATGGTATATTGTTGAAAGTGTGGTGTGGGTTGGGTTTTTTTTTGTGTATGGTTTGTGGGTTTGGTATTTTGTGGTTTTTCGATGTGGTGTTAAGGTTAAAGAAGGGGGTTATTTTTTTAGTAGTTGGGTGAGAAAATTGTTATGAAAAAGTTTGATTGGTTGAGAATTTAGGAGTTGTGTATTTTGTAATTTTTTTTTTTTTTTTGGGGGTTGGAGAGTGTGTTTAGGGGGGGGGGTTTTGGGGTGGTGTTATATGTTTTTTTGGTGGGAAGCGAGTAGAGGGGGGAAGGGGCGGATAGGGGATGTGGAGGGGTTGTGTATTTTAGAAGTTTTGTTTTGGTGGTTTGGGGGGTTTGGGGTTTATATGGATTAATTGTTGGGGGGAGGGAGCAGATGAAGAGGAGGTCCCTCTCGCCCCCCGCCTCCCGCGCCCCCCCCCCACCACCTCAGACCGGAACCCGGCCCCCCGTGCGGCGCGACCCCCCCCAAGACCCCCCACCCATCCCCCCTGCTCAGCACCCCCCCACCCGACCACCCCACGCTACACCCCCCCGACCCACACCCCACCACCCCCCCCCCGGACCCCCCCCCACCCCCCCCCCCGAACCGCACCGGTGCCCCACCACGACCCTCCCGCCCCCCCCAGCATCGCTCCCCTCGCGCCAGAAGCGCCCCGCCCCCCCCCCCCCCAACCCCGACCGTGAACAGCCCCCCCCTCCCCCCCCCCCCCGCCCCCCCCCGCCCCCCCCCCCACCCCAACCCCCAGCCCCCACCCCCGTCCCCTGTTGTTTTTTTATGGTTTTGGGTTTGGTGGGGGGGGGCCACCACTGCTCTAAGTGGTTTACAAAATGACTTTACTTTCTCTAATCTAGTGGGCCACTGATTTCAGCAGGTCCCATGGCCCCCAAACTGTTGATAACCCAACTAGGAGTGAAGGAACCACAATACAAAGAGCGCTGGAACCGGAGCTAAGCCTTATTTCATCCCCCTGTGACACTTTTAGGAAAAACATGAAGGTCTCAGCTCACCACCCCCCCCGCTTCCCTCCACTCGCCTTTCATTGACAAGGCCCTTGTTGCTATTAATTCATTAACTTTCCTAGAAGAACGAAAGAAAAGTTTCCATTTGATGCTTCACAAAGCCAACTTGAACCCAATTGTTGTTACGACCCCATTTGTTCTATAATCCAAAGAGCATGTTTTTGGCACTATTCGGTACAAAAGTAGTGCTAGATTTAGCTCAACATATATGTCTTAGATCTTCTAATCAGTCTAGTCTCAGAGCCCAATATATAGGCTGGTCTCCCAAGAGGGAAACCCAAGTGAAGGGGTGTACAACCGTTACTGTCCTTTCGAAGAAAAAAGACCTCTGTTTCTGGTCAAGGCATTTGGCATCTATTTTGCCACATATCTCCTCAAGTGTAGGTTTACCTGGGAGTTTTTCTTTGTATAAATAGTGGTGTAGGGTAATGAAAAAGGCCACCATTGAGCTGAAAGCACCTCTCTGGTCAACTATCGCTATGGTAATTTCAGGGGCCCTCCAAGTTAAACCTTGTTAATCAACCCACATTGTTTTCATAGAATCTTGTAGCCCCCTCAGAGTAGATTGTAGCATCTACATATAATTAGGTTTCGTACATTGCATTGGGCCGGACATTAATAATACCAATTTGATGAAAGGGTTTTGACATGTCAGTTGGTTGCTATGGTTATCAAATATCAGGATGTAGCAGTGGAACTTTTTACTGTATTGTGTGAGAAGAATTAGAAAAAACACAATGCGTTGCACTTTGAGTAAAGTTTTTGGTGTCAATGGTGTCCACCCTCCCTTCAAAGATTTCACGAGTCACCACAAGTAACCCTCTGTAGATTTGTGAAATGTCTCCAGGTTCAGGGGATTCTACCTGTCATGAGAACTAGTAACAGTTTTAAATCTAAAAAATATAGGTCATTGATTACACTGACTTTATCCCAAATTGGCACTGGATTCCAAACCGGCTCTACCTTGGTACAATCTCTAATAGTGCAGACATATAGATGTTAAAAAACATACTCTCCTCCCCTCATCTAGTGATTTATGCTAGGACTCGTTAGGACTCATGTAGGACCTCATGTAGGACTCATTGTAGAGCCTCTGTAGGACTCATGTAGACCTATCTACCAATCTACGATGGCTGTTTGGTTTAGAATTTAACCAACATTGAGTTGGCGCCTTTTTCTGTCACATTATCTGGGTGTACCGTACTCCAGCTCCTGGCTTACCACAATAGATTTTGATGTGGGAAATGAAGAAGAACATCCTCAGCAATCGTTATAGGAAACAATGGAAGAAAAGAAATAACTTAGTAAAGCTCTGACATTATCTGCAATTGGACAGCTGACAACTGGAGGCATAACTGATACCCCCCTAAAAAAACAACCCACATAGGTAGTGTTTTGCAGATATTGGTCTCTTCGTGTGGGAATGGTCACCTTATGAGCCTTAAAGGACATCTACCACCAGGATAAGTTGAAACCATTACC
This sequence comes from Engystomops pustulosus, assembly GCA_019512145.1. NCBI lineage: Eukaryota > Metazoa > Chordata > Amphibia > Anura > Leptodactylidae > Engystomops > Engystomops pustulosus. The sequence continues at coordinate 5,054,480 of CM033650.1, read as the reverse complement.
GACATCTGTTGTGTGCCCCTCTCTGGCGGACCCTCCGTTTACTTTTAGCTTATTATGCCCCGTTTGTTTTTTTTTTTTACAGAAACGACTTCTAAAAATTATCAATAGTCTGAGGGGCTCCATGTGCTCCAAGGTGCTAATGAGTCTTTGGAGCCCTCAGGACTCATTGGCATAATGTGTAAAGCCTTGTTTTTAAAAACAAGGTAGGCACAGGAAGTTAAAGAACAGTGGGTCCTGACAGAGAGGGGCACACCCGTATGTCAGTGTGCTTGGCTACTTACAATCCTTCATCCTGGTGGTAGATGTTCTTTAAGGCAAGCGTATTGTAGTTCAGTGTATTTAGACCCAATTCACATGACCCACAAAACAGGAATGGGGATAACCCTGTAACCCAGTCACTAAGTTCCCCTATGAGTACAGGAACAGCTACTTTACTCCTAGTCAAATAGCCTCGTCACGCACCACGCAGTTTCCTAAACTGTCTGGAGAGACGCAATCACTTTGGAACACAACCTGGTCTGCCATTGGTTTTTTTCCTCACGGATCAGCTATGGTTTGGTTATCCGCGCCATTTGAAGAATACAGATGGCCTCATTACAGGCCCCCCGGGACGCATTCGTCGACTCCCGACTATTTGTGCAAGGCCAGTTAATTTTTGTCGTACGATGTGCATTTCAGTCATCAAATCGCGCATGGACACTGGTTCGACAACCAATTAACTTCAAAATTGTGTTGCCAAGCATGCACTACATGCATGCACACCGTGAGGAAATGGTGAATCCGTGGACCTGAGCTGGGTACACAGATGCAGAATCTGGGTGCACGCGTAAGTTGAATCGCGGCACATGCACTTTCGGGAATGCCCACGGAGTACCGGTGTACGTCAATGTGGCCCCAATGTCTCATGCAGTTTCCTTCCTGTATCATGGCTACAATATCCTTTTTTTAGTGTCGGGGTTGCAAATTCCCTTCAATTCCATAAAACACAAATGAATTCATCACCATAAGAAACTGTTCTGTTTATTTTTTTTCATTTTATTACTAAAGAGTTACAACATTTAGATTTTTTTCTTGCCCACACCCCCCTCCCTTCATTTCCTACTTCCTTGATTGACAATATCCTGTGGATATGCTCTTCTCTTGTTCCTCTCTGCAACTTTAACAAACCCCAGACCGAACCTATATATATAGTCAACTCGGCTCATGGTCCCGAAACTTTGGAGACCAGAAAAAAGACCATTTATAATTGAAGTCCTGTTACATAGTTTTTGCTTCTCCAGTCATAAGTCATGGGTGGGGGAACTCCTGTTCCTGGTAGTTTTACATGTGCTGAGAGCGATTGGAAACTGTATTCCTTTAGCAATTAAATAACCCCGAAGAAAAATGATGTACTTAGGCGCTATATCCGGAAGATTCACATTTTGCTCTCTTTACTATCGCTGGTAATTCAATACTTCGACTTCTGTTGCTTGATTTGGGGTCGCCGCGGTGAAAACTCCTTCAACTTAACCGGGGAATTTATTCTAGTATTCCGGTATTTTTCTTTGACAACTCGGGTTCATAGGTCATTTAACTGTGGTGGCTTCCGTTATCCAACCTACTCTTCCATATCTATTCTCCTTTGACCTATTCTAAAGGTTCTCATTCCTTTCATCACAGTTTGACTTCTCAGTTTGGCGCTTTCATTGAGGGAAGGTCTTCTACTTGGTTCTTCCAGACTTGCGCAGTCCTGGCTTCATTTCTCTATCTTGGTTTTTGTTCATGTTGTCGGCACTTGGGGAATGCCGAAACTTTGACTTTAGGCTGCAATCTACCATATTGCCTTTCTTTTGGCCGCCATTCTCCTCCATCCTGCTTAGCCAATTGTTTATGATCCATGCTACCTGTGGCACCAGATGCGCTACCCGTGCTAGCCGACATCTGTTTCGAGTGATCGAGAGCCGCGTGCAGCGGAATGTCGCTTGAGCGCGTTAGTTCCGTTTTGCAATTTTTGCGTTCCGGCCTAAAAGCATTCGAGTGTTGTAAACTGTCGTCCCTGTTTAAATTGGTCTACCTTAAAATGTCCGGCAGTTCGCCTGAGCTAGTCCGTTATTGTCGACCTGTAAGTGTGGTTGCCCATTTACCCCTTGTGTCCTATATCCCGCTACATCCTTTTTTCTGTGATCGCTGAGCAGATTTTTCTCTTTGGGCTATTAATCTTCCCTGTTTGAATTTTTTGATTCCTCGGTATCTCACGTTTCGCGTTTCTGTCGCCACTGTTTTTGTTTTGTGGATTCTAAATTTTTCCCTTCTCTTGAGTTTTATTTTCCTATTTCCATTCGCCTCCTCCCCCCTCCCTTTCAGCAGATCTGTATCTTATTTTGAGCTTGTCCTTATTTTTTTTTTCTGTCGTCATGCATTTGAACCCTTTTTACACGCTTGAATTATAGAAAAATGTTGCACACGAGAAGTACATGGTTAGGACAGTATATTCCACCTGTTCACGATTTGCTCAGACACCAGGGGGGATATTTATCATCCTGGCGCTCTTGCGCCGCGTATGATCGCCTCGCCACTGCGAATTCGTTTCAGCCGATACATCAAAGGCTTCTGCTGGCGTAGAAAAAAGAACGCAGCCGGCAATTTCACTATGAAAAGTCGCGCAACAGCGATTGCGAGGGCGGCGGGACAGTAACGCCCCACGCCGGCCCACTCCCGTCCGGCCCCCCCCGCCGCTGGCCGCGCCCCCCCTTCAGCCCCTTCACCCCCACTGGCGTGAAGTGGCGGATTGGGCAAATAATCGCAAAAGAGCTAGCAATAAGCTAGCATTTGCGATTATTCTCAGGCCTCTGCGCCACTGGCGGTGGCAGAGTCCTGATAAATATGCCCCCAGATCTCCAAATTAGTTTTTAATATTTTTATATTGGTTAGTACCCGCTTTGTAATGCAAGCCTTCTTCACTGGCAGCTTTAAAATAGATTCTTCCACTGTTCAAATGTATCCAGCCACCAGCCGTTCAATTAGTTAAACGGGTTAATAACATCCACCATCTGTCAATGGTGTTAAGGTTATTCTCTCTCTCTCTGGCATTCCATTCATTTCATTAATCTGCCATATCTCTAATTCTTAATTGATGTATTTTAAAAAATGACCTGCTGAAGATCATTTCTCAAAATGTAGTCATGGTCGCTTAGAAACAGGACTTTGTCCTTGGATACGACCACCTCTGCTGGAGTGATGTGTAAAGATACAAGATTTTTGGATATAAAATGTCTGGATACCCATGTCCTACAGCCGTCCTGTGGTAATGATGCCTGAGTCCAGTAATCAGGCAGTACTGATAGTGCATGTCTGGCCACTGCTGCCAAATGTGAGGTGGTCATATCCAAGGAAAGCTATCTCATTTCTAAGGGACAACATGGCTACATTTATTGAAATTATCTTCACACAGGAACTTTTTTTAATAACATCTCATTGAAGAAATGTTTTATATGACAGATTATCATTACATGTGAACTGCCCAGATGGGAAAACCCTTTAATATCGCTAGGTACTCACTTTATTTAGTTACTCCCGGCTGCCCTGCTTTTTTGGCGGTTGATGTTATATGTAGCGCCTTATCAGTATAACGCCGATCAATGAAGTCTTCATGTAATGTTAATGTAGAGGTCTGCTACCCGATTGACTGGTGATTGCTTTCGTGGCTCTGTTTCAGCGCTGAATTTCATCCGGAATCCAGGCAATGCTCAGATAATCTTTACCAGCAGAGGTCTCACTGGCCTTGCTGGTGTTGGGGGGCAGGCGATCGGAGGATAGATCTTCACGCACCGGCGTTCGGCATTCAGCACGGTGGTAATGGTCTGACTGGTAGGCACACCACCAGGTGCAGGTGTCGCAGGAATCGTGTGTCAGTTCATGGATCAAGGACCACTCTGAAAGCACTAGCACTCTAGCACTAGAGAGATGCGGAGGCTGCAGAGAATGTGTCCTCACAGCATTGCCGGAAGTACTGCAGCAACCTCTAGGTTTGGTTTTTCATCCTGTATCATACCATTAGGCTTCCTGAAACTCATACTTGGTTGTAAGGAGGCTGTTTTACAAGGTAGCTAAAGAGGTGTGGTTTTATCCCATCCTGGAAAACTTATTTGCATATTTTCTCCCAGAATCCCCCAGCGGAGCATCAATGGCTATAAGTCTCCATACACCTACAAGGAGGCCTCAACTGGCAAAGTCTTTGTAAGAGACCTCTTACTTCCTGAACCTATGAGTCACATCTGTCAGTGACTCTTTGTGATTGGCTTATTGTGAAAGAGGCAATAAAAAAAAGAATTACCAAAGGGAGGACTTCTAAAAATGTCTTGTACTCTCATTATTAACCCCATTTTTATATTTTCATAGTTTATTTTTTATTTTTTAATCAGGGAACTGATGTTATCCCCTGCTGTGCACGGTTCTGCGGATCCCAGCCAGTTCGAACTCCGGATCAGTTCAACCCAAATCACTTTCTTGACGACGTCCGGAGCTTCAAGAAAGTGACGCGTTCATGCCATTCTCTACAGGTAAAAGAAACCAGAGACTGTTACAAGTTTTACTCTGACAAAGAATAACATGTGATGTTTACCTTAAGTATAATACTGAAATTACATATATTGGGGTATGACATGTGTTCCTAATAGGAATTTATCATTTACTATCTTCTACTGTCTTCTACAGCCTGAAGTAGGTCCCCCACAATGCCCACTACTTAGTCCTATTTTCTAAGATTCCACCTGAAAACCCGTCTGATAACCCAAACAAAGTCATACCTGTTCCCAAGAGGATCATAAAGGGCATTAACACTAAAATTATCGTCATTTCATAAGCAATATGATCCTAAGCATGGGTGTTGTATGAGTGAAATTACAGGCTGTAGAAGACAAGAGAAAATTCTAGTTTTTAGCTCTTAATTAGTTAAATCCAATAGTTATACAAATCTAGTACAGGCAGGTCCCCAGGTTACATACAAGATAGGGTCCTGTAGTTCCTTCTTAAGTTGAGTTTTATGTAAGTCGGAACCGTATACTTTATTATTGTAAACCCAGTCAAAATTTTTTGGTCCTGTGACATGGATTTTAAAAATGTTGGATTGTATAAGAACCAGGATTAACAAAAATCTTAATACAGCCCATTGATAACTGTTACAGCTGATTATTGTAGCCTAGGACTAAAGTACAGTAACTTACCAAATCCAGAGGTCCGTTTGTACTAGGGGTTGTATGTAAGTCAGGTGTTCTTATGTAGGGGACCGCCTGTAATATGTTATAGAATGTATAGTTTGTTTTCTATACAAGACCTTTTTTCTAAATAGATCAAACACCTGCAGCATATTCTTCCAAGACCTATAACTTTTTTGTAAATTATTTTAGCATTTATATAATTGTACGCTCAGTGCAAAATAATAGAATTTTTACCCTAGTTCTTTTTTACTTTGTTATACCGATGTAATGCTGTTGATAGGGAACATAAACTAAAGGAAAAGGTAGGGAAACCAGATGGTCTGCATTATATGTAAACCCACCCCGCTACCTACTTGCATTCTACCTGATGGTAGATGACAACTGGATAAGGTTACCTTACTGCACCATACTGAAACACAGAGACAACAAGGAGGAATGTAGCACAAAATTGGATGAACATAGATGACGTCGGACAATAAAAGAGTCAATGGAAGTAAGGAGGCGAGCAAAGATCACAAAATCCAATAATAAGCAATACAGAATATGCTAGCAAGCCGGCCGGCGGGAATAGGATGTTCCAGCCGGCGGCGCGTGATCCGGCCGTCATGCAGGGGGATGTCTTTTGGCTGGCGCGAGCATGTGCCCGTGGGCGGACAATAGCATGGGCGGGTGTGAAGCATGGGCAGACGGGCATTCAGGAGCATGGGCAGGGGCGGGAGCACGTATGCCACCCCCTCTCCAGCAGGTGGTGCGCCGCCTGAGCGAGGTTGCCCTCCGTGCATCGCAGCCCAGAACTTAATCAGCAGGAGACAGATGAGTGCGGTAACACCCAGGCGATAGGTGATGTTCACATGCACATACACAATGCAAAATAAATACAAAATCAGTCGCCACTTTCATTGTCTGCCATACTTTATGTAAGGTTATGACGCTGAAGTCTGAATGGGTATTGTTAGTTTTTTATTACTTTACTGTCAGTAAAACACTGACAGGTCATACATTTGGCAATGAGCAAGAAACATTGTGGCCAAAAAATGCCAATAATTGCAATGTCTGGATGCTGATGAATGGCAGTGTGGCCCTCTCTGTTTAAAACACACTTAGATGCCAATATCAATAACCACAGCATCTGGGAGGTTAACATCCCAGATCTAAATTCTCAGATTGTCTTTTAGAACAGTTGGGCTATGATAACATCACTAAGTACTAAAACTCTTACTAATATCATCACAGCAGAATGGTAGAGCCCGACGCATTGTTTGCCTCAAAATGGTATATGACTTGTTACCGGCTAAGAAGCCTCGTCCTATTTGGGTTATCCCTTCGTTTGCTTCATTTTCCCAGTGGCTTCGATTGAGTGAACAACTGTTTTGTACTTTGGTTAATGGTCTTGTTACATGATGGGACACAGGATTCACTTGTTGGCTGAAGCTTTGAGCCTGGCATCGTGCCTAGAGAACAGAGGCAGAAGACATGTGTTTTTCTAATGAATCACTGCATAAAGGTGAATGGATGTATTAATCCAAAGTTCAGTACATGAGGGCACTCACCAATATTACACCGAAAGTTACCACAAACTGGTATCACACAACAACCTTGTGCACCAATCAGCTCGGTCTTGTCAGGCCCCATCAGATCTACAGATAAGAGATACTTTCAGCTCAATTCCGGCCAGAGATGATGATCCTGAACAGAGAATGTCCATCAATTTTGTCAAGGATGTTGATTTCTATAAAAATTGTAAATACAGAGAAATTGGGGGGTACCGTACAATCAGATATCAAACTATAAACACAGAGAAATTGGGGTTACCGGACAATCAGATACCTACAGAGAGAGATACTTTCAGCTCAATTCCAGCCAAGAGTGATGATCCTGAACAGAGAATTTCCATCAATTTGTGTCAAGGTTGATTTCTATAAATTGGGTAACATGCCGTAATTCTCAACACAACCCAAAATGGTGGCAACAAATCTCTCAAACCTTACACTTCCTATTCTTATCCAGTCACCTCACCACCATTCATTGCAGCGTATTTCGCGCCAAGAGAATAGAAAACAGGACATATTGGAACAAGATTTTCATAAGTGTCTCAAATAGTCCAAAATTACATGAGAGTCTTAAACTGTGCCAGATTTCTATAAAGTGTCAGATGCTGAATGTTAAATTGGGCGGGTATAATAGACTGCCTAGTCCTAGTGCCCACCTCTTAATTTATGCCAAAAATTTTGCCAAATTTGGTGTTCAGGTTAGATCTGGCTAAATTTAGGCAAGACAACTTCACCGGTCGGCACTTTATGAAGGCAACAATTCTTAAAAGTAATTGAAATGTCTAGAAACTGTCCAAAAACCTTGTTATATGGTGGTAGGAGTTTTGGAGCATGCTTACCTTTGGTTCTCTCAATATATATAGATTACTTCTTTGGGTTTTTATACTAGACCACTACGATGATTTATGGATTTATTAAGACATCAACATTTTTTTGTTTGTTTCGTTTCACTGATTTTGAGTTATTTATCAAAAAGGTGCAGGAATACGGATGAATTTTGCCAAACAATCTTTTACATCTACAGAAAATTAAATAAAATGGTAATGTCACCCTTCACACTATCAAACTAATGTTATATCGGGGCAGGGTTAAGGGTTTCAGAGGTTAATAAATGTACGTGACTGGTGGTAATATCTTAAAGGACATCGACGAGCAGGATGAAAGAACGCTTGTAATTGAAGCAATGTATTATATATGTCAAATTAATTACATTAAATTTGAGCCCAGATGGAAAACCCTTTAATATCGCTAGGTAGCTCACTTTTTTAGTTACTCACTACTCGCCTGCCCGCTGCCCCTGTTTTTTGGCGTTGATGTTATATGATGCGCCTTATCAGTATAAACGCCGATCATATGTCCTTCATGTAATGTTAATGTAAAGAGGTCTTCATACCCGATTGCTTACGATTTGCTTTGGGTGGTGCTGTTTCAGCAGGCTGAATTTCATCCGGAACAGGCAATGCTCAAATAATCTTTACCGCAAGAGTCTCACTGGCCCTTCTGGTGTTGGGGGGCAGCGTCGAGGATAGATCTTCACGCACCGGTCTTTCGCAATTCTACACTGGTGGCAAATGGTCTGCTGGTACTCCAGGTGCAGGTGTCGCAGGATATGTGTGTGTTCATAGGATCAAGGTCCACTCTGAAAGCACGAGGCCTCTAAGCCTAGATGCGGAGGCTGCAGAGAAATGTCCTCACGCATTGCCGGAAGTACTGACTGCAGCAACCTCTAGGTTTGGTTGTTCATCCTGTATCATACCATTATGCTTCCTGAAACTCATACTTGGTTGTAAGGAGGCTGTGTTCAAGGTAGCTAAAAGAGTGTGGTTTTATCCCATCCTGGAAACTTATTTGCATATTTTCCCCAGAATCCCCAGGGAGCATCAATGCTATAAGTCCCATACACCTACAGGAGGCCCCAACTGGCAAGTCTTTGTAAGGAGACCTTAACTTCCTGAACCTATGGTCACATCTGTCAGTGACTCTTTGTGATTGGCTTATTGTGAAAAGGCAATAAAAAAAAACGAATTACCAAAGGGAAGGACTTCTAAAAAATGTCTTGTACTCTCATTATTACATTAACCCCATTTTTATATTTTCATAGTTTATTTTTTTATTTTTTTACAGGGACTGATGTCTATCCCCTGCTGTGCACGGTTCTGCTGGTATCCCAGCCAGTTCAGAACTCCGGATCAGTTCAAACACCCAAATCACTTTCTTGACGAGTCCGAGGCTTCAGAAAAGTGACGCGTTCATGCCATTCTCTACAGGGTAAAGAAAACCAGAGACTGTTACAATTTTACCTGACAAAGAATAAATGTGATTTATACCCTAAGTATAATACTGAAATTTACATATATCTGGGGTATAAATGTGTTCCTAATAGAATTTATCATTTACTATCTTCTACTGTCTTCTACAAGCCTGAAGTATGTTCCCAGCAATGCCCACACTTAGTCCTATTTTCTAGATATCCACCTGAAAACCCGTCTGATAACCCAAACAAAGTCATACCTGTTCCCAAGGATATAAAGGGCATTAAACACTAAAATTATCGTACATTTCATAACATTTGATCCTAGCATGGGTGTTGTATGAGTGAAATTACGGCTGTAGACGACAAGAAAAAATTCTAGTTTTTAGCTCTTAATTAGTTAAATATCACCAATAGTTATACAATCTAGTACGGCAGTCCCCAGGTTCATACAAGATAGGTCCTGTAGGTTCCGTTCTTAGTTGAGTTTTGTATGTAAGTCGGAACCTATACTTTATTATTGTAAACCCCGTCAAATTTGTTTTGGTCTCTGTGACAATGGGATTTTAAAATGTTGGATTGTTATAAAGAACCAGGATTACCTAAAAATCTTAATTACAGCCCATTGATAACTGTGTACAGCGATTCTTGTACCTAGACTAAAGTACAGTACTTACCAAATCCAGAGGTCCGTTTGTAACTAGGGGTTGTATGTAAGTCGGTGTTCTTATGTAGGGGACCGCCTGTATATGTTATAGAATGTATATTTTGTTTTCTATACAGACCTTTTTTCTAAATAGATCAAACACCTGCAGCATATTCTTCCAAGACCTATAACTTTTTTGTAAATATTTTAGCATTTATCATAATTGTTACGCTCATTGCAAAATAATAGAATTTTACCTATGTTCCTTTTTTACTTTGTTATAAAAACCGATGTAATGCTGTTGATAGGGAACATAAACACTAAAGAAAAGGTACGGGAAACCAGATGGTCTGCATTATATGTAAACCCCCCCCAGCTACCTACTTGCTGATTTCTAACCCTGGATGGTAATGACAACTGATAAAGGTTACCTTACTGCACCATACTGAAACACAGAGACAAAACCAGGAGGAATGTAGCACAAAATTGGATGAACATATATTGACAGTCGAGATCTAAAAGAGTCAAATGGAAGTAGGAGGCGAGCAAAGATCCAAAAATCCAATATAAGCAATACAGAATATGCTAGCAAGCCGGCCGGGGGAATAGGGATGTTCCAGCCGGCGGGCAGTGATCCGGCCGTCATGCAGGGGGATGTCTTTTTTGGCTGGCGCGAGCATGTGCACGTGGCGGACAATAGCATGGGCGGGTGTGAAGCATGGGCAGACGGGCATTTTTCAGAGCTGGGCGGGGCACTATCATGCCACCCCCTCTCCAGCAGGTGGTGCGCCCGCCTGAGGCGAGTTGCGCTCCTGCATCTGCAGCCCAGAACTTAATCAGCAGGAGACAGATGAGTGCGGTAACACCCAGGCGATGGTTGATTTTCACTGCACAATCACAATGCAAAATAAATACAAAAACAGTCGCCACTTTTCATTGTCTGCCATACTTTATGTAAGGTTATGACGCTGAGTCTGAATGGGTATTGTTAGTTTTTTATTACTTTACTGTCAGTAAAACTGACAGGTCATACATTTGGCAATGAGGCAAGAAACATTGTGGCCAAAAAATGCCATATAATTGCAATGTCTGGATGCTGATGAATGGCATGGTGTCCCTCTCTGTTTAAAACCACTTAGATGCCAATATCAATAACCACAGCATCTGGGAGGTTAACATCCCAGATCTAAATTCTCAGATTGTCTTTTAGAACCAGTTGGGCTTGATAACTAATCACTAAGTACTAAACTCTTACTAATATACTCACAGCAGAATGGTAGAGCCCGACGCATTGTTTGCCTCAAATTGGTATATGACTTGTTAGCACCCCGTGCTAAGAAGCCTCGTCCTATTTGGGTTATCCCTTCTTATTTGCTTCATTTTCCCAGTGGCTTCGATTGATTGAACAACTGTTTTGTACTTTGGTTAATGGCCTTGTTAACACATGATGGGAACACAGGATTCACTTGTTGGCTTGAAGCTTGAGCCTGGCATCGTGCAGCAGAACAGAGGCAGAAGACATGTTTTTTTCTAATGAATCACTGCATAAAGGTGAATGGATTAATTATCCAAAGTTCGTAATGAGGGCACTCACCAATATTACAACCGAAAGGTACACACAGAACTGGTATACAACACACAACCAAAGTGACAACCAATCCGCTCAGGTCCTTGTCAGGTCCCATCAGATCTACAGAGTAAGAGATACTTTCAGCTCAATTCCGGCCAGAGATGATGATCCTGAACAGAGAATGTCCTCAATTTTGTCAAGGATGTTGATTTCTATAAAAATTGTAAACACGAGAAATTGGGGGTACCGTACAATCAGATATCAAACTATAAAATACAGAGAAATTGGGGGTTCCAGACAATCAGATTCCTACAGAGTAAAGATCTTTCAGCTCAATTCCAGCCAAGAGATGATATCCGGAACAGAGAATTTCCATCAATTTTTGTCAAGGATTGATTTCTATAAAAATTGGTAACAAGCCGTAATTCTCCACACCCCAAATGTGGCAACAATATCTCAACCTTACACTTCCTAATTCTTATCCAGTCAACCTCACAACACACATTCATTGCAGCGTATTCGGCCAAGATGAATAGAAAACAGGACATATTGGAACAGATTTTCATAAGTGTCTCAAAATAGTCCAAATTACATGGAGAGTCTTAAACTGTGCCAGATTTCTTAATAAAGTGTCAGATGCTGAATGTTAAATTGGCGGGTAATAAAGACTTGCCTAGTCCTAGTGCCACCTCTTAATTTATGCCAAAATTTTTCCAATTTTGGTGTTCAGGTTAGATCTTGGCTAAATTAGAGGCAAGACAACTTCACCGGTCGGCACTTATGAAGGCAACAATTCTTAAAGTAATTGAAATGTCTAGAAAACTGTCCAAAAACCTTGATAATGGTGTGATTTTGGAGCATGCTACCTACCTTGGTTCTCCTCTCAATATATATAGATGTACTTCTTTGGGTTTTTTTATACTAGACCACTACGATGGATTTAATGGATTTATTAATAGGCATCAACATTTTTTTGTTGTTTCGTTTCACTGATTTTTGAGTTTATTATCAAAAAGGTGGCAGGAATCGGATGAATTTTGCCAAACAATCTGTTTACATCTACAGAAAATTAAATAAAATGGAATGTCACCCTTCACACTATCAAACTAATGTTATATCGGGGCAGGGTTAAGGGTTTCAGAGTTAATAATGTACGTGACTGGTGGTAATATCTTAAGGACATCGACAGCAGGATGAAAGACTGTATGCAAATGAGCCTGAGGGCTCTCAGGCTCCGTTACCTCCCATGGAGCTGAAACCACCCCTAGGCTCATTTGCATACAGTCCTTCTTCCATCCTGCTGGTAGATGCCCTTTAAGTTGTGCCCTGACGAAGAAACAGTTTCTTTTTTTCTTCTGCGATTTCAGGAAAGCGGATTTGCCTGGAGAAGTCCGCCCGGATGGAGCTTTTTCTTTTCCTCACGACCATCCTCCAGAATTTCACACTCACCTCAGAGACGCAGTTCAAAGAATCGATATTGCTCCCGATGAACTGGATTTGCAAATGTTCCTATAGAATACAAGATTCATTCATTCCTCGTATGGCATAAGCGAAGAAGAAACCATCAATAGTGCAATCGATTTCTGTACATTGGAAAATTTTCTGATTTTGCTTTGTAGTAGCAATGTGTGATTGTCAATAAACTTTCTTCAAAATTACATATTTTTTAAGTGTCTCTTTTTAAGGACATCTGCACCAGATGAAGATTGTAAACCGAGCACACTGACATACTGGTGGGCACCCCCTCTGTCAGGATCTGCTCTTTTTAAGCTTTTAATTGTCTTTGTTTTTTACAAAAAGGCTTTGAAAATTATGCAAACGAGTCGGAGGGGCTCCCGGCTCCTAGGTGTTAACTGGAACCCCTCATAATTTTTAAAGCTGTTTTTTGAAAATAAGTTTAAAACCACAGCAGATCTCTGGCAGAGGGGCACACCATGTATGTCAGTGTGCTTAGACTTACAATACTTGAACAAATACCAGACTCATTGTCATTGGCTCTGTTTTAGAAAATCTATGGGGGTCGTTTTCTTTAGTCCGAACATTGTGTGTGTCTTTCCTTGTTTTTTTTTTTAAGGTTTTGGACTTGTTTTATTTATCTTAGAGGTATTTTATAAGGCAAATGAGTCTACTTGGGGTTTTTGCGACTTTTTGTTAAAAAATGACACAAAAGTCTCAAACTGTTCTGTAACTTCTTCTTTATATTTTTTCCTATGCCCGGTTCATGACGGGAGTTTATTTGCGACATTTTAAACTTCGGAAAACTAAACTAAAGGGAAAACTTTAAAGAAGTTACAGAAAAGTTTGAGACTTTTCTGTGACTTTTTAATATAATGGGGCAAATTTACTTAACCCGGCCCATTCCCGCGATCCAGCGGTGCGCGTTCTCTGCTCTGGATTCGGGTCCGCCAGGATTATGAAGTTATTTTCCTCCGCCGTCCACCAGGTGCGCTGCTGCGCTGAAAGTCATTTCATCGCGCCGGAATGCACTACCTCGGACCAGGTGAACGGTAAGCGCTCCCCAAGACACTTTTTCGGTTTTTAAATGCGGCGTTTTTTTCCGAATACGTCGGGTTTTTTTCGTCGCCACGCCCCCCGATTTCCGTCGCGCGCATGCCGGTGCCGATGCGCACAATCCGATGCGTGCGCCAACAATCCCGGGCAATTCAGTTACAATCGCGCAAATTCGGAAATATTTCGGTAACACGATCGGGAAAACGCGAATCGGCCTTAGTAAATGACCCCCATGTCTCAAAACCCCCATAGACTCTTTGCTTGATATATCAACCTCTAAGACAATCAAACAAGTCCAAACCCCCCCCAAACAGAAAAGACAGGCCACATGTCCCAACTAAAGATAAATGACCCATAGTGTACTTATCAACCATCCAAGAATGTGTGGAATACTCTCGAAGGAAGGGTAAGATCATCCAGACTCCTAGAAGAGATGGCAAATCCCCCGGTTATCCTACTTCCGATCTTGTACTTAACATCTATTTTTAGAGCACCGCCAGCCTTGGTTTTATAATCTTTGGGGGGCATTTGGTCGATTTTGTCCATATTGCCAGGGATTGGGTCTGTATACAGTTTCCCTTTCTCCCATACGGGGTTTGAAGGAAGTGGGTAGAGAATGGACTATAAAATAACTCCTAAATTAGATCCTATATAAATGGGTGACAAAATATTTAACATCATAGAAGATTTTATATAAATGGGGGAAATTGGTGCAAACTTAAGCACTTTTGACCAAAGTACCTAAAGGCAACAGAGGTTTGCCTTTAATTGTAAATGTCCCCTAGAAACCAACACATATTCTCATACCCTAACATTCACAGGTTCTATTTGTACAAGCTCAACCTACAATATCTGTTGTCTTTAGCACAAAGTGCATAATTAGCATTATATAAAAGCCAGGTGAAACAACGGGCACTATCAAGCCTGTGCAAAGCTTTTGGCAGGGAACCATATTGACTCTACAATGAATGGATGATCCCCTGCCACCAATGGCCTGGTTTGTAGAAAATATATCATTATATATCCCAGGAAGCAACCTCTCATAATGTTCAGTATTTAGACCAAGATACCATTTGTTAACATCAAACTGAAGGTCCAGTAGAGAAAAGCACGATCGACCCCTGGGGTATGAAGGATGGCTCTGTCCTGGTTTGAATCCGTGGTCCTCGTTCTCATCCTTTATATCTTCATCTACTCCACATGGATTCCATATACAGACGACGTAACCTACCCCGGGAACCAACACCTTTACCTATCGTTGGGAATGTCCTGCACATTAAGAGAGGGGAGAATGTCAAATCCTGATGGGTAAGTTGAGAGGAAAATCTAAAGATGACTAAAAAAAAACGAAGCAGTTTCCGAGAAGAAACCACTCAATTGTGCCGCTATTCTCATACTGGGATCATTCGTACTATTGGTGTTCTTCTCCAAAATTCATCCACCTCTTGCATTCTGTTCTCTAGAGAATGATTCCCCAAACTACTACATTGTATACATAAAACTACATGAATACTTAATGTTTTTATATAGGAGCCTTGTACTATAACTTGCAATCATCTTTTACATTAGCCTTTGCTGTAAAGACTGGGCAGAATTGACGCGCTTTTAGTCCCTGTTTTTGTCCACCCTCTGAAAACCTTTAGTTATTTCTTAATTCCTCACCCAGTGTAGGGATAAAGCATTAACTTGCAAGAGTACATCCACCACCAGGATGCAGGGTGGTAAATTTGCATCATTTAAAGCTTTTTTTGTATTGTCCGTGTGCTTGGTTTAACATCCTGCATCCTGGTGTTAGATGTAAACTAGAGTCATAGACAGAGGATTGGGTACTTCTTATAGGACATCTACCACCAGGATGAGGATTTAAACCAAACCAAACTGACATACTGGTGTGTGCCCCGTCTGGCAGGACTGTTTTTCTTTTAGCTTCTTAAGCCCTTAAGAAAAAGGCTTTAAAATTTCCTTTTTATCATTACTTTTATTGAATTCACCAGTGTAGGATGAATAAACAGCAGGTTGCATATTATTGGTAACAGGTATCCCCTTAGCGTAGGATTTGTGATCGTAGGATTTGTAGGATCGTAGGATTTGTGATACCGCTCCTCTCCAAATTGTACGTCATTATCCATGCATGAATACGGTGTCTGATCTAAGAGTCCTTGATTGGGACACTCTACCCAACTTACAACAGAGAGAGAGAAGGAACAAAAACCAACTCAAGAATAAGCAAGTGGTAGTATGATTTATCACATGTCCTTGAGAATATCTAAGGGAGAATAGGGGGTGGGGTAAGAAGAGGGAAAGAAGGGGAGCTATCTAAGGGAGAATAGGGGGTGGCATAAGAAGAGGAAAAGAAGGGGGGCTATCTAAGGGAGAATAGGGTGTGTGGGTAAGAAGATGGGAAGAAGTGGAGGGCTATCTAAGGGAGATAGGGGGTGGGGGTACGAAGAGGAAAGAAGGGAGGGTATTAAGGGAGATAGGGGGTGGGGGTAAGAAGAGGGAAAGAGGGAGGAAGGGGAGTGTTTAGTTTGCGGGGGGCTACTAAGGGAGAATAGGGGGTGGGCTAAACGAAAAAGGGGTATCAGGAGAGTGGCTTGGTGGAGTGTCTGGTTCTGTCGGAGTCCTACGTGTCACCAGATTATCAGCCCTGTTACTACAGTTATGCAAACAAAGCTATGCAGGGAGTTTCCGAACAACCGTGGCCCACTCTTTAAAGTGTTGTTCAGTTGTTATATGGGTATCTGCCGTAAATTATTTCATCTCTTGTAGTGATAGGAATTCGGAGAACAAGTCAGAGCTCGGGGTATCCCTTTCATCTTAATTTTTTTTACATGTTGACTGCCACTTGTTTGCTACAAACTATCATGGTCGGTGTGAATATGGGTCGTCCCTCCTGCAGATCTAGGAGGGTTGTAGATGGCCATAAATTGGCATCTCTTTCTTTGAAACCTTGACTTCTCTCTCTTTAAATAGGGTGGAACCCAGTTATTATAGGATCCTTGGTGGACACTGGGATTGGCAGCCCTATGGAACCCAGAAAATATCTTCCATAATCGTCTTAACATCTTTCAGCATAGGAGACCACAACAACTAACCATTGGGTTACCGAAAGTAACCAAAAGATAACTTAAACAATACATATCAATATTAGTTATGGACCAATAAAGGAAATCCCTCTCTTGGTCAGCCCCAGCCAGATGATAGGGTGCATGTGCATAGTAAGTTTACTGTAGTCAAGACAAAGTGCAGGCTCTGAGCTATCCCAAGACCCTTGTTCCACCTACTTGCTCACACTATGGTAAATAAGGTGACAAATGGACTCCTGCCCATTCTGAGTAAGTGCTGAGAAGACAGATAGAAGAACAGACCAAGCAAGTCATGAATACTGTGTCAAAACTAAGATGGCAGCAAAGTACAAATTGTAACACCAAAGGTAGTCAAAACACTGCAAAGATCGAATGCCAGCAATAGCACCCAATAGTGCAACATCTATACCACTAGATCTTCTCTTCTCTGCAACCCAAGGTTTGCCCCCCGCTTACCATATATTCCAACACTCTCAGTATGTAATGTACAAGATGTAATGTATGGTTGTAAGTTTTCGCTTTGCTTGTGTTTTCAGTTAAAGAAATATGGCTTCTGTATCACCGTGTATTTTGGACACTATCCAACAGTTGTCCTGTGCGGTTACGACACCGTCAAAGAGCCTAATTGACGAGCCGACGACTTTGGTGGTCGTGGAAGGCTTCCGACTATTGACACATTTGTGAAATCACATGGTGAGTATTCTGTGTATGTACATATGGTACATGCAGTGTACAGAGGTTCGAGGTTCATGGTATATTAACCATAGACATCTAAACCATTTTTTGTTACAGGGATAGTTTTCAGCAACGGGAAAGATGGAAGATCTCGCAGATTTTCCCTTACAATTCCTAAGAAATTTTGGCAATGGAAGAAAACCATTGAAGAAAGGTCCCAAGGAGGCCAATTCCTTACGGCAGAGTTCAGAATGCAAACATATGACATAATCGCATTAATGATACATTTAAATACATATAGACAGTGGGGGGGTTGTTTACAGCAGTCAGCAAGTCATTCTTTCCCCGGGAACCATAGCAATTATGCAAATTTGCAAAACAAATAGAGGTTATTTTTGGACTGCAAGTGAATGTGAATTGTATTATTGTAGCTACATTTATACTAAATGCACATCTAACAGAACCCAAAGTTATGTTAGATTAGAGAGATCGAGTATACTGCACGGGGGAGTTATTAGCATACTCGGACCTGCTTTCGTTACTCGACTATTTCCCCTGCTGCGATCGAGCCTTAAATTAATTGAGAACAGTGTTTTTAATTATTTAATAAAATATTCCATATTTTCCTGAATATTTTGCTTGTTAGAAAGAACACATTGAAATAACAGAACACATCCTTCACTTTCCAGGTGGCACGTGTTGTCCTCCCGTAGGGTTCGTAAGATGTTCGGACTCTGGAATGAGCATAATTTGTTCTTTCAATGTGTTCTGCACTTAAATGCTCCTGTGTTCACCTGTTTTTATTAATGTTTAAATAATATTCTATGGTTCTTTTCAGCATTGCACGTGTTGGTGCGTGTTCTTCCGATAGGTTCGGAGATTACACCGCACATCTGCAAAGGTGAGGAATAGTGTTTATTTCAATGTGTGTCTAAACAAGCAAACAATCAGGAACTCTGGGAATATGTCCTTAAGCAACTGTTGTTTAACCTTTTATACTGTTTCCTGTTGTAGGCAAAAAAATTCTCGGGTCTCCCATGACTTCAATGGGTCTCGTTATTCGAGAGACGGCACTCCGAGCATGTGAAAAGTTGTCTCTAGAGCTGAGCGGTATACTCGTCGAGCTTGATGCTCATTCGAGTATTAGAAAAAGGTACTCGAACACGGCTCGTCAGCTCGGAGACTAGTAATTTCCCCTGCTCGGATCGAGCATTTAATTAAAAAAACCGTGAGAACATGAAGAATAAATAAACAGTGAACAACAGTGAACACACAGGATCATTTAAGTGAAAAAGACAGTGAAGACACAAGTGACGCATAGATTTACAAATGTTCGGCACATCTTCTTCTTGTCGGAAGAACTCGCGGAACGGCCGCATGGGAGACATCAAGCAGCACGGGGGAGACCACATTCGGGCAGGCGGTGAACATCATGTAGCACGGGGGAGACATCGGGCAGCACTGGGAGACATCGGGCAGCCACGGGGGGAGACAATCGTGCAGCAGCGGGGAGACATCGTGCAGCACGGGGGAGACCTCGTGCAGCCCGGGGAGACTTCAGTGGAATAGAAGGATCGGATCCCGGGACGCGTCATCACCCGACAAGTATCAGATTTGCCGAACATCTGTAATCGATTCTTCACTGTTTTTTTCACTTAATGATCTGTGGTCACTGTTTTTTATTCTATTCTTCACTGTTCTTCCCATCGATAACTTGTCGGGAGATAATTACTCGCGGAACAGTGAGAATCATTCGCATATGTTGCTACATCTGATCACTTCTCAGAAACTTTCTTTTTT
Source organism: Engystomops pustulosus (assembly GCA_019512145.1). Classification (NCBI taxonomy): domain Eukaryota; kingdom Metazoa; phylum Chordata; class Amphibia; order Anura; family Leptodactylidae; genus Engystomops; species Engystomops pustulosus. Next base: position 5,035,196 of record CM033650.1, on the reverse strand, counting down.
TCATTAAATACCCTATTTATTCCGAACCATTGTCCCTTTTGTTGAAAATGCCTCGGGTCTCCCTTGCCTTCATGGGGCTCGTTATTCGAGACGAGCACTCGAGCAATCAGAAAGTTCGTCTCAAATACGAGCACGTCAGCATTTTTAGAGTGCTCGCGCAATCTCTATTTTGTCCGAATACCGAGCACCCGAGCATTTTTAGTGCTGCTCATCTCTAGTATAAGGCTCTCATTTGGATCCATTATCTAGATCTCTCTTTTGCCTTTTTCTCTCCCTTCCCCTAACCCCTCACCGGGTCGATAACAATACATCCCTTTTTTTTCTCCATTAATTTTTGCCGTTTCTCTCTCTTTCCATTTGCTCTACTTTCATTTTCTTTTCTCTTCTATCGATCTACCCTCTCCTACCCCCACTTTTACACTACCCTGTCCTTTCCCTTACCCTATTCCCTCCCTCCATTCTTCCGCCTCTTTCCTATTCTTCCTTTTTCACCCTTCTTCCACCATCCTTCCATCACTCTTGCCCACCCACTACATCCACTGAATGAAAGATAATAAACCTCATATTTTCCCGTTTTTTTTATACAGAGCAATTCATTGACCCAACCAAATTCGTAGTCCAGGGAGTGGCCAATGTCATCTGCTCCATTGTGTTTGGGGACCGCTTTGAATACAGTAATGATAGCTTCCAGAAGCTTCTGGGCATGTTCTCCTCTGTATTTCAGGATATGAGCAGTTCATGGGGACAGGTAAGTGCCACTACATTGACATTATACTATACACCATCATCAAGAGGGGAGAGAGGGCAATCAGCCAATAGCTGATAATGTTTACGTGCAATATTTCAGTTATATTTCAACTGAACAAACTTTTACTCCATTGAGGTTCAGGCTTATTGCTATATTATTTCTATTCCTTACCCAGATGCAGGACATGATGCCCTCAGTCATGCAGTTTATACCAGGACCACACAAGAGAATAAATAAAAGCTTGGAAAAACTGACCGATTTCATCAAAGAACGAGTGAAGATGAATGAGGAAACATTCGATCCCAACTCACCGAGAGATTTCATCGATTGCTTCCTTATAAAGCAGCTACAGGTACCTAAAAAGAGTAATAAGGGTTTAACTAGTGCAGGCGAGAGGTGAGTCCAGCAGAAGAGTTTTTGAGGACGGGTATTGGGGTCACAGTCCCCCAAGGTGTAGAATTTATTAAAGCGTTTTCCAACCTTGCAAACGGATTAATGTTTATGTCCATTTCATTAAAGACGGACCCCTCTGCCCACTGTGACCTCTGGTGACCTCTCTGGATGCTTTACTTTAGTCCCAGGCTGCAATGATCAGCTGTAAGGTGTAATGAAGTTTTATTGATAATCTTTGGTCCCATTACAAACTCCGATTGTCACTGGGGCAAAAATAATTTTGTCTAGATCTACAATTATAAAATATACAGTTTCGACTTAAGAACAAACCTATGGAGCCTACCTTGTCCGTAACCCAGGGAATGCCTATATATGGACACCATGGTCATACCTAACACCACCACTATAAATTGTAGGGTGATTGAGAAGTACAGCTGTGGAAGGCTGGAAGATTTGCTCTCTGATCCAATATATACAGGTGTAGAGTAGTAGTAGTGTACAGTGCTTATATATACAGGTGTAGAGTAGTAGTAGTGTGCAGTGCAGAGGCAGGATTAAAGTGTTACTAACCAGTGCCCAGTATACACAAGTGAAATGTAGAAAAACTAAGTAGTACTAATATGTGTAGGATAAGAGTAGTAGAACTGTGCTGCGCCCACCTGCACGATGAGAGTAGTAGTAATCTGCTGTCTTTACATATATATATAGTGGTTTTTAGTTGCACGCAGTGTCGGACTGGCCCACCGGAGTACCAGAGGATCCTCCGGTGGGCCCTGGCTCAACCCAATACTAAACCCCAGAGGTCTATCCGAAAACACCACAATTTTGGAGATTGCTAAAGCATATTTCCTGGGGGATAATGAAGAGTGGGCCACGCAAATTGATTTTAAGGAAACCCAGTCTGACACTGGTAGCACCAATATATACAGGATACAAGATGGTCATATTACTGTGATCTGAATATCTAAAACAATATTTTGTACAGTTTTTATTCCCTATTGTCATTACATGATATTGTAACTTTCATTCCTATGTGTTTAGGGTACGGACGTCTATCCATTGTTGTGTTCTGTTCATCAAGACCCCACAAAGCTCGCCAACCCCTACAAGTTTGATCCCAATAATTTCTTGGACAACAAGGGCGGCTTTAAGAAGCACGTGACCTTCATGCCGTTTTCTGCAGGTATTTACAGAATTGAAATCAAACTGAAGGATTTCATGGTTTGTTGGAAAAACGGTAACTTTAGTTTTGTGTTTCTAAACTTTTATGTGGACCACCACTGCCAAAGGTAAAAAGTAACATCCAACTGGCCAAACCAATCTAGACATTGCATGCATTTACATTTAATAACAATAGTTATAGCCGTATGTTGAATGCTAATATATAGAGAGGGTCAGATTTGGTAAATTTGAGGCCTGAGGCAAAATTATAACATGGCTTGGGTCTCCCAAAATGCTGTCACCATTCTAAATGGTGAAGCATGGAGTCTACTGAAAGTATTCCTTCCATCTACCCTATGAGCTGCAGGGCCCCGAAATATTCTTCGGTTGCTATAAGGGGAAAATTGTCCTTGTCTGTAAGGCTTTAAATACAGGACACCACGCTGTGTCTGGTACACCCATTGTCCTAAAGGACATCTACCACCAAGATCAAGGGTACCACCAAGACCATTGTCCTAAAGGACATCTACCACCAAGATCAATGGTACCACCAAGACCATTCTCCTAAAGGACATCTACCACCAAGATCAAGGGTACCACCAAGACCATTCTCCTAAAGGACATCTACCATCAAGATCAAGGGTACCACCAAGACCATTCTCTTAAATGGTACCACCAAGATCCAGGATTGTACACCAAGCGTACTGGCAGGATACGCTCTTCTTCAAGCTTCCTATGCCCTTGTGTTTAAGAAAAAAAGTCTTTAAAAATTAAGCAAATGAGCCTGAGGGCTCATTTGCATAATTTAAATTCCTGTTTTTGAAAAAAAAAATTGGGCTAAAAGAAGATCCTGGGGGCGCACACCAGTATGTAAGTGGGCTGGTTTACAATTCATTATCCTGGTGGTAGATGTCCTTTACGTGAGGCTATAGTGCATCATCTTACTAATACGTATCCCCTCACATTTGCTCCTCTTCTAAATCTGGGCAAGAGAAGGCAAATTGTAACTTATGAACCAAACTGGACCTAATGGCCACACCCATTGTGCACTGAAACAGGCATTTGCATCTCTGTAGAAATGCCATTTGGCAGATTTGCTCACATCTTCTCCAGGAAGTCTTAAGATACAGGACACTTCACCTACAAGGTCAGCACCGTATTAGCGGTGACCAGCTCCGCACTGTCTGAGCCTGAAACACATTAATAAATCCCCCCATTGGTGTTTAGCTAGCAGTATCCCCCTAGCCAAGTGGTGTGCTGCTGATCCACCCTTCAAAGTGAGTATGCAATACCACCCCTAACCACGTGAGGCGCTGTGTCTTATGAACAATAGAGAGCACAAGGGACCATAATAATACTACAGTAGAAAATGGACTCAACCATTGAAGCAAGGGCTATGCATAAAGAAGAGAGGCATGCTGGTCCATATTACAAGGCACTAATGATATTTACAAATATAATCTGTAGCTAACGAGTTTCTCTCTCATTAGGGAAGCGGGTGTGTGTCGGAGAAGGTTTGGCCAAAATGGAGCTCTTCATTTTCCTTACAACCCTCTTACAGAACTTCCGATTCGCTCCTGAGACGCCATTCACAGACAAAGACATTGAACCTCTGATGGCCGGATTTTCCAATGTCCCAAAATTTTATCGGATGGCGTTTGTCCCCCGAGTTTAGTCTTGGATAAAGATGATGATCTGAAATGTTACAATTCAGCCCGGAGATCAGGGGTTATGGAAAGGAAGTCATAGATGAAAGAATGGAAAATATCCATTTATAATGTCAGAGTTTTTTTTTTTAATATTTTGAAAAATCGAATCCGTGATTGTCCGTTATTGATTATTCAGGAGATGAGCCTCAATAAATCATTGAATTTGATTTTATCACGTCTTTATCGATTGTTCTTATTTCGAGGCGCTATACATAGTGATCAACACACATTTGACTGTTTTTATGGGTTCAATATATTTTGGATCTATCCTTAGGATTAGTTCTGACTGAATCCCAAAAAGTTCATGTCCTGCCAAAAATGTTTTCGGGTCCGGGTTCAACTGTATCTTCTTCCAGGAATTGTAAATATATTAGAAATATATAGAAAAAATAATAATTTGGTTATTATAAGGAGAAGTCTATTGGATCTTTAGATGAGAAGCATTTAGCTCTAAATGGATGAAAAAACTTTGCAATTGTAATGTATTTCTATGTATAATGGACAGTAGTGGATTATAATATAGGCAGTTCAGGTGATAGCCTGGGGTCCAAGCCTTCTGGCCCATGGCCACCCAAACCACCCACCAAATTTCTTACTGAGCAGGACCTTCACCCCAATCCTTGTATATCTGTTCCTGCTTTCAATTCCCTTGTGCATTAGAACTATTTCAGGACCCTTGAAGGTCATCCAAAGGTCCTGATTGTAGGCAGGCAGAGGGGTCACATCTTCCATTCCCCAAGAATGAATCCAGATTTTTAGGGGCTAAAATATTCATACACCCCAGAGCCCATGGCAGTGATAATCGGCCCCTGATAATGATGTAGATATTAGGGTTATGGATGATGTAACCTTGCTAAGAGTCGTACCATACATAACTATATAAACATAACCTCCTCCTAGCCAGAGACGTGTATAAATACACTGTATAGGTAATGCTGTCATATTTTTGGTATTTCTATGATTACTGTTTAATATTTACTGTATTATAACTTAAGTATAAGCTGAGTTATTTTAGCCCTATCGGCTTATACTCGAGCATATAAAAATAATAAACTTATCTACATACCCTCCAGCGCTCCCCACAGCTCCTCTTCTCCTCCGGGCACCTAGCAACTCCTCTTATATTTTGTACCAGGAGGGGGCTAGAAGGTGTGATACCTTGATTGCACTGCATTACAATAGTCAAAATATCAAATATATAAAGGGTTAACTATGGCAGGCCTGGGGCCTTCACTACCTAGCAATGCATCGGCACCCTCCGATCACAACCGTTGTGGGGAGACCTGTAGACCGTCTTAGACACAGCAGTCACTATGCAGCATCGAAGCCGCAATCTGTGCATAAACCGGCTGTGGCCCTTAGTGGTTCTTAGTATCTGCCGGACTCCACCTCCTGAGCAGGAGCATCTTGTGCGATCAACACAATAGTTAACTGTACGAAATCTTCCACGACCACCAAAATCTTCTGCTTGGTCGCTAAAGGCTTCTTTGGCTACACGGGACAAATGTTGGATAGTGTAGAAAATATACATTGTACATGGAGCCATATTTCTCTTGCGGCTACATTCACATGAACATATCCCTGCCCAGCCGTAGCCAGGTGGGTATATGGTTGGATCCTCTCTCCATAGAATATAAAGCCATGCGGATGTTTTCACGACCGAAGATAGAGCATGCTCCATCTTTTTTTCAGCTATAGCTTCAAACTGTGTTATGTAACACACTGAACATGCTGCACATACTCAGTGGGGCACATTTATTTACCTTCCACGTCGCGATCCCCTATCCGGAATGTCTGACAATATGGATTGTGCCGCGATTCACTAAGATCATGCGCCCGATATCCTGCATGTGTCGCTTCCCCGCTCAGATCTGCCGGAGTTCACCTTCTTCTTTCCGGGGCATGTAAGTGCCTGCCATGTGAAACAATTTTAAATCCCGCAGTTTGTCCGAATCCGTCGGATCGTCCAACGGCCCGTCCCCCGATTTGTGTCGCATGAAAGTTGTCGCCAAAATCCGATCGCGTGCATCACAATGCCCTCCTAAATCCCTGTCCCGGCAGCGTGATCCCCGAAAAGTCGGAAAACCCGATGGAAATGTGGCCGCGGGGCCCTTAGTAAATAAGCCCCAGTATGTTACAGCTGGGTCCAGCCAGGAAGCAGGGCCAGCTCCGGAGTACATCTCGTGGACCTTGTTCACCTGCCGGACCTGGGACTGCCATCAGAGAATCCGACTCCCACTGGTAAGCTGTGTGGGTGGGTCGGATTGATACTTGACCACGGTTTTTAAGGAGTTACCCCAAAATTTGGAGGAAAGCTGACACCCGTAGCTTTTTGCACTGACTCCGTTTAGCAGCCAGTGCCAGAAGTGGAACATAGTAGTATGTCATGTTGCGGAAAGTCCCTGCCGCCTGTAACGTACTACTACATCCAATGTAGGGAAAGGATTAAGGAAGTATCTAAAAATTATAAAGTTTTTTGTATTAATGACATATACAAACATTATATAATAAAAGCTTGGTAGATGCAGTCGTTTCATCTGGGTCCAGGCACCTAGGCTCCAGTGACCTATCCAGCAGGTAGACGGAGCAGGTGCCGAGTCTCTATACACGACTATTTCCTGTTCTCCCTTAGACTGCAGTTGAGAGGGGCCGCACATACTGCTTTACCACTGCACAGTCTTTGTTTGGGCCCTTTGCCAATTTGTAGGGCCAGTATAGGATGACATTTACTACTATTGCAAGACAGGTTCATTTTCATGATGTTCCACTAGTTGGATGTGAATAGTGACCATAGTCCTGCAGTCACACCCATTTAATGCAACTTTACAAATCAATATCATTGAAATGTTGTGGCTCTACTTCTATCATGTTAATATGTAGCAGATTCTAATATATAGCCTGCCTCCCTGTCCCCCCAGTATATAGCCTTCCTCCTACCCCCCAGTATATAGCTATTCAGCCAACCCACAGTATAAAGCCTGCTTCCTGCCCCCCAGTTAATAGTCAGCCAGCCCCCAGTATATAGCGTGCCACCTGCCCCCAGTATATATCATGCTTCCTGCCTAGTATATAGCCTGCCTCCTGCCCCCCAGTTTATGGCATGTGTCCTGCCCTAGTATATAGTCAGCCATCCCCCAGTATATAGCCTGCCTGCTGCCACCAAATATATAGCCTGCCACCTGCCTCCAGGATATAGCCTTCCTCCTTCCACTAGTGTATAGCTAGTCAGCCAGCCTCCAGTATATACCCTGCCCCCTGCCCCAGTATATAGCCTGCATCCTTCCCCTAGTATATAGACAGCCCCCTGTATATTGTATAGCATGCCTCCTGCCCCAGTATATAGCCTTCTTCCTGCCCCCAGTATATAGCCTGCCTCCTGCCTCCCATCAAATAGTCTGCCACCTGTCCCCAATATACAGCCAGCCTGCTGCCACCCAGTAAATAGCGAGCCTGCTGCTGCCCAGTATATAGCCTGCCTTCTGTCCCCCAGTATATAGCTTGCCTCCTGCACCCCAGTATATAGCCGGCCAGTTCCCTGCCCAGCAAACAAAAAAAATAATTTACTCTGTACTCACCTTTCCGATGCCCTTGCAGGTCCTCTTCTTGTTTGCTGTCAGAGGCCCTGGCACACACTATGATGTCAGCAAGCGGCTGATGTCAGTGTGTGCACTTCAGACCTGTGCTGTGTACTAGCTGCTGGCCACCAGCAGAAAGCAAGAAAAGGACCTGCAGGGGCGTTAGAAAGGTGAGTATTGATTTTACTTTTTTATAGACTCGAGTATAAGCCGAGTTTAGTTTTTTGTGCTGGAAAACTCGGCTTATACTCCAGTGTAAACGGTCTATAGGTGTAGGAAAAAGACAGCCGAACAATGTAACTGGCCACCTTGTGAAGGAGGTAAAGGAGGTATTTACTGCATCCCTACTTGGCAATTCTACAATGTAGTTAACAAAAATGTAAACATATTTTAGAACCAAATGGCAGTGCTATTAAGCAAAAGTTAACAATATAGTAAATCTGTTAGCATTGGAGCTTAGGCATTGGAGATCGAGGTGATGTCACATGATGCAGTGCGTGCATAATTTGCAGCCTGGAGCACCGGAAATCTTGTCCCTGCACTCTGTGCTGCTAATTATAACTTTCTTTTCTAGGTGTCCCTGGCGTGTTGAGACTAGCGACGGACATCTACGGGATCAAGATGAAGAGGAGCAGAGGTAAGTATTTGAAGGTTTTTTAATGTTTCTTGAGTGTTTGAGTATTTATTTTGAATACTGAAAAATTTTAGAGCTTGTTCCATGGGTTGATAAATAATGGCTGATTTACTCCAACAAGGTCATTGGTTGGATGCTTGTCTTTACTTCACTAGAACATTCAATATGGTTCCTTGCCAAAAGCTCTGTCAAAGCATGAATAGTGCACTTTATTTTTTCACCTTTTATATTAGGCTACTTGTAAACTTTGGGTAGTATTTGAAAATTTTAGGTTGAACTTGTAGGAATAACATGAGAATGCTAAGCTTTGAGTATTGTATGTTACATCTAGGGGAGATTTGACAATTTAAAGGCAAGAATCTAAAGTACAGGCGGTCCCGTACTTAAGGACACCTGACTTACAGATGACCCTAGTTAAAGACGGACCTCTCTGCTCACTGTGACATCTGGTGACCTCTCTGGATGCTTTACTATAGTCCCAGACTGCAATGATAAGATGTAAGGTGTCTGTAATGAAGCTTTATTGATAATCCCTGGTCCCACCAGACCAAAATAATTCAAAACTCCAATAGTACAAGATTATTTTTCAGTTTTACGAGTGGTGTGGCTACATGATTACATGAATTGACATTGGGTTCGTGCACCTGGACCATCGGCTGCGAGCACAAACTTCTAACCTTTCAATATTCGGTAGTGTTGTATACCAGAGGATTGCTGTCTACTTCCTTTGTCTATTTCTAGGTGTGTAGTGTAATACAGTGGCCCCAAATATATGAAAACTGGTGCAGTTTGCATCACTAATGTGAAATATGTTCCAGATAATTCAGTGGCGGTGCACGCTGTTCAATTATACAGCACAAATGGTACTGTTTTTGGAACATGTGCAGACAGAAGGACAATTTATTTGTTGAAGCATCTACTCAACAACACAATTCTGTCGGAGTCTAAACATAAATGTGTCGCAAACTACAAATAAGCACCACCAAGCCGCTACAAGTCAATGGGTCCGCCTCGCCTGCAATATGCCGTCCAGTTCTGGAGCTGAAGAGAGTACAAACAGGGACCAAGAAAATGATAAGGGGGACGGAGGGTCTCAGTTATGAGGAAAGATCAAAAGAATAAGATTAATTTAGACTTCGAAAGAGACGAATAAGAGGGGACGTCATTAATTTTAACAGGTGATTACCACCTGTTCTTCTCTATCAAAATTAATCATAGATGTTCGGAGATATGCGTGCACATCTACAAAGTGAAGAATAGAATTAAAACATTAAAAACAGTGAATACAGGAGCATTTAAGTGCAGAACACATTGAAAGAACAATATTCTTCACATTCCAGATGTTCCGAACATCTCCTAACTTAGCGGGAGACACGCGCGCAAACCTGGAAAGTGAAGAATAGTGTTATTTCAATGTGTTCTTACAAGCAAACATCAGGAATATTTAATTAAGCACTGTTCTTTTACTGTTCTGTTTTAGCAAAAAAATGCTCGGGTCTCCCATTGACTTCAATGGGGCTCGTTATTCGAGACGAGCACTCGAGCATCTGGAAAAGTTTGTCTTGAATAACGAGCATCCAAGCATTTTAGTGCTCGCTCATCTCTAGTTCCGTCCAATGAAGTTCACTTCCTTTTTGTATATAACATTATGTCACTATGGTTTTAGGCTACGTCTAAGGACCATGTACGGTCCGAAATGCATCAGATTATGTCACTTTATGTCACAGATTATGTGGCATAATACTATCTGAGTGTTATGTTTTTAACCCTTTTTCAAAAAAGTGCCATATTTTATACTTTCACTTTCACTGGATGCTAAATTCCTTTTCGTATTCTTCCTGATTGTTGCTGTTCCCACACGGCTCTCCGTGCATCAGCTAAGACCAGGGAGGTGAGCTGAACCATATCTTTTTTCTGTTTTGCTTGTCCACTTCTATAAAATAAGAGCATGAAGTGAATATATATTTATAATAATTATGGTTTTCTGTTTCTATTTCACCAACATCTTCATCCACATCTATCAATTAGAAGGAGGAGGAATGTTCCAATACAGTTCCAATGTTCCAATACAGCATTTTGATGGTACATAAAAAAACAGTAAATGCTTACTATAATCACTAATATGAAATCAGAAATATTTCAAAAATGTATATGTTTCCAGGTTTGAGAAGATGTTAAAAATTGCTGATTGGGTTAAATCCCAGTGTTTCTGTAGGTTCCCCAAAATGTATACACGCATTACACAAAATATACACAACAAATGTATTCAAGCATATTAAGCTAATAGTTGGGTCTTTGAGGAATATTTCTAGAATAATAATTTTTTTTTACTGAACTTGGGGGACATTAGCATTTGAATCACTATTTATTGAGTTTGTTTCTAAAGGATCCACAATAATAAAATAAAACAAACTATACTCATTTTTCTACTCTACATTCAGTTTGGGGTTATTCATTTTAGAAAAAAGACGGCTGAGGGGAGACCTCATTACAATGTACAAATACCTGAACGGACAGTACAAGGATCTCTCCAAAGATCTTTTTATACCTCGGCCTGTGACCAGGACAAGGGGGCATCCTCTGCGCCTATTCAATTCTGTAAATACCTGCAGAGAACGGCATGAAGGTCACGTGCTTCTTAAAGCCGCCCTTGCTGTCTAAGAAATTGTTGGGATCAAACTTGTAGGGGTTGGCGAGCTTTGTGGGGTCTTGATGGACAGAACACAACAATGGATAGACGTCCGTACCCTGGACACACACATGTTAAAATGACACGATCAATACCATGTATTGTGGCATTAGAACAGACAATGAGGTAACAAAAACTGTTAGGAATATCTTGCACCACAATTCTCAAGATTTACAGTTACTACTACTACTCTACACCTGTATATATGAGTACTGGTCAGTGCTTCTACTCTCTCCGCAATTATAGTTGATTGTTTGTTTTCATCCCCAAAATGCAGAAGGTATCTTGATCGCAATCTCATTGATTTGATCAATACTTTTTTACAATCCTGGCCATCTACCTGATTATTCAGACTATGAAACAAAGCGCCTTCACACTTGACCCTTTTAATTCATAAATCCTTTAAGTTATGTGAACGTCTTGGGTCCCTACTCTGGTTTCATGATATAGCTTGATAAATAGACATGATAAAGCCAGCTATCAATCACAGGTGTAATCATTTTGGAACTGATGGGTAGCACTTTACTTTACTACCCGTCCCAGGCGCTTCACAAATTGTCTGACTGGAGCACATCTGCCGCAATTTCGCAACATGGTTCTGGCCCCTATATCCTGCTTGTTCTCTTCCTGTCCCCTGCTCATGTCCCTGGATTCATCCTTCTTCTTCCTGTGCATGTCAGTTCTTGATCTTGGCTGACACAATTTAAATGTTACAATTCACGCATCTTAGTCTCCAAATCAGCATTCGTGCATCGCCAACGCCGCCCCCCTTTCTGTCATATGAAGCCTGGCTGCCGCTGTTTTTTTTTTCGACAATGCGCAAACTCAATCGCTTGACACACATCCCCTGCTAAAATTCTGTCCCGTGGCCAATCCCAAAACGTTGGTAAGTCCATGAAATTGTATCCCGCGACCTTAGTAAATAAGCCCCAATAGATTTGATCCCTACCGATTCCTGTCTTAGAGAGCAGTGTGGACCCATAGTTATAAGTGAGGACCAAGGTTCCACACCCAAGTCACTATAATTTTCCAAATAAACAGACGGTCCGTACACTATAATCATCTGTAGTTTTCGGCCATGGACATTTAATGGGAATAGATATCCCAAGAAATTACAATAAATGTCCTAATGGGAATATCTAGTTAAGTGTAACCCAACAATAGCCTCCTTCACAACGTCACGAGACAAACTGTCATTTATTTTTCCAACATTTTGTTGTTTTTTTTTCCACTACTGTGGATTAGGAAGAAATATCATGTCATAGGAAAAGAACAATGGATGGATTCTTTGGAGGATACAAAAACTAAAAAGCTCTTTGATCTTTGTTATAGTAATGAAGCAGCAGGAAACAGTTTAGACTAACATTGGCCCCAACAACTATATAAACAGTTCACAGGAAGAAGAACTCAATGGAACACGTTATTGTGGCTATCATTTATACGGGTGTGCAACGGGTGTGCAGCACATGCATAGGTGGCCATGCACCCTTGTCCAGAAGTTCCCTAAAATGAAAAAGCTGTAACTGGAAAGGTGGCGTTAAATAAAATATGTAAGAGTTTGACATAAATGGTGCGGCAGTATGCATGGTTTGCCACATGCAAGGTATGAGCTGTTGTGATTTGATAACCTCTCAATAAAAGCCGATTAATGGGGTTGATTGGTGTTCAGCTACTCATTAGTTTGATGGCCTAACGTAAGGATAGTGTCATCCGATATTATGATTCCAGAAAACTCCGAGAAAACCCCTCAAACTTTCTCCAATCATCTTTTACAATCTGCCGGAAAATGAAAACCCTCTGTCCGAATTCAACCTAAGAATCTCTTACTGACTGTCCCTGAACTTGTTCTTATTGCGTGGACACGAAAACCGGTCAGCGACCACGATTAAGAAGCACGGGTTTTCCTCATCCTATCAGCACAAGGAGATACAGGTAATGGAGGCACGCAGGGGTGACTGTGTGTGATAGTTCATCTCTTATTTGATTTGACCTCGTTTCCACCAAGTTCACGTGCCGACTAATTAACTGATCAGGAATATCTGATGTAGTATGACCAGCATTTTTTTTTTGGACGTAGCCATAACATTCAAAAACATTGTGAAATTTTTTTAATACTACTAAAAATAGTTAACAATCCTGCAATGTGTTGACGTGTATAAAGTCAGGTTAAAAGCACTTTGATGATCTAAATGAATGATGAGGGGTTTATGCTCATTCCAGAAAGTTCACCAAGGAGATAGACAACATTAATCGTCGGCCCCAAAACTCGAAGTCCAAAATATTGAAGTATCGGAGCAAGATGCCCTATATGGATGCTGTCATCATGAGATACGAGATTCGTGATGTTTCATCCCCTTGAACGTCCCCCACACTGTCATCAGAGATACAACACATTCATAGGATTCACCATTCCCAAGGCAATAATGAAAATTCTATAAAAAGTTCAAGAGAGTTTCCCCGAATTTACTGGGGCAGTTGTTTGCTGAGCTTGAAGTCTCAGTGGGTCTTGGAATGGCTAGAAGCCTCATGCCTTCTAAGTCAGTGATGCGACTTTTAGAGATCAAGTGGCGCAAACTACAGCCCAAAATCCACTTGATTACCCCTGAAGTGCCAACATGGCATTTCAGCAGTAGACTATGGCACCTTTCTTAACATCATTTCAACTGTATGGACCCCCTGAGGCCACCAATACAGTTAAAGAGGAGAGCAAATTCAGACTATCAATTGTCCAGGAGGCAATGGTTTGTCCAGCAGATGAGTCTCCAAAGACATGCAGTTCTGTCAACAACTCTCTCACTTTTCCCCTCGCAGTTCAACACAACCATGAAGTGCTCTTTAAAAAGCACTTGTTGTTAAGTTGCTTGGGACTGCTTCGGAAGATTTGGTGGCATTGTCCTGTTTTGGTGAGAATTGGGGCCGATGGCCTGAGTGCCCCACGAAAGGGCTCTCGAGTGCCACCTCTGGCACCCGTCCATAGGAGGGGGAAGGAAAGAAGGAAGAGGAAGTGAATAAAAAGAAAGGAAGGAAATAGGTAAGAGAAGATGAAAAAAGTGGAAAATGAAAAAAAAAAGGGAGGGGAGGAGGGGAAGAGTAGGGGGGGGGGAGATTTGGGAAGAGGTTTGGTTTTTAGAGGTGTGTTTTTTGTTTTTGTTTTATTGGTATTTTTTTTTTTTAATTTGTGTTTTGTTTGTAATTTTTTTGATGTTTTTGTTTGTTTGTTATTAGGTTTGATTTGGTTTTTTTTTGGGTTTTTTTTGTTTTTATGTGTTTTATGTTTGTTTTTTTGTTGGTTTTTGTTTTTATGTATCATTTGTTTTTTTGTTTTTGTTTTGTTTTTTTAAATTTGTTTAATGTTTGTTTTTGTTTTGGTGTTGTGTGTGTTTTTTTTTTTTGAGTTGTTTTTTTGACTAGGGATGGTTAATATTTTATTTGTTAGGTGGGGGTGGTGTTGGAGAGGTTTTGTGTAATTTGGGGGTTAGTTTGATTAGGATTGGTTTATTTTTTTTAACGTTAGGGTACTGTGTTGGAAGGGCAGGAAAGAAAAAGGAAACGATTTGTCGGTTAGGTTATTGGAAAAAAATTTGTTTTTAAAGTGAGTTGCTGTTTGAAGGGTGGTGGGGGATGGTATATTGTTGAAAGTGTGGTGTGGGTTGGGTTTTTTTTTGTGTATGGTTTGTGGGTTTGGTATTTTGTGGTTTTTCGATGTGGTGTTAAGGTTAAAGAAGGGGGTTATTTTTTTAGTAGTTGGGTGAGAAAATTGTTATGAAAAAGTTTGATTGGTTGAGAATTTAGGAGTTGTGTATTTTGTAATTTTTTTTTTTTTTTTGGGGGTTGGAGAGTGTGTTTAGGGGGGGGGGTTTTGGGGTGGTGTTATATGTTTTTTTGGTGGGAAGCGAGTAGAGGGGGGAAGGGGCGGATAGGGGATGTGGAGGGGTTGTGTATTTTAGAAGTTTTGTTTTGGTGGTTTGGGGGGTTTGGGGTTTATATGGATTAATTGTTGGGGGGAGGGAGCAGATGAAGAGGAGGTCCCTCTCGCCCCCCGCCTCCCGCGCCCCCCCCCCACCACCTCAGACCGGAACCCGGCCCCCCGTGCGGCGCGACCCCCCCCAAGACCCCCCACCCATCCCCCCTGCTCAGCACCCCCCCACCCGACCACCCCACGCTACACCCCCCCGACCCACACCCCACCACCCCCCCCCCGGACCCCCCCCCACCCCCCCCCCCGAACCGCACCGGTGCCCCACCACGACCCTCCCGCCCCCCCCAGCATCGCTCCCCTCGCGCCAGAAGCGCCCCGCCCCCCCCCCCCCCAACCCCGACCGTGAACAGCCCCCCCCTCCCCCCCCCCCCCGCCCCCCCCCGCCCCCCCCCCCACCCCAACCCCCAGCCCCCACCCCCGTCCCCTGTTGTTTTTTTATGGTTTTGGGTTTGGTGGGGGGGGGCCACCACTGCTCTAAGTGGTTTACAAAATGACTTTACTTTCTCTAATCTAGTTGAGGCCACTGATTTCAGCATGTCCCATGACCCCCAACACTTTGATCCCAACTAGGAGTGAAGGAACCAAATGAACACAAGTAGCGCTGGAACCTAGAGCTTAAGCCTTATTTCATCCCCCTTGACACTTTTTGGAAAAACATGAAGGTCTCACTCAACCACCCCCCCCTTCCCTCCAGCCGCCTTCATTGACACAGCCCGTTGCTATTAATTCATACTTTCCTAGAAGAACGAAAGAAAAGTTTCCTTTGTGCTTCACAAAGCCAACTTGAACCCAATTTGTTGTTACGACGCCATTTGTTCTATATCCAAGAGCATGTTTTTGGCAACTATTCGGTACAAACATATGGCTGTGCTCAACATATAATGTCTTAGATCTTCAGAGCTCAACAATCTATGTCTAGATCTTAGAGCTCAACAATATATATGGCTGGTCTCCCAGAGGGAAAAACCAAGTTGAAGGGGTGTACACCGTTACCTGTCCTTTCAGAAGAAAAAAGACCTCTGGTCTTGGGAAGGCCAGTTTTAGGGTCAGCATTGCTATTTTGCCACATTCTCCTCAACGTGTAGGTTTACCTGGATTTTTTTCTTTGTATAATAGTGGTGTAGGGTAAATGAAGGCCACCAGAGCTGAAAGCACCTTACTGGTCAACTATCGCTATGTAATTTCAGGTGTCCTCCAAGTAAAACCTTTTGTTAATCACCCAATTGTTTTATATAATCTTTGTAGCCCCAGCAGAGTAGATGTTAGCATCTCATATAATTAGGTTTTGTACATTGCATTGGCGGACATTCAAGTAAACCAACTTGATGAAAAAGGGTTGTACAATGTCAGTGGGTCTGACTCAATGAGTTGTAAACAGGTCAGTGGAATTTTACTGTATTGTGTGAAGAATATAAAAAAACACAATGCTTTGCACTTTGATAAAAGTTTGTTAGGTGTCACGACGTGTGATTACGGACACGAAGATCAAGCCATACCCACAGAAATGAATGGAAAGGTCTCCAGGTTTCAGGGGTTCACTGTCATGAGACTAGTAACGTTTTAATCATCTAAAAAAATTAAGGTCATTGATTTACTAACTGACTTTATATCCCAAAATTTGGCAACTGGATGTCCAACCGTGACTCTGAGCCTTGGTATAATCTGAACAGTGGCAGACATATAAGGAATTTAAAAAAATACTCTCCTCCCCTCATCTAGTATTTATCAAGGACTCGTGTAGGACTCATTTAGGACTCATGAGGACTCATTGAGGACTCCTGTAGGACTCATGTAGGACTCATTACCAATCATAACGATGCTGTTTGGTTTAGAATATTATACAAACAGTTGAGTTGTGACGCTTTTCTGTCACATTATATCTGGTGTAAGCCGTATCTCCACTCGGCTACCACCAAAATAGATGTTGATGTGGGAAATAGAAGAGAACATCTCAGCAATCTTATAGGAACAATGGAAGAAATGAAAATAACTTATAAGCTCTGACATTAGTAGCAAAGTGGACAGACAACTGGAGGCATAATAGAATACACCCCTCCAAAAACAACCACACAGTGGTAGTGTTTGCAATATTGGTCTCCTTCGGTGGGGATATGGACACCTATGGAACCTTAAAGGAATCTACCACCAGGATGAAGGTGTAAACCAAGTTACCTGACATGCTGTTGTGTGCCCCCTTTGGCAGGACCCCTTACTTTTAGCTTATTATGCCCATTGTTATTTTTTTGTTAAGAAAAGACTCTAAAATTACTGCAATAGCTGAGGGGCTCCATGGGCTTCAAAGTGCTAATGTGAGTTTGGAGCCCCTCAGACTTCATTGCATAATGTGAAAGCCTTGTTTTTAACAGACAAGGAACAATGCACGGCAGCTTAAAGAAGAGTGGGTCCTGAACAGAGGGGGCACACCCGTATGTCAGTGCTGCTGGTTTCAATCCTTCATCCATGGGGATAGATGTTCTACTTAAGGCAAGGTATTGTAGTTCTAGTTATTTGAGCCAATTCTCAGACTCCACAAAAAAGGAATGGGGTATAACCCTGTAACACCGCTCACTAAGTTCCCCTATGAGTAAAGAAAAATCTATTTGACTCCTAGTCTATATCCCTCACTCAGCCAGCATTTCCTAAACTGTACTGGAAGAGACGCAATCACTTTGGAACAGCAAGCACTGGTCTGCATTTGGGATTCTTCTTTTCCTCTGGAATAGATCTACTGGTTTGGTTTTCCTTTCGTTTTGATGAATTCACATATGGCCTCATTTACTAAGGCCCCCCCCCGCGGACCGCACTTTCGTCGGACATCCCGACAATATTCCATTTGCTGCCACAAGGACCCAGGGATTTAAAAGGTTTTTTGTCCACGTAATCGTATTTTTGGTGGCATCGTTGCCCAGCTTTCATGCAAGAATCGGGCGCGCCATTGGACACAATCGGACGGATTCGGACAAACCCGCAGAATTTAACTTCAAAATTGTGTTGGCCAGCCATGCACTACATGCATTCACACCGGGAGGAAATGGTGAAATCCGTGACCTGAGCTGGAGCGACATATGCAGGAATCGGTGTTGCACCGTAAGTTAATCGCGGCACATGCACTTTCGGGAACTCCCACGGGACCTCGGGTACGTCAATGTGATGTGCCCCAATGTCTCGGGTTTCCTATAGCATGGCTACATCAGTCCTCTATTTTTTTAGATGTCGGGGTTGCAATTCCCTTCACATTCCATAAAACAAAAATTGATTTCATCAACCATAAGAAACTGTTTTGTTTTGTCTTTTCATTATTATTACTAAAAGAGTTACAAACAATTTTATTTTTTGCTGCCACCCCCCCTTCAATTTCCTACTTCCTGTGATTGCAATATCCTGTGATATGCTCTTCTCTTCTCTGCCTCCGCACTTTAACACCCAACCGAAACCTTATATAATATAGTACAACTCGGCTCAATTGGCCCAAATTTGGAGACTTATATAATATAGTACAACTCGGCTCAATTGGCCCAAATTTGGAGAAGCTCCAGAAGAAGGAAAAAAAAAAAAGACAAACATTTTATAATTTGAATGTCCTGTTCACATAGTTTTGTGCTTCTCCAGGATCAGTAATTTGAATGTCCTGTTCACATAGTTTTGTGCTTCTCCAGGATCAGTAAAGGTCATGGTGGGACCAGTTCCTGGATAGATTTTCAAGATTGCTTGAGAGCGCAATTGGAAACTTATTCCTTTAGCAATTAAACCCCCAGAAGAAAAATTATGTACTGAGCAAAGAGTCCTGGAAGATTCACATTATTGCCTCTTTATCCGGGTAATTCAATATCCTTGCGATGACTGTTCTGGTCCTGTCTTGATGTTGGGGTCCAACGTGGTGAACTCCTTCAACATATACCGGGGAATTTATTCTTAGTATTCCGGGTATTTTTCTTGACACTAGGGTTTATAGGTCATTATACTGTGTGGCTTCAGGTACGCCCACTATCTGGATATTAT
>CM033650.1:4991832-5014955 GCA_019512145.1 Engystomops pustulosus | reverse complement strand
GCCTCTGCGCCACTGGCGGTGCGCAGAGGTCCTGATAAATATGACCCCAGATCTCCAAATTAGTTTTTAATAATTATGTTAGTATTGGTTAGTACCGCTTGTAATGCAAGCCTTCTTCACTGGCAGCTTTAAAATAAGTCTTCCACTGTTCAAAATGTATCCAGCCACCTAGCCGTTCAATTAGTTATTAACGGGTTAATAACATCCACCAGTCTGTCAATGGTGGTTAAAGGGGTATTCTCCTCTCGTGTGGGCATTCACATTCAATTTCATTAATCTGCCATATCTCTACATTTCTTCAATTAGATGTTATTTTAAAAAAATGACCTGCGTGAAGATCATTTCTCAAAAATGTAGTCTTATGGTCGCTTAGGTTCAAGATATTGTCCTTGGATACGACCACCTCTGCTGGAGTGATGGTGTAAAGATACAAAAGATTTTTGGATATAAAATGTCTGGGAGTTACTCCATGTCCTACAGCCGTCCTGTGGTAATGATTGCTGAGTCCAGGTAATCAGGCAGTACTGAATAGTGCATGTCTGGCCACTGCTGCCAAAATGTGAGGTGGTCATATCCAAGGGACTGTATGCAAATGAGCCTGAGGGGCTTCAGGCTCCTTTAACACCCATTGAGGCTGAAACCCCTCAGGCTCATTTGCATACAGTCCTTCTTCATCCTGCTGGTAGATGCCCTTTAAGTTGTGCCCTGACGAAGAAACATTTTCTTTTTTCTCGGGATTTCAGGAAAGCGGATTTGCCTGGGAGAAGGTCTCGCCCGGATGGAGCTGTTTCTTTTCCTCACGACCATCCTCCAGAATTTCACACTAACCTCAGAGACGCAGTTCAAAGAATCTGATATTGCTCCCCGGATGACTGGATTTGCAAATGTTCCTATAGAATACCAGATGTCATTCATTCCTCGTATGGCATAAGCGAAGAAGAAACCATCTATAAGTGCAATCGAGTTCTGTAGATTGGAAAATTTTCTGAATTTTGCTGTTGTAAGCAATGTGTGATTGTCAATAAAACTTTCTTCAAAAATTACATATTTTTAAAGTGTCTCTTTTTAAGGACATCTGCCACCAGGATGAAGTATTGTAAACCGAGCACACTGACATACTGGTGGGCACCCCCTGTCAGGATCTGCTCTTCTTTAAGCTTTTTATGTCTTTGTTTTTACAAAAAAGGCTTTGAAAATTATGCAAACGAGTCTGAGGGGCTCCCGGCTCCATAGGTGTTAATGGAACCTGGAACCCCTCATAATTTTTAAAGCTGTTTTTTGTAAAAGAAGTTTAAACCACAGCAGATCCTGGCAGAGGGGACACACCTGTATGTCAGTGTGCTAGACTTACAATACTTGAACAAATACCAGACTCATTGTCATTGGCTCTGTTTAGAAAAGTCTATGGGGGTCATTTATCTTTAGTCCGAACATTTGTGTGTGTCTTTCCTTGTTTTTTATTTAGGGTTTTGGACTTGTTTGATTTATCTTAGAGGTATTTATATAAGGCAAATGAGTCTACTTGGGGTTTTGCGACTTTTTGTTAAAAAATGACACAAAAGTCTCAAACTGTTCTGTAACTTCTTCTTTATATTTTCCTATGCCCGGTCAGGACTGGAGTTTATTTGCGACATTTTAAATTTGGAAAAACTAAACTAAAGGGAAAACTTTAAAAGAAGTTACAGAAAAGTTTGAGACTTTTCTGTGACTTTTTAATATAATGGGGCAAATTTACTTACCCGGCCCATTCGCGATCCAGCGGTGCGTTCTCTGCTCTGGATTCGGGTCCGGCCAGGATTTATGAAGGTAGTTCCTCCGCCGTCCACCAGGTGGCGCTGCTGCGCTGAAAGTCATTTCATCGCGCCGGAATGCACCACCTCGGACCAGGTGAAGGTAAGCGCTCCCCAAGCGACACTTTTTCGGTTTTTAAATGCGGCGGTTTTTCCGAATACGTCGGGTTTTCGTGCGGCCACGCCCCCCGATTTCCGTCGCGCGCATGCCGGTGCGATGCTCCAAATCCGATTGCGTTGCCGCCGCCACAATCCCGGGCAATTCAGGTATAACAATCGCGCAAATTCGTTAAATTTTCGGGTAACACGTCGGGAAAACGCGAATCGGGCCCTTAGTAAATGACCCCCATGTCTCAAAACCCCCATAGACTCGTTTGCTTGATATATCAACCTCTAAGACAAATCAAACAAGTCCAAACCCCCCCCAAAACAAGAAAAGACAGGCACAAATGTCCCAACTAAAGATAAATGACCCCATAGTGTACTTATCAGCCATCCAAGAATGTGTGGAAGACTCGAAGGAAGGGTAAGATCATCCAGACTCCTAGAAGAGATGGCAAATCCCCCGGTTATCCTACTTCCGATCTTGTACTTAAATCTATTTTTAGGCACCGCCAGCCTTGGTTTTATAATCTTTGGGGGGCATTTGGTCGATTTTTCCATAATTGCCAGGGATTGGGTCTGTATACAAGTTCCCTTTCTCCCAATACTGGGTTTGAAGTGAAGTGGGTTAGAGAATGGACTATATAAATCCTAAATATAGATCCTATATAAATGGGTGACACAAAAGTATTTAACATCATAGAAGATTTTATATAAATGGGTGGGAAATTGGGCAAAACTTATGCACTTTTGACCAAAGTACCTAAAGGCAAAACAGGTTTGCCTTTAAATTGTAAAATGTCCCCTAGATACAACACATGATTCTCAAACCCTAACATTCACAGGTTCTATTTGTACAAGCTCAACCTACAATATCTGTTGTCTTTTAGCACAAAGTGCATAAGTAGCATTATATAAAAGCCAGGTAAACACGGGGCACTATCAAGCCTGTGCACAGCTTTTGGCAGGGAACCATATTGACTCTACTAGTGAAATGATGATCCCCTGCCAACCAATGGCCTGGTGGTAGAAAATATTGTCATGATATACCAACCCAGGGAACAACCTCTCATAATGCTCAGTATTTAGACAAGATACCATTGGTTAACATCAAAGCGAAGGTCCAGTAGAGAAAAGCACGTCGGACCCCTGGGGTATGAAGGATGGCTCTGTCCTGGTTTGAATCCGTGGTCCTCGTTCTCATCCTTTTATCCTTCATCTACTCCACATGGAATTCCATATACAGAAGACGTAACCTACCTCCGGGACCAACACCTTTACCTATCGTTGGGAATGTCCTGCACATTAAGAGAGGGGAGATGGTCAAATCCTTGATGGAGGTAAGTTTGGAAGGGGAAAATCTAAAGATGACATCAAAAAAACGAAGCAGTTTCCGAGAAGGAACCACTCAATTGTGCCGACTATTCTTCATACTGTGATCATTCGTACTACTTGGTGTTCTTCTCCAAAATCCATCCACCTCTTTGCTTCTGTTCTTAGAGAATGATTCCCCAAACGACATTGTATACATAAAACTTACATGAATACTTAATGTTTTTTATATAGGAGCCTTGTACTATAACTTGCAATATCTTTTACATTAGCCTTCGCTGTAGAAGACTGGGCAGAATTGACGCTGCTTTTAGTCCCTGTTTTTCTCCACCCTCTGAAAACCTTTAGTTATTTCTTAATTCCTCACCAGTGTAGGGATAAAGCATTAACTTGCAAGAGTACATCCACCACCAGGATGCAGGGTGGTAAATTTGCATCATTTTAAAAGCCTTTTTTTGTATGTCCGTGTGCTTGGTTTACAATCCTGCGTCCTGGTGTTAGATGTAAATCTAGAGTCATAGACAGAGGATTGGGTACTTCTTATAGGACATCTACCACCAGGATGAAGGATTGTAAACCAAACACACTGGCATACTGGTGTGTGCCCCGTCTGGCAGGATCTGTTTTTCTTTTAACTTCTTAAGCCCTTAAGAAAAAAGGCTTTAAAATTTCCTTTTTATCATTACTTTTATTGAATTACCAGTGTAGGAGGACAGAAAACAAGCAGGTTGGCATATTATTGGTACAAGGTAGCCCTTAGCGTAGGATTTGTGATCGTAGGATTTGTAGGATCGTAGGATTTGTGAATAACCGCTCCTCTCCAAATTGTACGTCATTATCCAATGCATGAATGCGGTGTATCCCTGTTCAGGATGTCTGGATCTAAGAGTCCTTGAGTGGGACACTCTACCCAACTTACAACAGAGAGAGAGAAAGGAACAAAAACAAACTCAAGAATAAGCAAGTGGTAGTATGATTTATCACATGTCCTTGAGAATATCTAAGGGAGAATAGGGGGTGGCCATCAGAAGAGGAAATAAGGGGGGCTATCTAGGGAGAATAGGGGTTGGAGTAAGAAGGGAAGAAGGGGGCTATCTAGGGAGATTGGGGGTGGGGTAAGAAGAGGGAAAGAAGGGAGGTATCTAAGGGAGAATAGGGGGTGGGGTAAGAAGAGGGAAAGAAGGGGGTATCTAAGGAGCAAATCGGCTGGTGTAGCGGATAATCGAGAGGGGGGGGGTATTGGGTGGGAGTGTCTTGGTTCTGTCGGAGTCCTACGGTGTCAATCCAGATTTATCAGCCCTGTTACTACAGTTATGCAAACAAAGCATATGCAGGAGAGTTTCCGAAGACAAGCCGGGGCCCACATCTTTTAATGTGTTGTTCAGTTGTTATATGGGTATCTGCCGTAAATTATTTCATCCTGTGTAGTGATAGGAATTCTGAGAACAAGTCAGAGCTCGGGGGTATTCCCTTTCATCTTAATTTTTTTACATGTTCACTGCCACTTGTTTGCTACAAGAACTAATCATGGTCCGGTGTGAGTATAGGTCGTCCCTCCTGAGATCTAGGAGGGTTGTAGATGGCCATAAATTGCATCTCTTCTTTGAAACCTTGACTTCTCTTTTAAATAGGGGTGGAACCCAGTTATTAGGCTCCTTGGTGGACACTGGGATTGGCAGCCCTAGTGGAACCCAGAAAAATAATCTTCCATAATCGTCTTAACATCTTTCAGCATAGGGAGACCAAAAACAACTAACCATTGGGTTAGCGGAAAGTAACCCAAAAGATAACATTAAATACATATCAATATTAGTTATGGACCAAATAAAGGAAATCCCTCTCTTGGTCAGCCCCCAGCCAGATAGATAATGTGCATGTGCATAGTAAGTTTAATGTAGTCAAGACAAAGTGCAGGCTCTGAGCTATCCCAAGACCCTTGTTCCAACCTACTTGCTCACACTATGGTAAAATATAGGTGACAAATGGACTACAGTGCCCATTCTGAGTAAGTGCTGAGAAGCAGACAGATAGAAAGACAGACACAAGCAAAGTCATGAATACTGTGTCAAAACTAAGATGGCAGCAAAGTACAAAATTGTAACACAAAGGGTAGTCAAAAACACTGCAAAGATCAGAATGCCAGCAATAGCACCCAAATAGTGCAACATCTATACCAACTAAGATCTTCTCTCTCTGCAACCCAAGGTTTGCCCCCGCTTACCATATATTCCAACACTCTCAGTATGTAATGTACAAGATGTAATGTATATGTTGTAAGTTTTTCGCTTTGCTGTTTTTCAGTTTAAAAAGAAATATGGCTCTGTATACACCGTGTATTTTGGACACTATCCAACAGTTGTCCTGTGCGGTTACGACACCGTCAAAGAAGCCTTAATTGACCGAGCCGAAGACTTTGGTGGTCGTGGAAGGCTTCCGACTATTGACACATTTGTGAAATCACATGGTGAGTATTCTGTGTATGTACATATGGTACATGCAGTGTACAGTAGGTTGAGGTTCATGGTATATTAAACAATAGACATCTAAACCATTTTTTGTTACAGGGATAGTTTTCAGCAATGGGGAAAGATGGAAGGATCTGCGCAGATTTTCCCTTACAATTCTAAGAAATTTTGGAATGGGAAAGAAAACCATTGAAGAAAGGATCCAAGAGGAGGCCCAATTCCTTACAGCAGAGTTCAGAATGCAAAACAGTATGACAATAATCAGCATTATGATAATATAAGATGCAATATAGACAGGTGGGGGGTTGTTTAGCAGCAGTCGCAGTCATTCTTCACCGGGGAACCATAGCAAATTATGGAAAAATTTGCAAAGCAAATAGAGGTTAATTTTTAGGACTCAAAGTAATTTGAATTATTTGAAGCTACATTGTATAATATGTCACATCTACAGAACACAAAGTTATGTATAGATTAGAGATGAGCGAGTATACTGCACGGGGGAGTATTAGCATACTCGGAGCGGCTCGTTACTCGGACAAGTATTTCCCCTGCTCGCGATCGAGCATTAAATTAAGTGAAGAACAGTGTTTTTATTATTTAATAAAATATTCCAGATGTTTCCTGATATTTTGCTTGTTAGAACACATTGAAATAACACTATTCTTCACATTGTAGGTGTGCGCGCGTGTCTCCCGCTAGGTTCGGAGATGTTCGGAACATCTGGAATGTGAAGAATATTGTTCTTTCAATGTGTTCTGCACTTAAATGCTCCTGTATTCACTGTTTTTAATGTTTTAATTCTATTCTTCACATTGCAGGTGTTGGTGCGTGTCTTCCGATAGGTTCCGGGAAAAGTTCGTCTCGAATAACGAGCACCCGAGCATTTTAGTGCTCGCTCATCTCTAGTATAGCTCTCATATTGATCCATGATCTAGATCTTCTTTTGCCTTTTTCTCTCCCTTCCCCTAACCCCTCAACCGGGTCGATAACATCCTTTTTTTTCTCGATTACTTTTCCGTTTCTCTCTCTTTCCATTTGCTCTTCTTCCATTTTCTTTTCTCTTCTATCTATCTACCTCTCTAACCCCCCTTTTACACTACCTCTGTCCTTTCCCTTACCCTATTCCTTCCCTCCATTCTTCCGCCTCTTTCCTATTCTTCCTTTTTCACCCTTCTTCCACCATCCTTCCATCGAGCACTGTACACTACTACTACTCTACACCTGTATATAAGAGCACTGTACACTACTACCACTCTACACCTGTATATATGAGAACTTTATGACATGGCGCATTATCCTGCTGAAAGTAGCCATCAGATGTTACAGGGTACATTGTGCTCATAAAGGGATGGACATGGTCAGCAACAATACTCAGGTAGGCTGTGGCGTTGTACCAAGAAAATATTCCCCACACCATGACACCACCACCACCAGCCTGAGCCGCTGATACAAGGCAGGATGGATCCATGACACCAGCACCACCAGCCTGAGCCGCTGATACAAGGCAGGATGGATCCATGACACCACCACCACCAGCCTGACCCGCTGATACAAGGCAGGATGGATCCATGCTTTCATGTTGTTGATGCCAAATTCTGACCCTACCATCCGAATGTCGCAGCAGAAATCGAGACTCATCAGACCAGGCAACGTTTTTCCAATCTTCTACTGTCCAATTTCGATGAGCTTGTACAAATTGTAGCCTCAGTTTCCTGTTCTTAGCTGAAAGGAGTGGCACCCGGTGTGGTCTTCTGCTGCTGTAGCCCATCTGCCTCAAAGTTGGACGTACTGTGCGTTTAGAGATGCTCTTCTGCCTACCTTGGTTGTAACGGGTGGCGATTTGAGTCACTGTTGCCTTTCTATCAGCTCGAACCAGTCTGCCCATTCTCCTTTGGCATCAACAAGGCATTTCTGCCCACAGAACTGCCGCTCACTGGATGTTTTTTCTTTTTCGGACCATTCTCTGTAAACCCTAGAGATGGTTGTGCGTGAAAATCCCAGTAGATGAGCAGTTTCTGAAATACTCAGACCAGCCCTTCTGGCACCAACAACCATGCCACGTTCAGAGGCCTCAAATCACCTTTCTTCCCCATACTAAGGCTCGGTGTGAACTGCAGGAGATTGTCTTGACCATGTCTACATGCCTAAATGCACTGCCGCCATGTGATTGGCTGATTAGAAATTAAGTGTTAACGAGCAGTTGGACAGGTGTACCTAATAAAGTGGCCGGTGAGTGTATATGAGCACTGTACACTACTACTACTCTACACCTGTATATATGAGCACTGTACACTACTACTACTCTACACCTGTATATATGAGCACTGTACACTACTACTACTCTACACCTGTATATATGAGCACTGTACACTACTACTACTCTACACCTGTATATATGAGCACTGTACACTACTACTACTGTGCACCTGTATATATGAGCACTGTACACTACTACTACTCTACACCTGTATATATGAGCACTGTACACTACTACTACTCTACACCTGTATATATGAGCACTGTACACTACTACTACTCTACACCTGTATATATGAGCACTGTACACTACTACTACTCTGCACCTGTATATATGAGCACTGTACACTACTACTACTCTACACCTGTATATATGAGCACTGTACACTACTGCTACTCTACACCTGTATATGTAAGCACTGTACACTACTACTACTCTACACCTGTATATATGAACACTGTACACTACTACTACTCTATACCTGTATATATGAGCACTGTACACTACTACTACTCTTCACCTGTATATAAGAGCATTACTAGTCACCAGTAATGTGTCATCCCATTACTATACCTTAGGAATGGAGTATCCCTTGAAGTTGACATCTTTTGTTGTTGCATGAGGCACATTGACTGGGAGAATATCCACAAATCTCTGAATCTCGTGTATTACAGCGTCCGTATACGGCATTTTACTGCGATCGTCAATATTTGGGACACGACTTTCACCAACCACACGGTCAATTTCCTCATGAAGTTTAGCTGGGAAATAAGGGTTAAATAAGGAACAAGATGCTCTACATAAAGATAATCATATTGTAAGGAGAGACTGGGGACAGTAAGAAGTGATGAAGTTCAACGAAACTTGACAAGAAGTTGTAATAATTGAACAAAATCCCATGGTTTATACCTTGGACTTCGGGGTACCTCATAATTATCATAAAGCCATGTCTTAGGGTGCTGCTCACCGTCTCTGTCCCAGCAAAGAACAAGTTATTTATGCTCATTAACATATTATACCGGTCAAAGTTAGGATTGTCCTTTTCCTGGAAACACAATGTACAGAATAATGTTTTAAAGGGATTTTCCATTTTTGGATTAAGTAGATCTATCTGAGATAAAGTCAGTATTTTACAGATACTTATATGGGCCATTTCATGCATAAACAATAATATTTACAATGTAGACTTGGAAACATAGAAATATTAATTTAGGAAGACCAAATCTGTAGGACATCAGGGCCTGTCTATCCTCCAGTCATGATGCAGACTATGGTCATCAATGTACAGTCTAAAGAGGTTCCTGAAATGACTGTGAGTAATAGCACAGCAGGTAAGAAGAGCAGTTCCAAGAATGTTAAAGGAAATCTACCATTTTAAAATGGTCATTCTGACCTAAACGTACCATTACACAGCGCTAGGTAAGCCGATGCTGGAGGTGGTCGTGATGAGGCAAGGAAATCTGAAGTTTCGATGAAAAATCGATTTATCAAAAGCCATATGACCCCATTCGGTGCTCCTAGGTCCCTAAAACAGGGCACTTGGCACTTGGGCACAATCATAACAATGCATGCTTGAAACTTCTCCCCCCTCGCTCCCGAGAGCCGGTGACGTCACTGAGCTCTCGGGAGCATTGGCACATGTGGACTGTATCTTCATTATGCGTGGCCATGTGAAATGAAGGTACAGGGGCACATTTACTTACCCGGTCCCTCGGAGTTCCCGAAAGTGCATTGTCCGCCCGGAGTGCCGCGATTCACTTAGATTGTGTGCCTGAGATCCTGCATCTGTCGTTTCCCCGCTCAGGTCCACCGGAGTTCACCATCTTCTTCCCGTTGCAAGTAAGTGCTTGGCTTGCGACACAATTTTGAAGTTAAATCCCGCGGTTCGTCCGATGGCCCGCACCTCAATTTCTGTCGCATGAAAGCTGGTGCGACTGTGCCAAAATATGATTGTGTGCACCAAAACCCCCTTTTAAATCCCTGTCCCAGAGGTGCAAAATGGAAATTTTTGGGATGTCCGATGAAAGTGCGGTCCGTGGGACCCATAGTAAATGAGCTCCACAGTGTGCATGTGCCAGTGTTTCCAAGAGCACGGTGATGTCACCGGCTCTTGGGATCGAGCGAGGGAGGGTAGGGGGGTGAAGTTTCGAGCATGTAAGGTGCATGTATTGTTATGATCAGGACCAAGTGCCAAGCGCCCTGTATCAAAGGCCCAGGAGCGCCGAATGGGGTCATATGCCTATTGGTAAATCGATTATTCACCAAAATTGCGGATTAACATGCCTTTTCATGACCACCTCAAGCATTGGCTTACCTGGTGCTGTGTAAAGGTATGTTTAGGTCTATATGACCATTTTAAAATGGTAGACAATGCAGGACTCCATAATCTTTGTAGACAGATGAGTTTTGATGTCCCCACCATCAAATCAAAAATGTAGTGACTATTATAAAGACAGGCCATCGATTTTAATAAAGATGGAAACCCCTTTAATGAATCCTCTGTTCTAAAACAGATATCCTTGCATTATAATCCACTGGTTGGTCAGAACCATAAAGCACCAATACATCAGAGAAGAACTGGTGCCCCAGAGGACCAGTAGACCTTTTGGTAAATCCATGTGCTTCCAAAATCAAATTCCAACTCCATTATAACTGTTAGAGCCAAATATTTGTCAATATGGTCATTTTCTTATGTATTCATTGTAAATATCTGAGTAGACCTCAAAAAAAACAAAAAAAACATTTTGCTTGTGCAATAAACAGGATGCAATATGATCATTGTATATGGAAGGTGAGTCTGGGAATCGCAGACGATGCTGCACTCGTTAAAAGTTGACTTGAAACAATAAGGTCCTACAGAATATTCAGAAATAACCAACCCTTCCCTCAACCCATTTCATCAACAGGACATAAACAAAGATTAATTTCCAAGTTTAGACATAGCTTTAATAAATCATTTACCACTGGGGACAGCGAGATCCACTCAACTCTAATACCCATTGGCATAAACTCTTCCACATGACTTGGGAAAAGATGTAGAAGAAGACCAAAGACCAAGAAGACCAAACCTACAATCCAGTGTATATCACTGTATATATCGATACTCATAGACCCTTTGATCCTTTTCCAACAAAATGCTGCTTGCACTTGTTAACCCCATATTTCCCTTTTTAGGTACCTGTCGCTGTTTTATAAGGAAGCAATCGATGAAATCTCTCGGTGAGTTGGGATCTAACGTTTCCTCATTCATCTTTACTCGTTCCTTGATGAAATCGGTCAGTCTCTCAAAGCTTTTATTTATTCTCTTGTGTGGTCCTGGTATAAACTGCATGACTGAGGGCATCATGTCCAGCATCTGGGTAAGGAATAGAAATAATATAGCAATAAGCTTGAACCTCAATTGGAGTCAAGGTTTGTTCAGTTCAATCCTTATGACTCACGAAGGAAATATTGGGGCACATTTACTTACCCGGCCCATTCGCGATCCAGCGGCGCGTTCTCTGCACAGGATTCGGGTCCGGCTGGGATTTAAGATGGTAGTTCCTCTGCCGTCCACCAGGTGGCGCTGCTGCACCGAAAATAATCTTAACGCCCCGGAATGCACCATCCCATAGAAGGTGAAGGTGAGCGCTCCCCAAGCGACACATTTTAGGTTTTTAAATGCGGCGGTTTTTCCGAATACGTCGGGTTTTCGTTCGGCCACGCCCCCCCGATTTCTGTCGCGCGCATGCCGGCCCCGATGCGCCACAATCCGATCGCGTGCGCCAAAAACCCGGGGCAATTCATGTACAAGCGGCGCAAATCGGAAATATTCGGGTAACACGTCGGGAAAACGCGAATCGGGCCCTTAGTAAATGACCCCCATTGTATGTAAATTTTGATTGACAGCCCCTTCCTACTTGATGTTGGTTTCTAGTGTATAAACACAGCAATGACGTGGCACTTACCTGTCCCCATGAACTGCTCATATCCTGAAAGACAGCAGAGAACATGCCCAGGAGGCTCTGGAAGCTATCATTACTGTATTCAAAGCGGTCCCCAAACACAATGGAGCAAATGACATTTGACACCCCCTGGACTACAAATTTGGTTGGGTCAATGAATTGCTCTGTATGAAATAAAAATGAAAAAAATGTGTGGGTTATTGTTTTATCGATATCTATTGGATAAAATTTACGGGACGTTAGGATAAGAAGAATGGATGGATAAAGGAAAGATAGAAGGAAATGGGAGAGGAAGAGAGGGAGTAAAGAATGGAGGGAAAAAGGGGAAGAGAGCCAGAAGGCTTTTTAAATCTGCCTCTCCCATCACACCCTGCCGGATCTTCATGTCTTGTGCCTTAGAGAAAGATTTATCTGATGCCATGCGCTATTATTGTGATTTCCCGTTGTGACCCCGGTTCTGTTCCTGACTACGCTCCCCTGCTGCTTGCCTTGACCTATTGCTATGTCGCAGACTCTGATACCGAGCTGCCCATCCATAACCCCGGCCTGTCCCGGACTACGAGATTGCCTGCCGTTCCTGTACCTCTACCTTGGTTGCCACCGCGGGCAAGTCACCCATGTGGAATGACCTGCCACAGCAATACCATCCTGCTTTGCAGCGGGCTCTGGTGAAGACCAGGTGCCACGTAGACTCTGGATCCCAGGTGTTGGCTTGTGTCATCGTCCACGGTGGTCCAGAGGATCCACAACCTCCGATCCTGACAGAGTGCAAAACAGGAGGCGGAAATATAGAGACAGAAAGAAAGGGTTTGGAAGTGGAAGAGAATAGAAGAAAAGCAAAAGGAAACAGAGAGAAAGGGGAAAAGATGGATGTAAACAGATCAAAATATGTAGTAAACAAAGGAGAGGCAAAAAGACAAAGGAAGGAGTGAGATAGGAAAAGAGAACTCGATGGGGGTGAAAAGGGAAGGGGACAAGAAGGAAGTCAGAATAATGAGATGGAATAGAAATGGAAGAGGTAGTCAAAAAGAGGAGGAAAAATAGGGAGGCAAAGAGTTGGCAGAGGACAAACATAAACGGATGAACAAGTAGAAAGTGGAAGAGAGAGAAAGGATGGAAGGGAGACAGTTACTAAGGCAATGATGGGGAGATAGAGGGATGGAGCATGTTATGTACATCCTCTGCATATTAATCCAATGTATACAGGTTCTACTAGATGTAAAATAGTGGCAAATCATACAACGTAATTGTCCAAAAAGGGGAAGAGATGTAATCAATAACATGTGAATTACTGCAAATGAATTGAATTTTAATAATAATTATAATAACGATTCATTAGTCTGTGTGTGAATGAGCAGAGCCACTAATATTGTGATAATGTTACATGAGTGATGAGAGCTACAGGGCATATTATACTATAACTGGCCTGGACCGGCTGCTATGTGACCCTCCACCTGTCTATACTGTATTTTAGGGCACCGAGTTTTCATACTGTTTTGCATTCTGAGCTCTGCTGTAAGGAATTGGGCCTCCTCTTGGATCCTTTCCTCAATGGTTTTCTTTCCCATTCCAAAATTTCTTAGAATTGTAAGGGAAAATCTGCGCAGATCCTTCCATCTATCCCCATTGCTGAAAGCTATCCCTGTAGCAAAAAAAAATGAAAAACATGGATTATAATATACCGTGACCCTTAACCTGCTGCACATGGTATACACACGTCTGGAATACTTACCATGTGCTTTCATATATTGGTCAACAGTAGGAAGTCTTCCTCGAGCACCAAATTCTTCGGCTCGGTCAATTAAGGCTTCTTTGATGGTGTCGTAACCGCACAGGACAACTGTTGGATAGTGTCCAAAATGCACGGTGTATACAGAGCCATATTTCTCTTTGAACTGAAAAACAAAAAAATCTGTACAAAAAAACCATACAACATATAGATTATATCTTATATATTACAAGTTTAGAGTATTGGAATATACATTAAGCAGAGGTGAACCTTGGGCGGCAGAGGGAACCCATCATAGTTGGCGTCCCTGGTAGAGATTTTGCACTGGGCCATCATCCTATTCAGAGATATCTTCTGATGCAAATGTTTACCACTAGGGGTAACCTTTTATATCTTATTAATATTTCCTGTGTGTACATACAAAGTAAAATTCCACTGAAACCTTGCACATGTTCCGTCTGGCTAGGGGTTTGCCACAAGAGAATTTTCCTTCAGTTGGCTCAAGGTTATCATTGACATGAAATGATGCCTGCTGTATATTTATCGAAAAGCCAAAATCTTACCACTAGAAGATGTCCCCTGGATTGGGGGGTCATTGGACTCTTACTTGGACAAAAACTTGTTAAGAAAACAATCACAATCTCTTCCATGGATTTCATCCTTCTCCAAAATGTGGGGTCAAGGTTGAATGGTAGTGAGGCATTTGATGGCCATATACAAGACCCCTAGACTATGTTAAAATCACACTGCACTCTGCTTACTTTTTGTTACAGTGAACATGTACAAAATGTGATAAAGTCTCCAACATCCAACCATAGTGGGTATAAAAAAAGTCCTGGTAGTTGTCCATCGAGAAAGCTGGGCAAATAGAGCGCACAATCGTCAACTCATGTCACCATTCCTGTGACTCTTTTATACCTCAAGCTTTCAATGTACAGTACAGGCGGTCCCCTACTTAAGGACACCTGACTTACAGATGACCCCTAGTTACAGACGCACCCGAGGAGATGGAAGAAGTTAAAAAAGAACATCTAAGTGTTATGAAGGATCTCAGTGCTTCTCAAAACCCCAAAGTGATAGGAAATTACTGCTTAGGTAAGAAAAAACTACATAGACATTTCAACTAAGTTATAGCCGTGTCCCCTACAAATTTACCTCCATCAAGGATTTGACCATCTCCCCTCTCTTAATGTGCAGGACATTCCCAACGATTGGTAAAGGTATTGGTCCCGGAGGTAGGTTACGTCTTCTGTATATGGAATTCCATGTGGAGTAGATGAAGGATAAAAGGATGAGAACTAGGACCACGGATTCAAACCAGGACAGAGCCATCCTTCATATCCGAGGGGTCTGATGTGCTTTTGTCACTACACCCTTGAACACTATGAGAGGTTACTCCCTGGATTGGTATAAAATGACAATATTTTCTCCAACCAGGTCATTGGTTGGCAGGTGATCACTAGTAGAGTCAATATGGTTCCTTGCCAATAGTTGTGTAAAGGCCTGATAGAGACCCGTGTTTATGTGGCTTTTAAATCATGACAATTGTGAAATTTGGGCCATTTTTGAAAGGCAAAAGGTATAGAAAGTCGAACTTGCACAAATAGAGCCTGAGAATGTTGAGTTTCGAGTATCATATGTTGTATCTTGGGATCTAGAGGTTTTGCAATTTAAAGTCAAAATGTTAAAAACAAAGGTTTTGTCCCAGGGGCATAACTATAGGGCAAGCAGCCGCTATGGGGTCCACAGTTTCAAGGGCCCAGGGATCTGGGCTATTGGATATGTATGGTGTGTATATGCTTTATGTATTGTAAGGGGTTCAACTCAAATGGTAGCCTTTAGAGAAGGGTCAGGCTGCAGTCTTTCAGGTGAACAAAACAGGTGTCTTTATTTTGGGCGAATGCCGCTGACACCAGCAATACTGGTTTTTACTTCACCGAGGTCAGGCACCACTGTGACACGTATCTACCATCCACCACAACACCTTGTGCCTTTCTACATACCCATCCCCTCTGCCCAACACAGGGGGTCAGGGCACCTTCAGCCAGCATGCAATAAACCCTAGACAACACATCTGCGTTACCTTGTAATTTGCCAGGCCTATGCTCCACTGTAAAATTAAAGTCTTGCAAAGCCAAGAACCAACGGGTCACACTGACATTGTTATCCTTTTTCTCTCTTAGCCATTTCAGAGGAGAGTGGTCTGATACCAGCCTGAACTTTCGACCCAGGAGGTAGTACTGGAACAAATCTAGTGCCCACTTGATGGCCAAGCATTCTCTCTCGATTATTGAATAGTTACGTTCCGCTGGGGACAGCTTTCTACCGGGATAGCACACCAGATGTTCCTCCCCATTAACCACCTGCGACAATACAGCCCCTAGGCCTACCTCTGATGCGTCTGTTTGCACCACAAACTCACAAGAAAAATCAGGGGCTATCAACACTGGATGTCTACATAGAGCAACCTTAACCTTCTGGAAAGCCCCCTCAGCCTCTGGGGACCACTTGATCATGGCAATTTTTTCCCCTTTGTAAGGTCGGTAAGGGGTACTGCTATTTCAGCGAAGTTTGGGATAAATCTCCAATAATATCCCACAATACTGAGAAATGCCCTCACTTGTTTATTCGTAAGTGGGCGGGGCCAGTCCTGGATGGCTTCTACCTTATTTATCTGGGGCTTAATCTCACCTCTCCCTACGACATAGCCCAAGTATCCGGCTTCTTCCATCCCGATGGCACACTTACTTGGATTTATAGTAAAACCGGCCTTTCTAAGCGCATTCAGGACTGCTTGGATTTTACCAAGGTGACTCTCCCAATTCCGGCTAAAGATCACTATGTCATCCAAGTAACTGGCTGAATATTCTCTGTGAGGTTGTAAGACCTGATCCATAGCCCTTTGGAAGGTGGCTGGGGCCCCATGTACACTAAATGGCATCCTGATATACTGGAATGATCCTTCTGGTGTGGAAAAGGCTGTCTTCTCCATAGCTTCCTTAGATAAGGGAATGTGCCATTACCCCTTGGTGAGGTCTAAAGTAGTGATATACCGGGCTGGCCCTAGCCTCTCAATAAGCTCATCTACCCGAGGCATGGGGTATGCATCTACCTTTGACACCTCATTTCATTTGCGGTAATCATTACAGAATCGCCACTCTCCATTGGGCTTTAGGACTAGCACTATGGGACTGGACCACCCACTTTTAGATTCCTCAATGACCCCTAGTTTCAGAATTCTGTGCACTTCCTTGGTGATGACTGCCCTCTTGGCCTCTGGAATCCGATATGGTTTTAGGTTTACTCTCACATGTGGCTCAGTAACTATCTTGTGTTCAATTACATTAGTTAGCCCTGGTGCTTCTGTGAATAGATCTCTATTTTTCTCCATCAATAGTCTGCACTGGTGTTTCTAAGAGGTGGACAGGGTCTCTGCTATATTCATATTCTCTGTGTTGACCTCTAATTGGGTAACAAGGCAAGAGGCCTCTGGGGCATCTCTATGTTTCCAGTGCTTAAGCAGGTTAATATGATAGACCTGATAGGGTTTTCTTCTGCCTGGCTGATGAACTCAATAGTTAACTTTGTCCACCCTCTCGACAACCTCATAAGGCCCTTGCCATCTCGCCAAGAATTTGCTCTCCACCGTAGGCTTCCTGAGTCTGCAGGAGATGCTCTTTGACAATAGGAATGACGTAAGCTATCCGATTCTGTAATTGGGCAACATGTTCAATGACACTTTTGTAGGTTGTAACTTAGCCCTCCCATGTCTCTTGCTATGTATAACAGACCTCATGGGGGTCGGGCATACAACCGCTCGAATGGAGAGAACCCTGTGGAGGCTTGGGGTACCTACCTAATGGAAAACAACAGGTAAAGTAACTGGTAATCCCAGTCCCTGCCATCTTTCTGAACTACCTTCTTTAACATAGCCTTCAAGATCTTGTTGAAACGTTCCACCAACCCATCTGTCTGTGGGTGGTAAACAGAGGTGCGTAGTTGAGTAACCTTCAGTACCTTACAAAGATCCTGCATCACCCTGAACATGAATGAAGTCAGAATCTCCTTAGGTAGCCCTGTTCTAGAAAATATCAAGAAAAACAATTCTCTGGCGATAACCTTGGAGGAGGCCTTTCTCAGGGAAATGGCCTCTGGATACCTGGTAGCATAATTCACTAGCACTAGTATATACTGGTGACCCCTAGCTGATTTTACCAGAGGCCCTACCAAATCCATGCCTACCCTTTCAAAGGGTACTTCAATAATCGGCAATGGAATTAGGAAGTTTGCCACCGTGGAAGTTACTTGGCAAGTAGGACATGACTGACAATAATTTCTGACCTCCGGGTAACATCCCGGCCAGTAGAACCTGCGTAGAATTCTCTCTATTGTCTTATCCATCCCCAAATGGCCTCCCAACACATGGTTATGCGCCAGGTCCATGACCAGGCGCCTATACTGTTTGTGAAACAGGAGCTGTTCCACTATGTCACTTGGTACAGCAAATTTTCATTCATCGCAAAATGAGGAAATCTTTTGTCTGCCCCTAGCTCCTGAGGAACCCAACTAATTACCACTACATTAGTAAGAGCACCTTTTAGGACTTCATCTTGAAGTTGGGCGTCCCAAAGTTACCCCTAGTCACCTCCAGGTCTGGGACAGTATCCTCAACAGTTGACCCTTCCTCCCTGTCCCCCAACATGACAGAAAATGGAAATCCGGGGACTACCTCTGGGTCTGTGCTCAAGGGGATGTCCTTTCCCTCTGGTAGTCTCTGCTGTACCACCTTTTCCCAAAGACCCCAAAACAAAGGACAGTCCCGACCAACAATTATGCATCAGTCCTTGCACGATTCCCACCTGGTGGGATATTGTGCCCCCATCTCTCTTTAAGGTGACCTGGCCCACTCTGTATACTTTGGTATCCCCATTTATACAGGTGACCCCCAAAGTCTTCCCAGGGACCAACTCATGAGATATACGGGCTGTCACAAGTGTTACCAAACTCCCTTAGTCCAGGAGTCCGATTATGGGGGTACCATTCACCCTAATTGTACAAAGTGGTAATCCCTTTTCCGTATGTGACACAGCACTGCATGCAAGATGCAAACATAGAGCTCCGCCTCCCGACCGAACAGTCCATGGCTTCCGCATTGAGAGGGCACTGAGCCGCCATATGAACTGGAGCATGGTA
Organism: Engystomops pustulosus; assembly: GCA_019512145.1. Classification (NCBI taxonomy): domain Eukaryota; kingdom Metazoa; phylum Chordata; class Amphibia; order Anura; family Leptodactylidae; genus Engystomops; species Engystomops pustulosus. The sequence continues at coordinate 4,996,143 of CM033650.1, read as the reverse complement.
TCTCCAGCAGATGATTTTGTTCACAGTGGGTCTAGATGTTGTCTCAGGTACATTCTTAGCCTTGGAATGTCCTTCACGAGAGGACTTGGCTTCCAGAGTCACTTCGGGCACACCAGTAAGGAGAGGTCAGGGGTGCTGGGTCCGCAATTAAGTTCTCAACCATCTGATATCTCTCCACCAGACCCACTAAGTCATCTGCGGTCTGGGGATTTCCCTGTGCAACCCAGCATTGCACTGGCTTGGGGAGTACATGAACATAGCGGTCCATCACCACACTCTCTAACATTTTTGCTGGGGAACAGACATCCGGCTGTAACCATTTCTGGACAAGGTGCAGAAGGTCGAACATTTAGGACCTTGGGGGCTTGTCCCTTTTGTAACGCCAATAATGCATTCTCTGAGCTCGAACCGTAACAGTTACACCAAGGAGTGCCAGGATCTCAGCTTTCAACTTTTCATATTCCCTAGCAGAGACAGATCATAGCAGGCCTTTTGTTGCTCACCTGTGAGAAACGGGGCCAAGACTTCAGCCCATTACTCAACTGGCAGTCTCTCACGTTCAGCGACAGTAAGGAAGTCATTTTCTGCAATGTGTCACATACTGCTTTTCTCACACGCCGCCCATCTACCTGGCTAGGTGGCACTGTGGTCTCCTTGACGCTGATTGCTTCTGCCATTATGGCCATCTGTTTAATGAGCAAGTGGTTTGTCTATTGCTGCTGAGCGCTGGTCTACACCAGATGCTTTACAAGGTCCTCCATTTTTTCTCTGTGGACTTTTATGTCAGCAGCAGCCTTAACCCAGGACATGCAGTCTTTTAAAGGGGAATCGTGCCCGCATCCTCCACCAATTGTAAGGGGTTCAACTCAAATGGTAGCCTTTAGAGAAGCACCAGGCAGCAGTCTTTCAAGTGAACAAAACAGGTGGCTTTATTTTGGACATAAAAATAACAGGCAAAAGCGCTTGCTCCAGCCGGCAAAACAAAGCACATAGTCTATATAATAAATCTCAGTCCATGTTACCAAGCACAGTTCACACTAACATGCACAGTACCATATTTCACCCTCCCAGGCTAGGAGCACCTTTCCAGTCCTCAGACTTCCCCACACAGGAAGGCTCAGCTCTGGCTTTGCTATCCACTGTGTTCCACTCAGCTACACACAGGTAGGGAACCACACACCTTCATCTGACACAGGTGGCTTCAGATAGGGCTGCACGCCCTGGCCTGGAACGTGGGAGCAGCCATCCCACCCAGCACTGTGACTGCTCCAGAAAAAACCCGTCCCGGATCAGATGCATTGCAGCGATGCTAAAATAACCAAGTGTGTCAGTGGCCAAACGCCGCTGACACCAGCAATACTGGTTTTTACTTCACCAAGGCCAGGCACCACGGTGACACGTATCTACCGCCCACCACGACACCTTGCACTTTTCTACAGTATATAAGTACATAAATGTGTGTGATTGTAAATAAATGTATATTTTTTTAAGGGAGCCCCATTAAGAAATCTGCTATGGGGCCCTTCCTCTCCTACTAATGCAGCAGGTTTTGCATTTACTTTATGACCCACATTTTCTTACCTCGAACCAACTACCAGGAGGCTGTATATAGATCCAAGGCTTACTCTTTATATAGATCTCAAACCACTCCCTTGTTTCCAGAACCCAGACCATTGGTGCCTAGGAGTGAGGTAAGTACAAGGTGAGTGGAAAGATGTGAATATATTAGATGCTCAGATGTCTAGTCAGCATTTCTACAAGTCTGAATGATATTAAGTTTTTTAAAAACTTTTTTAGATTTTTTTGTTATCGGTAAGTGTGTGAGAGGTTTCATACAGGAGTCAATTCGTAAAAGGATTTATCACACCGTACATGAGGGTGCAACTAGTTTAGTTCCACCAATGACATTATTGCCTCCAACGCAAACTAATTAATATAACAGTAGTAACCTGTGTAGTAATCGAAATGTGTCTTTAGTAATATCTGTTCAACATGTGGAGAGTAACAGTACGACTAATCATCAGAGTATAAGAAACTATTCGTACATCTCAATCCAATAAATTGACGTACATGATAGGTTCTGTAGGTTTGTTCTTAAGTTAAATTTGTATGTAAGTCGGAACTGTAAATTTTAAAATTCTAGCTCCAGACAAATTTGTTTTTGTCACAATTGGATTTTAAAAATGTTGGGTTGTCATAAGAATCAGGAGTAACAATAAAGCTTCATTACAGACGCCTGTGATAACTGTTACAGCTGATTATTGTAGCCTAAGGCTAAAGTACAGTAAATTACCAACATCCAGAGGTCCGTTTGTAACTAGGGGTCATCTGTAAGTCGGGTGTTCCTAAGTTGGGGACTGTCTGTACACATGTTACCTAACAGATGATATTGTTAACATTTGCCATCTGAATTCTATATTTAAGACTACAGCTTATTAGTCATTGATAGGGGGCATGTATCAGTTATCTGGCACACCTCCAGGAACTGCGATGACTTCCTCTATAAGCCATCTTATCACCAAGTGGGCAAGATGAGGCGCACCCCGTGGTGGAGGGGACCAGCGTGGGTCATTCCTGTCCTGTGCCTGCACATTAGCTATAGCCAGAACCCATTCCGGCCCATAACAGACGCAGCTTAGTCCCATGGCCGGTGGGACAGCCACTTACATCTGGAGGTGGGGCTATTTTGATGAATTTCTTTTAAATAAAGAAGAATGTCGGAAAGAGTCGAAAAATTCACTGCAAAAGCTAAATGCTGCGGTTTTTATGAAGCCGGTAGATGAGACGTGTGGATAATCCCGATCTACTATGCAGTTAGGGTGCAGTCACACAGTGCGTTCTTAGTGCGTTCTTGGACTGCACTTTCACACACTTAACTATACTCCATTATTGTGGCCCCTTAATTTTTATATAGTTCCTAGATCTAAACTATTGCTTAACGATTAGTCTAATTCGCTGTCGCTGTTTGGAATTTTAGGGCTTCAAGGGGTCTTCTCAAAAATCCATTTCGTAGACTAAATGGGGTGGGAGGACACCAAAACGATATGGCAATCCAGCAGTTAAATGGAGCATTCTAGTGATCAGTGAGGGTCCTAGTGGTGGGATCTCAGCCGTATCAGAAGGCCATTTAGCATTGGGACTGCCTCTCATTGGCGCATTGATCCATTTGGCATTGTATATGCTACACAACTGACAGTAACATCGTCCAGTTAACTATAGATTGACGTTGTACAATAAGTACAAGCGAGTTTTGTCCTCAGGTGACCTGAGATAAAAGGGATTTGACATTTTTAAATTCAATGACCTGGATCCTTCAATATCTGACATCAGGGGAACATCTGAAGGCCACATGTACAATAGATGGTTGGACAGTGCTGCTTCATGGGTGGGTTGGACTGGCACTGATCCTATCTGTACAGCTGGCATGAAGCTGAATATTTATCCTCTTGCTGTGTTTGTCAATGATTTGTATCTTATCATAAAGTGACCAGGGTCATTGGAGGACAGGTCGCAGGGTATAAGGTGCACACAGTCATAGTGAGTGCTAGAGGAAATGCTTTCTGTAAAGCATCAGGGGATTCTGGATTTCCTGTGGATTGGTGAGATCGAATAGTTTCAAATTAAAACCTAAAATGGTGTCTCTATCTGGAGGAACTTATGTTTCATGGAAAGCAGAGTTGGAGCTACCAGGGTGTCAGGGTATTTTTTTTTTTTTTTTTTTTTTTTTTGGGAGCGGGTGTACTACTCCGGCTTCATAGAACTGCGTGTAACTCAACACTTGGTGCAGGATACCAGGTAGTACTACTTCGGCTTCATAGTACATCTGTGCACCTACAGCGTGTGCAGTGATACCAGGGTGTACTACTCGGCTTCATAGTTCATGCTGTGTACCTATAGCGCTTGTGCAGTGATACCAGGGTGTACTACTCCGGCTTCATAGAACATCTGTGTAACTTCAACACTTGTGCAGTGATACCAGGTTAGTACTACTTCGGCTTCATAGTAAATGCTGTCACCTACAGCGCTTGTGCAGTGATACCGGGTGTACTACTCCGGCTTCATAGTTCATCTGCTGTGTACCTATAGCGCTGTGCAGTGATACCAGGTGTACTACCTGGCTTCATAGACATGCTGACTACTGGCTTCATAGTACATGCTGTGTAACCTATAGCGCTTGTGCAGTGATACCAGGGTGTCATTACTCCGGCTTCATAGTACATGCTGTGTAACTAAGACTTGTGCAGTGATACCAGGGAGTACTGTAAGGCAGTGGCTGCAAGCAGAGGCAGTGTGAGGCCAAAGCCTACTCCA